>CM040182.1:40842036-41404536 GCA_022606455.1 Callitettix versicolor
TTCCATCAAACCGCACAAACCATAAAGTTTTGGAGAGTCACATTGATGCTGAATAAGAATGTGGTATCTCTGCCCCCCCCAAATTCTGCAGTTATGATGATTAACTGTTCCACTCACATGAATGAATCTGTTCAACAGTAGCACCCCGCAGGAGGAGTGCAGACTAGCTGCACTTATTGAGAGAGTTTAGACGTCCCTCGCGGTACCCGAGTCTAACACACACTTACACTTACAACACTACACTTACAACTTTAACACTTTACACTCACACTTACATTTAGGGAGGCGATAATAGTCTCAATGTGCTTTATGCCTTAAAATATAAAAAAAATCAACAGTAGCTTCAGAAGTTCACAGTCTATCTAACGACTTCACTTTTAAGACACTGCCGGTTCCTTGAAAGACTTTAGCCAATAACAGATAGTTTTTACTATGTGTGGTTCACCATCATACTCACATCTAAAATTATGTTGTATTGTTATAACAGACTCAGTTTGTACAAGCCAAATAACACACTGCACCTTTTGTTGTGGAGTAGTCATTGCACTGCACTAAACGCCTGAACTGAGCACTGTTACTTTTATTCACAAGGTCACACAGACCCGACAACTGCAGGAATATAATTCCCACAGTCAAGGGAGCAAAACTTGGACAGTTGATGAATTAAATACTGTAAACTAGAATAGTGTATCACTTTGTACAGATTTTAGGGTACATTAAAACTAGGTAGTTCCTTTTCAAACACCCTGTATTTCATAGACCCCGAGGGGGGTGCAGACTAGCTGGACCTATTGAGAGGATTTAGTTGTCCCTAATGGTACCCGAGTCTAACACACACTTACACTTGCAACACTTACGACTTCAACACTTTATACTCATGCTTACATTTAGGGAGGCAATAATAGCCTCAATGTGCTTTTCGTCTTAGAAAAAAAATTTATATCGGATATTTTGGATTCATATTTTAAATAAATGTGATCAATACATATTTTATCAATGTTTGTATATTTTAAATGTTTTATTATTATTTGTTATTAAGATACAAATAACCTCCTCAAAGTTGTAGGTTCAAACTGCAGTAAGCTTTACCCTTTATGTTAACTTTAGTCTAGCTGGTGCAAAGTATGGACACTAAGCAATAGAAAAAAATATAATATGACTAACATTGTTACCACATAACCAACCTTCAAAAAATTTGGTTCTTTTTTGATTAAACTATCTTCTTGATTTGAAAATACCTGAATTAAATGATTTTTTATTATAAAAACTATGTATGAATTAATTTTAAATATTTATATTTTTCTTATTAATATTTATTTATAAATAAAAAATGACACAAATGTATTTTTCATAAATTTTGGTATAAATCAGTTTGTACTAGTTGTATTTAGAAATCTATAATCAGTACAACTATTTAGGTGTACACAAACATAAACATATACAAATATAAAATAAAATAAGTATACAAACAAAACATATAACATATACACATAAAAACATATATAAATCCACTTTATTTTGCTCTATAAAAAACCAAATGTCTGAAAATTTCACATTTTTAAATTAAATTCTTGAATTTATTAATTCCAAAATCAAAATTTGTTGAAATGTTATAGTTTAGAATTCATAAAATGAATATATGCTGATGTTAAGTTTAAAACATGAACTACATAAGTAAGTTCACAATAACTTACCGGTAAATTTGTTACCTCTTTCAATCTGTCATACTGATTTTTTCCTTTCTTTTCTCGAATAATCATATAAATTTTACCAATTTGAGGACATGAACGTAGAAGTTTTTCGAAAAGTACTTTGCCCATAAAACCTGTAACTCCTGTTATTAGTATGTTTTTCCCAGAATAGAACTGAGAAATACTTGGGACAAATCCTCCATCCGAAACACTTCCAGAAGCCATCTAGACAAAAAGCAGTAGTTGTTAAACTTTGTGTTTAATTGCCAACTCTCTAACAGTTAAGTCTTGCCCTTAGTATTTCCCATTTACTGAAATTCATTTTTACATGAATTATAAACAAAACAACAAAGTTTATGGGATTTGAGTTTATGTGACAAAGTACAAACAAAATCAACAGCATATGCGAAAAAAAGGAGGTAATACTTTACAAAATAATGTAATGTTCTAAATTAAAAAAAAAAATGTTAAAATACAAAAACCAATGTAAAGATTTAAGTTTTATATTGCCCTGAGAAAATGTAATACAAAACTCCTAGTTATAAAGTTTCATGTATTATTTAGAGATAAAAATAATATAATAGTAAGAAGAAAAAAATATTTATATAATAATAAATTATTATATACATTTTAAACGAAATCACATCTTTTAGTATTTCAGAGTGTTTACCTATGAAAACGTTTAACAGCAAAACATTTCTGATTCATTTATGCTATTAAAATTGCACATTTTGTACAAATTATATTTGATCTCTTCCATTTTAATTTCTGTTGAATCAAATTTCTATTTTCATGTTTTAGTTTTCTACACCTGCTGGAGAAAAAATATTTATCTGTCAGACAAAAATAAAAAATTTTGTCTTAGAAATTTTCATTTTTCAGAAGATTCTAAAAATAAGACATCTTTCTTTCTTATTATTATAATAAAAATTTTGTTAATATTTCATTGTTCTATATAACAAAATAATGCTATATTATATTACTAAATATTTTACTACAGTGTGTACCTAAATAAAGATATACATTATTTTATTTAAATATTTATGAAGAAAAATATTTAAAAAGTAAATATAATTATTAATCATTTTTTAAACATACGCAAATATAATATATGTATAAATTATTATGCGATTGTCATACAATTGAAATTATAAGGTTAATAATGGTACCCCTAAATAATATTTGTTTGCTGAAATTAAATGGTATTAATTTAAAATTGTTTATGAAACTACAGGATGAAACTGATATTGCTTATGTCAAAACAACAAATAAATATTATAATAAGTGCTGCATTGTGAAAATATGAAAATACAAGCCTTTAAAATAAATTAAATAATTTTATTTTATTCAATAATGTTCATAATGTTATAAATAAATGAATAATAAATGTTTATTCAAAATTATTGTTTTAAACATTCTTTTAAAGTAATAAAAAACATAATAAAATTGTTAAAAAAGAATCAAGAATAATTTTTAAAAAATGTTCTTAATTTTATTTAAAGTAATGTCTGAACTAAGTAATTTATTATATTATAGCCTACTTACCACATTTATTATGAAGGCCAATCAATAACATTTATTACAAAAAAACCTACTAAAACAATTTATTTAAAATGCTTTTTTTCCTGCATCCTAAATTGTAGTGATTACATATGAAATACTCTTTGCATTGAAATAATAACAAAAACAAGATTTATATGAACTACTTTAATACAAAGTGTTTTGTCTTACCTTAGCTTAGGTTGAACTGTGTTGGAACAATGGCTTCAATGGATTGCTATGAATACTTAACCTCTCTTACTGATCCTATTTTCTAGTCAAAAACAATAGTGAATATTTATAACATTGTAGCCTACAACTACTTTCACAAATGTAAATTTGCATAAAGATGACGCAATAATATTTTCAGACAGAAAAAAAGGCAAACAAAACAAACAAGACACCAATTTATTTGTAAATTATATTGCTACAGTGATACACTACTTTTTTTATTTAAATTAAATGTTTATCTCTGGTGATAAAGAAAACATTAAATTTGAACTTCTGATTTGATATGCAAAAAAATTTAACTATGAATATAATAATATGAAACAGTAGAAATAATTTAAAGTGACTGAAATGCTAAATTTATTAAAATAGTGCTTCTTTTATTTTAAATTAGTGCCCATATATATATATATATATATATATATATATATATATATATATATATATATATATATATATATATATATATATATATATATATATATTGACTAGTACACACACACACACACACACACACACACACACACACACACACACACACACACACACACACACACACACACACACACACACACACACACACACACACACACACACACACACACACACACACACACACACACACACACACACACACACACACACACACACACACACACACACACACACACACACACACACACACACACACACACACACACACACACACACACACACACACACACACTGGATGAGTACAAAATGTCCTTTGAGCACACTAATTTTTCTTACATAGCTGTAGATTTTGTTTCAAAATCATTTGAGGTAGTCAATATTTAATTTTGACAAAATTAATGAATGAAGCATAGGTATGACACATTATTTTGGGTTATTTTTTGTGTACTGGAGATAATACCACAAACTGTTTTCAAAAATCATAGTCTAAGGTCATAGCCTAAATTCATTAGTTCTCAAGATATTGATAATTTGTGAATATTTTTTATTTAATACTGTGATTATCTTTTAGAAGAAGTAATGTTTTTTAAAATCAGTGTAGAATCATTTTCAACTTCGTAAAAATTATTAAGCCTTAACTATCCAATAAATCTACTATCAATCATAGTGATTTGTAAACAACATTTAAAGAAATGTAGTGGAATTATGGTGGAGAAATATGAGGACATTTAATACTCACCTGGTAGATACATATAAAATTAGCAAAGATCAAACATTGATTCTAAGTATAAAATTAATAAGTACATATAAAATGTACTGATCCCACAAAGGCTTCTGACAAGTTAATATAAGACCATGAAAACAATATTTTTTGTCAACATTATTTAAAATGTTCAACAATGCCTTTACTCAACTAGTAATGAATTTGCATGTTATATACCTAACTCAAAATAAATATGTAGATGACATTAGAAATATACTTAGGGGAGAGCGGGGTAATACCACGCAGTGGGTAATGACACGCACCTGTCTTCAGCGATGCCTATAAGGATTAGAAGTGTGTAAAGTGCTGCAATCTGTAGGCCCTTAGGTCTATTAGTGGCCAGTGTATGAGAAACTGCCAATAGGAACAAGTGTGTTGTTATAAACAATTTTTTCGAAACCCTTCAATTTTGGTTGAATTGATCTGGAAAGTTTGCTTCAAGATATTTATTGAATCAGTTTAGATTCAGCTTTTTCTTTATACATATCTCGAAAGTATAATAGTTTTTAAATAGCACTTATATTAAACAATGTTTGTTTGATGCTTGTGTCACGAGTATGATGATTTTTTCCACAATGGCGACATATGCGGGTAATGGCACGCGTCCGCGTGGCATTACCCCCAACTGCGTGCCATTTCCTCACCGTATGTGCTAATACCCGAAAGTACTATCTTTTCGATTTTACATATTTCTACTGAGGTACTTTGTTTCATTTCCAACTCTTACTAAATCATAATGTCGAGTACCTTCATTTTGAGTTTGTTTTTTTGAAAAACCCAACTTCTCCATGGATTTTGTGCGTAATGCTACACATCTTTTATTAAAAATAATTTTATTAAAAATGTTAATGCCCTCTTTTAAAATTAAATTCAACTTCTATTGTTATAGACATAGCTTACACCATTTTATTTAATAAATTTTAAATTTCACTTTTATGTGTGTTGTGAAACACATTGTTGGCACTACAGTAAATTAAAACCTGTAATGAGAAGTCAAACCACTATTGAGATATAAATTATAATAAAAACATTGTTTAACATAGGCTTAGTTAAGACTGTTCTTTACGGCAGCAGCTAACTGGCACAGTACATCATGTTTCCGTACAATTTGATGAAACAAACCAGAGTAACCTCTAAAGCAGCATGGACTGAAGAGCAACTTCAGATGGCCATTAAAGCAATCGAAGACGGAGCTAAAATAAGAGAAACAGCAAGACATTTTGGTATTCACGAAGCAAAGCTTCACACGAGAATGAAATGTGGTCTTATAACCGGTGGTCCTAGAATGGGGCGAAAAGCTGTATTTTCTGTAGAACAAGAGAAAGAAATAGCTCATCATCTTATTCTGCTATCGAATTTGTTTTACGGCATTACTCCAATTCAACTTCGAATTGCATATGAATATGCTAAAAAAAAAACAAACTTAAGAATACTTTTAATGCAGGTACAAAAATGGCATGCAGGTACACAGTTGAGTGTTCGCCAGTCGGAAGCTACTTACTTCTCTTAGTAGAATCCAAAGCTATAACTATTGGAATTGAATTAGTGACTCTAGAAGAAACACAAGCAGAATCATTACAAGCAAGCCATGTAAAACAGCAAGAAATAGAAAACGTTCCCATCACTGCAATATCCCCAATTCCTATTAACAAAATAACGGCCCTGAAAGTCAAAGAAAAGGAAAAACCAATATCAGATATTGAGTGCAACACCTAAAAAGAAGCTCTTGAAGAAAGAGATAAGAGAAAACAGAAAAGGCTTAGGTCTAAACTAGAGAAGAAGGGGAAAAGCTCGAATGAAAAAAAAATAGATAGCACTCATAGGAAGAAAAAGGTTGCTAGAAAAAGTCTCTTTTTCAATGAAACAAACAGTGAATCAGACGATAAATTTATGGAAACATGTGAAACCGATGACGAACTAACCACAGTGGATGATTTAGCTAAAATCTTATCGGTAAAAAATAAATCGGACAATGCATGCATTTTGTGCCAAGAATTTAGAAAAAAATGAACTGTGGTTCAGATGTATTTTATGTGGTGGGTGAGTCCACTCAGAATGTAGTGGTTTAGACTGTGCAGTAGATTATAAGTGTGATATTGCATTAATGATAATTATAAAAAAAACTGTAAAGAATAACTAAAAATGTAATTTGTTTAAAAATAGGTATACTTAAAACCAATTTATACATCACTGGTGTCGTTGTTTAATTACGGTATAATTCATGCGTGCCATTACCCAAAACCTAAGGGTAATGACACGCAGCTTAATTTTTTTTTTTTAATTGAATAATTTGGTGAAAATGAATACTGGATATAGTAATTTTCTAGTTCCAATGTAAAGACAAATGTATGTTTTATACGTTAAAATGAAAATAAATCTCAAAATTGAATTTTAGAACGATTACTAAACTAAAATGTTAAAGTGCGTGTCATTACCCCTCTCTCCCCTAAATTATACATTTTCTCAAAATAGCTCAAACCTCCCTAAGTGAATATTTTACCTGTCTATTTAGTCATAGACCAACTAAGGACATAGTTCAGGGTCTTGTGCAGAAATCCTTCAGTAACAAATGAGAAAGTTTGAGTAATGTTTTTAGTATTTATTTACTTTTTCTTTAAAGGGTTTTCTTCATATTATATTAAACAATTCTGCTTACATATCAAACTGGCTGTGTATATGGGTATAACAACAAAAAAAAAACATTAATGTAATAGTAAACTGTAATGCTGGATGATACTAACTCATAACATACTGCAACGGCCTTTTGTAGAATCTATTCTTGTCAAGTTATTAATTTATAGTTTATTAATTTTGAGCATTTTTGAAAATTAAATGTTTGTTACTTAACCCTATATATTAAAATTTAAAATAACACACAATATGTGATAGAAGGTGTCACATTAGTCCTAATTAACATTAACATATTTTACATATATTTTTAAGTACAATTGGCATTGATCAGGAAAGGTGTAAAAATTGAAAAATCCTCTTTACAAAATCATTTCTAAATAATTTATATTATAACCTACTGTACAGAGTTGAGAAATAACAAATTACTTAAAATCTTTATTAAAACTCTTGTTTTTTTAAATTAAAATAAATAACAGACTATTAAAACCAGTGGCAGATCTGTTGGATAAAGAGCAGAAGATACCTCTCATACCATGGATACCTCACGAAGAAAATATTATACTGAACAAAATGATTTTTTTTTTGTTGCCAAACCTATTTTTGCTTTTATGCAAATTAACAAGACTTTGATGATACTAGGTAAACTCATTCTTAAAATTGTAATATAAACTATTTTAAATAAAAGATTAAAATTTTTCAGCAGTTACAGTTTGGCAGATGGTGTTACTGTATTTTTTAAAAATTAATATTTTAATAATGTGTTAAGTTTGACAGTTTATTTTAGTCTGATACCATACATTAATCTGAATTTTTAATGGTTTTCAATCAAATTTTCAAATCTCATTGATATAAATAAAAATGCATGATATTAATTAATTTTTCTTGTTTTAGATTTTGTTTCCACAAAACTGAACCTACAAAAAGCTTACTTTTAAAGTATAATTTATGAAACGTTTTCACAGAAGGTTATCTGTGGATAAATTATACAGCACTCTCTTCTTCCCATGATCCTGGCTCCACCACTGTTTACCATGTACATAGACTTTGTATAACATATATCTAAACCAATTTAAAACGTTTTAGACAAAACTAGAAAAACACAAAACATGTTAATATCGTGCTAGTATTTCAAACTATTCTAACTTTATTCTACATCTATACAATAAAATTTCTTTAAAATAAAAATCTATTTTGTAAAAGGCAAAACAGAAAAATCAATTATTTATGTTGTTTTGTGCTCATAAATATTACTGTTGTTTTGGCCCCAAATGTAAATCTATGGTATGTCTTATTAATAAATTAATTATTTAGTATAAACTTCATAATGAGTGTATTTTTATTACTGAGTTTGTAGTATTTAAATATTTTTGTATATTTTAAAATTTTGAATCAAATGAAAAAGCTACTTTTTTAAATAACACAATTTGTTAACTTTTTTACAGTTAAAAAAATCAGTAATGCAAAAATTGTTAAGACAACCAAAGTAACAAATTTTTCATATATTTTTTAAATTTTGCATTTCTGGAATTGCACAATAACATTGCTTTTTGACAATAAAATATGACTGTTGACTACAATAATATTAATAGTATAATAATATTAATACTACAATAATCTTAAAATATTAATACACTCAATTACACTACAAGACTTCTTGAAAAGTGCACATTTACTTTATACTTAAAAAGTAGGGATTACCCATCAGTCATATGTAATCCACTAACTGTTTATTATTTTTTTTATCACTTTGACTTGAACACAATCAAATTTAGATTAATTTTTAAGTAGCATAAAATTGCATTTCAAGTTTTTGAGAAACCAAAATCTCTACAGTATTTCATTACTTTGAATATAATCTATTGATCCGACCTTTTTTAAGTTAAAAACTCACTTCAATTAAATATAACTATTATGAAAATTTTATTTTCATAAGTTCTTATTTTTTAAAAATATTTATTTAAATAACTGATACAGTATCGAAAAACAATATACCTAAACTTTTCTTAAACTTTCTTAAAATCATGTTATATTAAAATTAAATATTTTGGTTATTTTCTTAAAGTATATAATTGTAACAACAATTTTTTAAGTGAAATAATAAACAAAATGGAAATTACTGATACCTTGAGTTTCTTATATGCTTACTTATTTACATCTTTTACAGTATAACTCATCTTCAGATGGTTGATCGCTGGGGTAATGTGGCGGCTCATAGCTAAAATTAATGGAGGTGTTGCTCCCGAAAATGTTTAGCCTCTGTTTTAAAATTGTGTAAAGGGAAACAAACATATATAAAAAAATATTGAAAAACTTGATGAAGTCCTAAAAGAACAAATTAAAACATTTTTTATTTTTACCTAAATTGTTACAATTCAAGTTCAATCTATTAATTTAAAAATGAAATCCATTATTCTTGTCTTAATTTGTGTGAAAAGATCAATACTTTTTTTCTTGATGATAATTAAAGAAATTTTTCTCCATTGAAAGCACTGCTAGCACATTTCCCTTTCAGAATTCACAATGTTTCTTAGAAAAGTTTTTATTCTTTTCAAATAAAAAGAATCAAATGAAATTACTGGAAACAGAATAATAACAGACACACTCCTTTTATAACCAGAATTATAATCACTCCGTTTTGTCAGTTATACACTTTATCATGTTCAAGAATATGGTACATGGTTTAGTACACCAGGGTTGACACTGTAGGATCAACATTGCTATATCTCTCTCCCTTGCAGCCTCATGTGCATTTCCTATGTGCACATGCACACAACAGTCAAACACCTTGCTGCTGGAACTGTGAAGTGCACGGTTTTATACAAACATTTTTGTGTCTTTTTCATAAACTGGGGGACATTAAACTTAAGGATTATATATTGTACAAGCATAAAGAAAGAATTAAAAAGAAAAGAACATTATATTAATTGTTATCAATAATATTAAGTGGAATTGTATGTTTTGCAGTTTGACAGTGCCTGTACATGACTATTACAGTGCCACTGGTAATGACACTATCATAATACAGAACACCATATACATGAAGGCACATTTCAGTTATCTGCTAAGATTAAGATCTGTTTGTTTTAAAAATAAAAATTATTTTATACCACAAACAAAACTTGCATTTGTGTTTGCATTTGTTAATGTTTTAGCACAGTATTTAACACCCCCTATTAGATTTAATAGCTTTTTAAAAATTATCACTTTTTGAAATGTCTAAACACAATAAGTTAACAAAAACACTAATGGTAAACAAAAATTATCATTTTGTTTATTGTAAAGACATGATTTAAATAACAAATTGTAACATCCTTGTAAAATCAGTAACTGTAATTACATAATATTACTAGGAATAATTTTTTTTTAATTGTAATTGCTGATGAGTTGTATAGTATATGCAAATATATACTAATTAAAAGTAAAATTACATTAATTTACAAAATGTTCCAAACATACCATTAGATTTAGTGACTGTGCATTCTACATTGTGTAAAATTTAGGGCTGATTATATTATTAATAATAATAAGAAGAATATAATAACAATATGTTTTAGATATTTGATGAGTAACATACATATTTCTTTATCAGAAAAGCTTCTAATTATTGCTTTAATGAGATACGTTCTTATTAAAAAATTTGTCTGTAGTTACTACAGCTTTGACTACTATATATTTTGTTAACATCATATCTTATTAGTAATAAACTTTACATTCTGTGTATGACTCCTCCACACTTTTGTGCATGACAATGAATATGTTCTGAAACATAATAAAGCATAATAATTAATTTTTTTAATATATATGGTACATTATAAAATGTAAACATCTATACACCTACATAACAAGTAGCCTTTCAGTACACATAATTTCATACTTTTTTAATAGTTAAAGATTAAAAGTTGGTAGACTAAATCATTAGTTGTTACAATACTACTTGATAGAGCAAAACACAATTAAACCTCAGTGTCATGTCTTAATATTTATACGTTTTGGTAATATACAGTACTGTATTTCTGATATTTTTAAAACTAATTTTCACAGTATCTGTTATTTCACTGATTTATTATTTTAAAATAAAAATGAAACAATAAAATAATCACTATATAAATGTCTTACACTTTTGTAATAATGTATTGCATATTTATTTCCTCCACTCAACTCTGTGTTACCAAAATAATAGTAATAGTAATAGTAATAGTAATAGTAATAATAATAGTAATAGTAATAGTAATAGTAATAGTAATAGTAATAGTAATAGTAATAGTAATAGTAATAGTAATAGTAATAGTAATAGTAATAGTAATAGTAATAGTAATAGTAATAGTAATAGTAATAGTAATAGTAATAATAATAGTAATAGTAATAGTAATAGTAATAGTAATAGTAATAGTAATAGTAATAAATAGTAATAGTAATAGTAATAGTAATAGTAATAGTAATAGTAATAGTAATAGTAATAGTAATAGTAATAGTAATAGTAATAGTAATAGTAATAGTAATAATAATAATAATAATAATAATAATAATAATAATAATAATAATAATAATAATAATAATAATAATAATAATAATAATAATAATAATAATAATAATAATAATAACAGTAATAGTAATAATAATAATAATAATAATAATAATAATAATAATAATAATAATAATAATAATAATAATAATAATAATAATAATAATAATAATAATAATAATAATAATAATAATAATAATAATAATAATAATAATAATAATAATAATAATAATAATAATAATAATAATAATAATAATAATAATAATAATAATAATAATAATAATAATAATAATAATAATAATAATAATAATAATAATAATAATAATAATAATAATAATAATAATAATAATAATAATAATAATAATAATAATAATAATAATAATAATAATAATAATAATAATAATAATAATAATAATAATAATAATAATAATAATAATAATAATAATAATAATAATAATAATAATAATAATAATAATAATAATAATAATAATAATAATAATAATAATAATAATAATAATAATAATAATAATAATAATAATAATAATAATAATAATAATAATAATAATAATAATAATAATAATAATAATAATAATAATAATAATAATAATAATAATAATAATAATAATAATAATAATAATAATAATAATAATAATAATAATAATAATAATAATAATAATAATAATAATAATAATAATAATAATAATAATAATAATAATAATAATAATAATAATAATAATAATAATAATAATAATAATAATAATAATAATAATAATAATAATAATAATAATAATAATAATAATAATAATAATAATAATAATAATAATAATAATAATAATAATAATAATAATAATAATAATAATAATAATAATAATAATAATAATAATAATAATAATAATAATAACAATAATAGGATGAAGAAGAAGAACAACAACAACAAAGATAAATTGAAATTCTGATGCATATTTGTATACTGGACTTTGAGTCCAAAAACAGTATTTCGGTTTTGATGGCAATCCTTTCACCAATTTTGATAAAACTTAAAGCATGATTAAATATTAAAATTACTGCTTTAATATTAAATTTAATGGTTCATACTTGTCAAATAGCTTGAACAAATTTCATACCATTTGTAACTTTTTTTTAAAATTTTGTTTTCCAGTCCTTTTCTGTAGAAATTCCTTAAAATAAAAAAAAATAAGCTTTTCTAACAATGAACTATTATGATTTTTTAAAATTTTACTACAATTTTGTTTTTAAGTATGTAAACAAAATATATTAGTATCATCTCCCAATACATTCTGGTTTGAAAATTATCAAGAAAAAATGACCCAAAATCTAACAACCAATTGTTGGTCATGTTTGAAGACTCATAATCCAAATTAGTGCTAAATTTGAAATAAAAGAAATTTACAGCTCAGAAAAAATATGAAAATGAAAGTGAACCCTGACCACTTTTCAAAGTTTATTTTAGTTGCTCTTGAAGTATGATTTTAAATATTTTAAATTCTTACCTTTCATGAATTATGAATATTCTTCAATGGCCAAAGTTTGGGCAAAATCTGTGTACCGATTTAAAGAAATTAAGCTAATTTTCATTTTTTTGTTAATAGTTTCAGAACAAGATTTTTGAATAATATGCAAAAAAATTTGTGTAGTGTTATCAAAATGTAATTAAGCTCAGAATTTAACTAGGTACTAGTGAATCTACTATTGATAAATTGAATAGTATTGAATAATAGTTAGTTATTGAATATTAATAGAAAAGCGAAATTAAAATCTTAATTCAATATTTATATAGCAGCCTTTACAATAGCTCCCCTCCACCCCTCATCTAGTTTAGGCTGTTTGAGAAAGGAACACAGTTTTAAAAATCATATTTGAGTAACATACTAATGTACCTTGTACCTGACAATAAGCGGAAAAATCTTTCTTATCATAATGTTTTGTTATCTCTTCCAAACTGAAGGGAAAACTCTGAACTAAAATCACTCCTTTTATATTGTACAGTGTTCTGACCTTCACATAGACTCTGAAATTAAAAAGATTTAATAAATTTAGTATTTCAATAAAAAAATCATTAAATAATGTCAAGGAAAAAATACTTTGAAAAAATATCTCCAAGCCAAGCCTTATGTTCAAAAAATGGTTTTTACATCAGCTGCAGATATCATAGAAAACCAGACACTTTTATCAAGTTATTAGGCCTGCCTAATGATTTCTCTTCTTGAGTTGCATTTATACTTTTGAATACAGAGAAAAAGAAGAATAACAATGATAAAAGTAAAAGAGTGATTAATAAATTATATAAATTTTTAGAAAATAGCACATTTATGCAGAAACAAATGTATCTGCCTGTTGAAAGGTGGTAGTCTATATTAGGTTTTTATTTGGTCAGTTCCAGTACTATAATATTACAACATTTTGTCAAGGAAAAAGTTGGACAATTAATTGCTGAAATGTTAAAACTTGAGAAAATTTTGTTTACCACCATTTAAAGCTGACTTAAAGTTTTTATAGGAATTAAAGATTTGAAATATTTTTACTTAATGTGGTTTTTGCCTGAATAATACATTATTTTAATTTTTTTAATACTATTAATTTTTCTACAACATTACCTTGGAATATGCACAAACTGCGATGAGTTGGAATCCACTTCATTCATCCAATATTTTGTAATAGTTTCATATTCTACACCAAGTTGTTGTTTAACTTGTTCACTGTAATAAAAAGCAAACATATTAATCTAAACTTTAAAATATTCCAATCATATACCCAGCTTTTGCACTTATGAAACAAATATTTGTGACTTTACATTGGAAGTTGAGTTATTGGAGTGGTCTTGATGCTAAGATCCATCTATACTAGATACCCTGTAATGATCTCTAATCCTAATCTCTATAACGTGTTTAGAAGGGTTCTTAATGTCTGAAACTACCATTGTTTTGAAATCTACTTTTACATATAAAATCATTCACACTACTTCATTACACAACAGATAACAATATGTTAGCCAATTACCACAGTATTATGTATTGTCTTATTAATATTCCCATGTCATGTGCAATTGATTAGGTACTATAATGAATTACGTTGTTTTAAACAACTAGTTAGTAATCATTGTTATAATGAAAATTTAATACATAAAGTCCCCAGTAGCAGACATTGTTGACCCAATGTTGGAATTATGTCAGCAAAGTTGGGCAATGGTTAGTTAATATTCCAAGGAATTATCTTCAAATAAGCCAATTAGCTGTTTGTTTGCTAGCCCAACCATTACATTCATAAAAATGTCTGCTGTTCTTAGTTGGCAGAAAGTATAAAAAATAGGTTAAAATAAATATCTCCCAAATTAAAACAGGTATAATTATTTCAAAAGTTTTAAAATAGAGTCTTATTTGTTAATATTATAGTATTTTATTGATTTAAAATTTACTGCAAAGTGCAAATGCAAATTGCCAACCACAGAACAATTTTTTTTCAACATGATTGTCAACAGAAAAATATTACATTTTTAATTACTAAACTCACAATAGTGTTACAATGATTAAAAATTAAAAAAAAATATTTATATTTAACCATAATCCTTTACTATGGATGATTTTATGTTGTACTTATTAATTGAAATATTGCCAACACAGCGGAAAAGTGAAAGTGTATCCCTTACTTGTTTATTCTGTGTTATCACCCATAAGTCAAAGTCACACATTCCTATACGTACAGTACAGTTATAGTCATAATCTGTGGTTATAGTGCTTTTTTTGGCTTAGCTTTTCACAATTGTCTTTTTAAATAAATGTTGTTAATATAAATTTTGTCCTTTTTTATAAAATAATCTTGTTTCAATAACGAAATAGGTTATGTTGGTTGAGTACAATCTTCTTCTAACCATAATATTTTCTCTAAATTTTTTGGACAAATGTCAGATTAACCCTATTATTAAATTTAATATATAGCCTGCTCTATCATTTTAATTACCTATTATAATATACGTATTACTTTGAGTTAGAGTACATATTGGATTTGGTAATAAAAGGTATTCAAATGTGTTCATGAATGTACAGAAATTATGATTACT
Source organism: Callitettix versicolor (assembly GCA_022606455.1). Taxonomy (NCBI): domain Eukaryota; kingdom Metazoa; phylum Arthropoda; class Insecta; order Hemiptera; family Cercopidae; genus Callitettix; species Callitettix versicolor. The sequence goes on from CM040182.1 coordinate 40,857,921, forward strand.
ATTAAGTTTACTACTCAATCAAATATAAATGTAATACTTTAAATATATTGGTAATTAGTAGGTTACCATTGAAAGTCACCGTGTTTACTAACACCGGGTTACCATGTTGGTAAACACCATTGAAAGTTGGAAGTAAGCCGGCCGACAATTTTTTTTGTTGGTTTTTGGTGATGTTTAATTGTTGGCCATTTGTTGGGAATTGGTTTGTTATTAATTGATAAGCTTTTGTGCAAGTTTTAACCGTTGCCCAACCGTGTGTGTAAACAAAAGACCAACAATGGGGCAACAGAAAATGCTATTGGGGTGTTAAATACAAATTTAAAATAATGCCAAGAAACTTAGTTTTCCTATTGCTAATTATATTGAATACATAAAATGCTGGACGGAAGGTTATTTGGACAAATCTAACCATAAATTACAGAATTTATTAGAAAAGAAACATTTATAAAGTTTAATATGTGGATTATAATTTAGAAAATATGTAATCATAAGAAAGATAAAACATCAAAAATGTCTTAAAATATATTTTAAGTAACATGCAAAATTATGTAATTTGTAGATCAAACTGGTCATAATTTTAAAACTAAATTGGATGAACTTGTTGGAGGTTGGAATATGGTGACTTTTGTGTTTAACAATTTAAAGCAGTAAATATTTTAGATTTTTAATAAAATTCTAATATCAATTTTTTAACATATTGAATAAATAAAATAAAACTATATAAATTTCTTTAATAATGAAAAATGTAATAGAAAAAATGTTTTAGTTTTATTTACTGAGTAATTAGATTGAAGCCCCTCCAATATCCACCTCTTTACAAAATTTTGACATCTAAATTAACTTTGGAAAAACCCAATATGCATTAATGAAACACATTAGTTGTTGTTTCTTTAGTCTGTTAAGATGCTTTGACAATAAACTTACCATATGTGAAACCATGAATAGCAAGTCTTAAAATAAAAAGTGGTTAGTACCAAAATATTTTTATTTTACTCATAAAAATGATTCCACTAAGTACTAACAGTCATTAACATAAATAGTTTTTAGTAATTTAATTCATGTAGGAAAAATCTTGGAGGAGGATTGAGCATTGAGCCTTGATAAAATATGATAATATACTGTTTAATGTTATTTAAATACTGTTGTTAAGAAGTGTTTCAATGTTTCAACTTATTTACCTATAACAAATACAGTCAATGTCCCTTCTCTGGTACTGCAAAAAGAAAAATGTAGCTGTAATGATGAAGCTGAAATAAAAAGAACTGAATTAAAATTTGTTTAAAACATTATCCCAATATCACAAATATTAATATATACAAAGCACAAAAATTTAAAAATTTAAATTTATTCCTTCAAATTATTTTTTGTCATTTTGTTATGATACATGTAAGAATAAATAAATCTGTTGACTTAATATGATTTGACCTTTTCACTCCTGTCCATAGTATTTGTCCTTCTCAAAATGTCCTGTCATGTACAAAGTTTTTACCTTCTTCAAACATTTTAATCCTTTCAACTTCTCTCACTCTCTCTCCCTCTCCTCCCCTCACTCTATCCCCTCCCCTCCCTCCCCCTCTCTCTCTGAACTAATTTGCTCTTGGCCTGACATTTCTTTTAATTTCAGAAGAAAGGAAATTAAATAAATAAATACAGTAATACTCCAACTTACACTATTCTGTCTTATGTGGATCAAGAGTTACACAATTTTTGAATCATAAAGAAAATATTCCATAGTTTTCCTCAAAGAAATTATATTCATGTAATTAGAGGCAATATTACCTCTGCAATACTGAATTGCAAAGAAGGCTGCCAAGTAGTATGTGGCATTTTTTGCACAGTTACTGATTTATGACTACCTGAGCTTTTTCCATCAAGCCTGTCCCACCAGATGTTTCTGTGTTTAATGGTTTAATTGTCATATGTTAGTATCTTTTCTTTTGCACTACTAGTCCTGCATGTTCAGTTCAGCTTATGCATAGCTCAGTCAACATATAGCTACAAATTATTATTTTGTGTTCCTGTATATTTTATATTGTATGCCCTTTATATTTACGGAGCCTTGATAAACTCTACTATATCATCCAAACGAAGCAGCACTCATTCTTGGTAATGTGAACTTAAACTGATATTGTGATTGAAGAAGTTGTTGATACTTCAAGTCATATAAATTTAGAAGTGAATAGTGATAACGTTCAAGAACTGCTGGATTCACATATTCAGATGACAACTAATGAGCTCATAGAAACGCATCAGCAAAAGCAAAACTTTGAAGAACCTTATTATTTTGATATCATTTCAAATTACTTAAAAAAGGGATATTTCAAATTACTTAAAAAGGGATATGTAAAAAATAACATTTTTTATTTTTACTAAGGTGAAGTAAATATTTAAGGTAAAAATATTAAGGTAATTTTTTATATTGAATAGGCTAAATCAGGGTAGTAGTAACAATATTTGTTTGACATGACCATATCAAAAAAATATTTTTTAAGTGACTAAATAGTTTTTTTTTTAAATGGTTTATTTTTTGAAAACAGACAGAAAAGTACTTCTTGATTCTGATAGCACACCTATAAGAGTTGTTGCCTTGTCTTATTTCACTACTGCAGTACGCTCACGCTGCTCTGCTTGTATCCCAACAAAGTTTGAGAGTACTTTTATTTTACACCAGTACCAAATATATAATCAAATTTTCTGTTTATTTACTTTATTACCAAAAAAGCACACATATTTTGTTCAGAAAACATGAAAACTCACTATTTAGCACCTAATTTTCATATACTTTCCAGAGCCCAGTTTACTGTGGCACATTCTATACCTCCAGGTTCCCTTTGGTATTTAGGTGATATACCAAATTAGCATACAAATACCAAATAGTACTTAGTGATGGAAAGGTTTGGAACCGTTTGACTAAATTATAACTTTATATTTGCTTACCAGATAACCATAAATAAACCAAGAACTGCCAAGGAATATCTCATTTCATTGGTTGTATTAGGTTTAGAATCTACTCCAAATTCATGTTTAAGTGCATATGCATTCCTTTCATCTAAGTTGTAAGTTTTATGATCTGAAACAAAATACATGATATTTCAAGATCGACTTTACAACGTTGTAATGATATAGGTATACAATTATATACACAACTTACTCAGTTAGATTAATGTTACTTTTTTAGAAGAATACATCGAGTTTTAATTCACATATTGTCCGAGATCTGAATCTTAATTGAAAACACTAGTAACAACTATGCCATAATTGTTTGGAAGTTTGTCATTGCACAGGCTAAATGACAGTAAAGATTTCTTTATATATATATATATATATATATATATATATATATATATATATATTTATAACAAAACATTTTAATACCACAATTTGATAAGAATGACCGAGATGGGGCAACCACTATCTCCTCTACATTACCTTAATGAAGTTCAAAATTTTCACATCTGGTTGATCTCCAGGTCAATGGATATCAATTTCTGATGAAATATCGACCACATTAAAAGTCATATTGATCTTCTTTTCTATCTTATAAAGTTGATGTATTTTGCAAAAAAAGTATAAAAAACCGGCTCTGTAAGTTGTGTGAATAAATTTAAATATCATTAGAAAGTTGTTGAGTAATTTTTGAAATATCTTTAAAGTATTTTTACACCTTTATTATATTTCTTACGTTAATTTTCTATAAATTAGAGAAACCACCTAGGAGCAAAACATTTTTAGTTGTTTTTCTTGTAAAAACTTTCTTTACAAAGAAATTTACATAATTTTCCGTAATAATTATAATAAATTTATAATAATTTATAATTATAATAAATTTTCATAATTTTGTGTAATAATTAAAGCTTGAGTTAGGTATAACCTAAACAGCCAGTAATCAACTGTGGAATCTATGCTCAAAATATTTCATAATTTGATGGGACAAAATTAGCTAGTAATGCTAAAGGACATATTCAATATATAATAGTGATCAAATCCTGGCAATAACATTGTAATTAATAAAATTGGATTGTGTAATTTTGTCATTATATGCCTTTTATTCATAATTATGATGAAATTACTGTAATTTTATTATTTGTTATTTTTAAAAATTAATTATTTCAAACAGATAATTAAAATTTTATTATTTATTTGTGGATGCCACTCAATTTACCTAAAACAAAAGTAATAAATAAATGAAACGTGATTAAATAAATTAGAAGGTAAAATAAGTTTTATCTACAATACCTGGTAACAATGAAGATATATTTGATTTTAGTTCATTAATTTTCTCCAATCTTCTGCTTACTCTTTCCAAATCATTTATTCTTGTTTCAAGCTTGTCTGTAAGGTTACATAGCTCCTTAACTGCTCCAATGCTCTCCATTAAGATTCGTTCCTTTGTAAGCAGTTTTCAATATAAATATATAATCTTTCAGACAGGCAATAAATATCATGCTAAAAAATAAGTTAATTTTTCATGTTCAATTTTTAATTGAAATTTAATTATATGTAATACAGGCCTCTGTATGGGCAGATCTCATTTCTGTAGTTACTTATGAGTGTTTACATAAGTAAGGATGTAAAATAGAATCAGCTGGATCTCACTGCACAACAAAATGATTGGCCAAATGGAAAAGAATAAGGTTAAAGAAAAGAAAGTTTGAACTGAAATTAGTAGAGCAAACATCTGGAAGCATCTTAGTAGGAAACTGGGAAGTTACCATCTAGACGTAGGGGAGATTTAAGTTACCACCTTAAATCTCTTTCAAATCCTAGACGTTATGAAGAGATTAGGACTGAAGAAGCCACTGTAACAAAGCATCTCAAGAATATAGGAAGGAGGCACAACAGATCTACAAAGGTCGCAGTGCAATAGTAACCCAACAAATTCTTTCCTTCAATCAATACTAGCAGTACTTTCATGGCACTGATGTTGGAATTAAAATGTTTTCACTGTGAATATTATATGTAAACAAAAATTTAATTAAAAAATCTAATTCAATGTTATAAAATCCAACTCTTAGGTGTTATTTGACCTTTCTGTCCATCTACATTAAAAACTTCAGATCTCTGAATGCTATAGATTTGGCATTAAACACGTGTGTAAACATCAAACATTCTCTCTCTCTCTCTCTCTCTCTCTCTCTCTCTCTCTCCCCCTCTCTCTCTCTCTCTCTCTCACACACACACACACTGAGAGAAACTGAATCAAAATGTCTCAAGTACCAATTTTTAATATAATTGTTTTCTAATGAAAAGAAAATTTTTGATGAGATTCTGTTGGATGTATTGAAGGTTCTAAATCTATGAATAGTAAGGCATATCAAGCAGCCAGTAAAGGTCTAAAAGTAAACATACAGCAGTCAAATTAGATAAGGCAACAATGGTCAAGGATCAAAATGCTTATTTCAATAAACTTTGTAATCAATGCAAATAGAAATTACAACTGAAATTAATTTCAATATAATAATGTGTAAATCTGCTTTATTAAGTATAAATATGGCTAAATGATTTCATGATAAACCGAATTAAAATAATTAATTAAGTATGAAATGATTTGAGTCCAGGTTTTATAATTTGGTTAAAGCAATTTCATAAAAATCAGTTCTAATGATTTTGAAATAGAAAGGGGTGAAATGAATTATTATAGAACTGATTCTTAAATATGTAGTAGGATCTAATTAGGCATTAGTAATTAAAAATGTAATTATAATTAAACTTAATAAAATAATAATAGTCTAGTATATAATGGTAAAAATATGGTGAAATTTCATTTCATGAAATTTGATTTTGATGAAATTGAAATATGATTTTCATGAAATTTTGAAATTAAGCTCTACTTACCCTTCACTTCAAAATCTACCCTATTCCGATATGTACTAATTAATTTTAGGGGTGAAAACTACCCCTTATTGCATTGAAGCATATAAAAAGTTGTAAAAATTTATAGAATTTAAGTGAAGGTTGTTTGATGCTTTAAGGCACTATTTACGATTTGTCTACCCTTATTTGATTTATTTCACCCCTCATAAAACACATCATGTTATGATAAAATTGGAAAAAAACAATTATAATGACTTTGTCATGCTTCATTTATATTAAATTGGTATCGTTTGATCGTGTTCAACTCAAATACTTTTTCCATCCCAAATTTTTAACCCTTAAAAATCATCCCTTATTAAAAAAAAAAAAAAAAAAATTTAAATCATTTAGATGCATATTTATACAGTTTGACACATCCTTAGGTAAAGAACCTTTTTTACAAAATAAAGGGATAAATTAATTCATACCTTGTTAACTACAAGAAAATTGTCAATTCGAACTCCACTGGGTAAAACAATGTCTCCTGCAGGCATCACTGCATCTGGCAATATGTGCTGAAGCTCTTGAGCTATGATGCCGGTATCTGATTTTGATTCCAAACCACAAAGAGAGCTAAACTCTGAGTCATACTTGAACTTCACAATCCTCAACTGTCTTAGGTTATTCAGCTGCTGACTCGAATCATACTATAACAAAATAAATATAAAAATAAAAGTGTTCTGAAAAAATAGACCTACATGTTTCTATTCACTATTTTTTATTAAATAATAAAATGTTGAAAAACCTAACATTTTTTGGAAAACTGATATAATTATTGCAAACAACTTTGCACTGAATGTGATGAGACATAATTTGTCCAGTTAACAATATTGAGTTACTTAATAGTAACATATTGAACATTAGGTAACTAATTAATTCAATGCTGTGGCTTTTGAGCTGTATTACTGCTACTGTTTATGTTTTTATTTTCATTTCTTCATAAAAGAAATTTTATTTCAATATGCTGTCCTGCATTTTAATTAGCATCAAAAAGACTGCATAAATTCAATTCCATAAATGAATGTCATACCAATTTTGGATGTGTGTTTTGTTTTTTACTTGAATTCTCTTTGAAAGATTATATCTTACACAATTTGATAGATGCCAAAATTCAAATTTAGGAGTAGGGCACTACTTTTTTTGCAATACTTACAATATTTTTGTTTGTTTTTGGGTTTCCAGAAGTGAATTTTGATATTTTCATTAGTTTGAAAGTTAGAAAGGGAACATTTGTGACACTAGGGATAAGTGAGAAAAAAAGAAAAACCGCCTAAAAATGCATACAGTATATAATTTTTTAATGGAAGGTGGTAAAAAACAACAAATTAGAAAACAATCATGAACTTGCAAAATAGGAAATTGTTCTCCTTATCACTATGAGGAGCTACTTCAAAGAACTGTGTTAAATATTTCTTTTTTTCACCGTAGAACGTATCCTGAAAAAAAAATCTTAAAATTTTGAAGATGTATCAGTTTTTTGGGTCACCTGAATCCAAAAAAGTGGCATTACTGCAGGCTAAATGAATTTAATGATTTCTATTTGGAACCAATTTTTAATTTTTAGTAAAAGATGTTTCAAAAAATGTGTGGTTTAAGGGCATAACCTAAATAATATATATGACAACAAGCCTTGACTATATTTCAATTTATTCATTGTTAGAAACAGAAAAAAGAGATATTCTACTAGCAATCGATCCCTTTACATTTTTGTCACATTTTATAAGAAACGATTTTTTTTCAAAGATTTTATTCATCATGCATGCAGAAACACTAACTGATGTGGAATTAAACATTTTGAGTGCCACCCGAATTCCAAGATACAGGAGTCAACTTCTTAATGTTGTACCATTTTCAAGAAATCAGGAGGTTTAAGAATTAGGAATCAATTTGAAAGTTGTAATGGGAGGATGGTCAAGTGATATATCATTTAATATTTTTTTTCTGAACACAATTATGCTCAGTTTTGTTTGACATCAAAACTCAAAAGGAGTTGATTTAAAAGTTGGGATGAGAAGACAGTCAGTGGCATGTGTACTGCTTTCTTGAATCCACTTTTGAGTTTTAATTGCACTATTGTTTATAAAAAATATATAATATTAAATGACAACCAACTTCTTGCTAAAAATTTTGTGGTTGACTCTTACAACTTGGACCTTGGATAAGTCCTACACTTTTTAAATACTACAAAAGTTTGTGTTTCTATATAATGAATGGGGAAAACATTTGTTATAAAATGTAGACAAAATAGGGAGAAGGGACTGTAAAAACCATCCTGTACATAGTTCTTTTAATTTTTTAATAAAGGATAAATACAATACTTTCTTACCTCTTGAATATCTTTCTTTGCTCTTAAATCACTAGGATGAACAATGTGTCCGGTTACTTTCATATTTCCATGCACAACTAGAGCTTCATCTGGTCTGTCTGTATTAATTCCTACTCTTCCAGCATGATAAATAGAATCCGCTGTACCTCCTCTCTGCCAGCACAATTCTACATCCGATTCAAACTGACCAGGGTTTGATGCCTGGAACAAAAAGGCCTAAATATATTCAGCTTCTCTGCTATACTCACAAGGTATATTGTAAATCTTACATTAAAATAGCTACAGTAAAAACAAGAAAGCAGTAACAATTATTATAAACTAAGAGTTAATTATTAAAACAAACCAATATGTTAACACCTTTTCAACTGATGTTATTCATAGCATCATAATAATGGGTGGTGGAGGAACATAATGTGGCCACAATTGGCATACTTAAAAAAAAATATTGTGTAAAACAAATACATATTATAAAGAAGTTAAATTTATTAAGTCTAACTTTTTTTTATACTCACTCTATATTTGTAACACAATAAATAAAGTTAGATTTTTTATTATTATAATTAACCGTTTTAACATATGTAAGCATCTTATTATGTAAAAGGTTTTACCCTTCTCATTGATCAAGAAATATTTTTCTGATATTGTGGATAAAAGGTTCTGTATGGTTTCCAATATACCTGATCTGTGAAAATGAGATAGCTAAAAGCCACTTGAGAATTTTTACAACTTGCATGACTTCGAATAAAATTGGTATGCTTTAGTAATAATAGTTACTGCTTCAGATAAACATGAATATTTACATAATTTTGATATTGGGTTATTAAAGATTAGGTTCATAGTAAAAATGTAACATATTTATAAACAGTCATAATTTGTTCTTAAAAAAATTTTTATAAACCCCAGATATGATATGAATAAAATCACATCATTCAGAATGATTTTATTAGTAACTATTCAAACTGGATTTAACCAGAATTCTATTTTAATATAGTTTTAAATTTGACTGTATAATATTCTGTTGAAAAATCTTCCCGTTTTTGTTTTATTTGTATTAAAAAAAATATATTTATTCTAAGCCTCATTATTTAACTTACCCGCACAATAATTCTTTCTGATGCATGTGATATTATGGAATAGTGATTATTATCAGTACAGTGCGCATGTAAACCCACAACCAAATAAAAATGTCTTTGGTCTGGATTTGGTTTTCCTTTTTTCCTCATGTTATTTGATGTTGTTTCACTGAAATGAAGTCTGCCAACAGTTATTTTGGTCACCTGCTCTCCATGAAGGTCTACACTGCAAAAACAAATATCCTTATTTCAAAAAACTTCTTCATATAACTTAATATAAAATAATTAGGTTGTATCAAAAGAGGTTATTTTGTACTAGTCTCTGAGCTGGAGGGGTCTCTTATTCATACAAGACATTTTTAGTGTACCTTGCAACTTGAGACATATTCTTGAATTTAAGAAATCATTTATCTTAAAAAACATTTTCTGAGTTTTGATAGAAATGAGATAAACATAAATTTTGAAGTACAAAATCTGAGAAATTTAGAGCCCCCAAGGACTAAATTCCTGTTAAGAGGTCATTAACAGGAGATCCTGTTAATATTTTTTTTTTTAAATCAATGCTCTAATAAAAATTAAATTAATTTATTTGAAATGGTTGAGCATTATAATAATTTATATTAAATGCCTCAAAAATATATTTGTAATACTCTTTGAAACTTTAATGAAGTCTGGTGTTAATTTAAGAAACAATTTCAGTAGAGTAAAAATTATATGTTATTGTACAAACGTATTATTTGGTTTGGGAATTTTACGTTCTTTGACATTTATAAGTTTTTTGGTGTAAATATTATATTGCTGTAGATTGTTACTACTTATAATAATTGTTTTTTAAAATAATTTAAAAAACTAATAAAAATATATTTTATTTTGTGCAACAAAAAGAGGAGAAGGTGGTTCCTATTTATTTTTAAGTGAAATAGATGTTTTTGTTGTCTCAATATAGGATTTAAATAAACGTCCTATGAATATCCATAAAACAATTACATATTTTATTCAGTTTTGAATTAAGACAAGTGTAAGGTACATAAAATTTGTTCATTAATTAAAATCTTTTAGAAAGTAAAAATACCTTAGATTGTAATTTTAATTTACTTTAAGTTTTCCAATGTGCAATTTTCCAGCTCAGTTATTATAAATATTAACTTTTAAATATTGGTACTTGATATTTAATAAAATTATTCATGTTTTATATCTTAATTTTATGTTATATTTTAAATTTCTTTAAAAAAATTAAGATAACTTTTTAAATTTTTTAGTTTGGGCTATATATTTTGACAAGAAAAAATAGTTATGGCCATATAGATAAAAATAACATTAATTGATAATAAAAAATAACGATATTGTAATTTTTTTCTAATTTGGAAAAGTTAAGCAGCTGTGCAGTATATAAATGGGAATTAATCAGCAAAAGTGTTAAAAATTATTCGTTGCTTTTTTTAGTCAATTGTGATAGTTCACTCGTACGCCACAAGAATGCGTTAAACTTCAGTTACAGGTAGTAGGAGCTTCTACTGCAATGTTTAATACTGCTCACAGACTCAAAGAATATGTAACCTAAGATACTTGTATACTGATAGCGGTTAGGATTCATCTTTGTTTTTTGAGATATTTTGCAAGCTGTATGTATCTTGCTTTCATTTCAAACTTTGATTAACAATTTAAAAATTTATGTAGTTTTATATAGGCGATAAATTGTAATCGTTCACATATAATTATTTCTAAATTTTAGCAAAAGTATGTCAGCTGTTTTTTATTTTTGCCGATAATGTCCGAACTGAAATTTTGATGACGTAGCAAAAAGTAGTGAAGAGACATTTTAAAATTCGTTCAGAATTAGAGACTCAGAAACTACAAATAACTTCACAACGCATAAAGATTAAAAAAAAAACTGTTTTCGGTACATATTCAGCCAAAAAAAGGTTCTTAAATTATTATGAAAATACTACATTAACATTTGAAAGTAAAAATAAAGTTATTTCAAGATGGGGATGGAAAACTCTTAGTAAAAATCACGTATTGATTACCCAGTAATGATCTAAGTGGTCGTTGGGAAGCGATATCTGGAAAAAATTTTGGAAAAGTATGGGGGATGTTTTAAAACTGAACCAGTGTAAATATAAGGAGGTAGGAACTTACAGCACAGGATGGAAGGCTTTCTTGCTCCTATCACTTTGTGACTGTTCTACCTTGATGGTTTGACTTGGTGACTCAACTTTTACACCATAGAAATGGAGGTGAAAACTGCTGATCTTCCTGAGACCATCAGACGTTTTAACAAACTGAGCATCTCCTTGTAGTTGAGCATGGCATGTTATCTGCAGTCAGATGTAATGGTTTTTAATTAAAAAGTAGTACTGTAAGTTTAAAATATAAACTTGACAGTTAAAAAAATCAGGTTAAATAAGTACTATAGCCTAATTATAATTAGGCTATAATTATAATACAGGCTAATTGTAATTCTTATTGTGTGTGTGTGTGTGTGTGTGTGTGTGTGTGTGTGTGTGTGTGTGTGTGTGTGTGTGTGTGTGTGTGTGTGTGTGTGTGTGTGTGTGTGTGTGTGTGTGTTGTGTGGTAATATTTTACTAACGTTACACACCGTTAGTATATTCCATAATTTTCGTAACTAAGTATGTTAATTAAGTAATAAAGAATAACTCTTAATAAACTATGTAAATAGAAATGTAAGTGTTCGTTTGTTCAAAGACATAAATCCCCGATAATTTCACACCGATTGCTTTGAAATTTTGATAAAACGTTGCATACGAATACGCGCATGTTTTTATATACATAGGCCTACTATTATATTGAAGGCAAGCCTGTGACAAGTAAAAATAAGTTGATTTTTTAAAAAAAACAGCGCATCTGTTGGACGTAAAAGCAACACACGCTATACTAAATATTTTATGATTCCATTTCAATGTTTCCGAATGCATTGTTAAATTGAACCAGACTGAGCCACAACAGCATGTAACCGGGTACTATTAGTAAGTAATAAGTTTGGGGTTAAATAATTGTTAAATCATAAGTAGGACCTGAATCTGTATTTAAATAAATATTTTGCGATTTTTGAGAATAAATAAATATTTAAATATAATTCAATATTTTCTAATCCTTTTTTTAAAAATAATGTACGATATAAACGAGAATATAAATGGAAATTCAATTTTCCAATGGACCGATGTTATAGGCTTAACTGAACTTTAGGCCTACAGATGTCAGATGGAGAGGGATGTGAGTAATGAAATTAATGAGTCATTCCTTCAGAAATAAAATTTAAAACAATACAAAATTACCTTGCCTATATAATTTCTAATTTAAAAAAATCGCAACGATAATTGAAATCTTGAAAAAAATGTTGCTCTCACAAGTACTGTGGAGCTAATACTGTCATTCTGCTTGAAGCTTAAATCATGTAAAGGTAAAATCGGAGAAGAAATCAACCAAAAGTTTGAAGCGGTACTAAACAAAAATCCAAGCTATTCACTTTTACTGCGGATCAGAAACAAGCTTCTTGGAATAAAGGAAAGGAAGACGAAAATGAAGATTTTGAAGTATTAAACCATTTAAGCCCTTAAGACTTTACAAAGTTTAAATATGCTCTGATTACTTCAGTGTGGAAAGGCGTTTCTCACAAAATGCAGTTTTGTTTCGAGATAAGCGAAAACGTTTGACTTCCGATCATTAAAAAAAAAAAAAACATTTATATGGAGTGTCAACAAATGATTTTTAATGTAAACTTGGTTTATTGTAAATTTTATAATTTATTGTGTCTTGTGTATTAAAATGTGTGTTAACAATGCGTTTTTAATAAATATTGCACCTTTTTTGTTAAATATTATATTTAAATATTTGCCATTTTTAAATAAATAAAGATCCAGGCCTTAGTGATAAGGATAATTTATAAGCCACGCAAGGATAAATGAGTAAAATGAGGCTTAAGAAAATAAATATGTCGAATGTTCTTTTTCTTAGTATATAAATCATCGAATTCATAAATGTTTTGGAACAGATGGAAGTGTTGGGGTAAAACAGCCGGACTTGGTAACTGTTGATTTGGACTTCATCTGTAGAAAAGTGATTAATACGTCTATAACTTTTAGTATTGGCCTACTGTTATTCTCGCTACTAACTACATATTATATTACATCTATAGTTTTGTAGAGTTTCAAGTCTACTCAAGTGACATTTTCATTGCGGTACATAGATCCAAGTTATGGAGTTATCTTAATAATAATCGAATTCCAGAGTAAATCTGCTAAATATCTTGGAATGCATCTTGATGAACGCCTTACGTGGAAGCATCATGTATGTAAGAAAGCAAAGCAAATCAAACAAAAACTGCGTGATTTGTATTGGTTGATGGGACGAAAATCTCAGTTGGCCTTGTGCCACAAGAGATTATTATATTAGTAATTAGGCCTATTTGGACATATGGTGCTGAACTTTGGTGGTGTAACAAAACCCTTAAATCAACAGACTATAAAGCGAGTACAAAATCTTATTATTCGTGCAATGACAAATGCAAGATGGTACCAGAGTAATGATGTCCTTCATGCAGACCTATACTTGAAGTATGTAAAGGAGATAATACAAGACTGCGCCTCTCGGCACAAGAAGAGACTACATCAATATATGAACGTCAAAGCCGTCCAACTTCTAGATGTGGAATTGGACAACAGATGACTTAAGCGTCATAAGTCGCATGATTTAGTTCACGTTATATATCAATTATTATAGATCAATTCACGCAAGTCTTATAGACGTTATAGATCAATTATTATTACTCATTTAATCTGTAAGATTAAGATTGTAATAAATAAATAAATGATAAAAGAAGAAAAAATCTGTGGTTTTCGTGATATTCTTTACTTATAAGAAAATATATTTTCTTATAATATATATTTATATTTATAAATTAAATATACATGTATATTTTCTTACCTGAAAATGGTTTTTCTTTTGACATACAAAAGCGTCATCAGCATTGGAGAAGTTGAATCCTTTATCTGCATCAACTCTGTAGTGTGGAACAGGCCTAAAACATTTAGTTTAATACGCGTATTAGCTAAGTTATTTAATTTAGCCATACAAGGGTATAGCTGCAGTGTGCACAATGGAAACATTCAAAACTTAAGTGTAGCAAACTTCAACGTGAACAAGCCCAGGAATTGAAGGATAGTTCCAGTTCCAATATCGTTTACTTTTTTGTTCACGATTTAAAAACAGTTAAAAATTTAACCTATTTTTGATTTTTTTTACACTTTGTTTAAAAAACTTCAACTGTCTCGTATACTAAACCATTGTTTCAACTCTATCAGCCGCCTCGGTGGCCTAGTTGACAACGTACCCCCCGAGGACCAGGGTTCGATTCCCGGCCAGGGCTTGGCATTTTCATACGCTATAAATCATCCCATCGTCTGCATTAGCCCAAGTGTGCACAATAGTCGGACGTTAAAAAAAAAAAAAAATGTTTCAACTCTTATCTTTCGGATTTTGGTTTGTGTATTCGTTTAGTTGTTACGCAGTTTTGACCAAACGCATTGAATTATTAAAATTTGGCACAAAGGTCCATTTATGTGGCACTATTCCACAGTATAGCAGTTAACACAATTTTCCTTATAGAAACCAATAATTTTTATGGTTGTTTTTAAATAGAATATAAACTTTTTTATTAATGGTTTTTATTTTATCCCGAATCTTTCTCAAGTAAAGTCGACCGAAAGTTTGATAAAAATTCTAATTTGAACCCTCTTTACACAAGAGTTGTTAGGTTTATAACAAAAAATATGTTAACTTCTGCTATGGTACCACGCAAGTAAAAAACATCATTCATTTTTGCATTACAGTACTTAAGAGACCAGGCAGTCTGTCTGTCTGTCTGTCTTTCTTTCTCTCTCTCTCTCTCTCTCTCTCTCTCTCTTTCCTTCTTTTGTACACTCTTTCATATTTCATCTGTATACAAACTGAAACGACAATATTACTTACGCCGGTGGTCGAGACCACAGTACAAATTGTAGTATAAATTAGGTTATTATCATTTTTAAGGACTTACAATTCTTTAAGATTTCTGTCACACAGGACATGCCAATTAGTCTGCTGGAATGCTTGGAAACGTATGCACTGAAAGTTTGTTGAGTCTAAGTACAAGCCTCCTTCTCCAGGACCCTCTTGGAAACTGAGTTCCTCATCACCACAAACCTCTGTCAATAGAGATTATACAGTGAATTATTCTAGTTTTGTTTGAATGTTAAAAATATATATTTATTGTTAAATTTAAATAAACATAAATAAAGTACAGTATATTCGCGCGCACATACAAACACACACACACACACACACACACATTCTTTACTTTACATAGCGTGGCTATCTCTAAAATGTATTGTTGATGGAGTGAATGACACCATTAGTAGTGTATCGTACGGAGGCCTGGAATATCTGGCGACCTCCCAATTTACCTTAACATTACCAATGCATAATGTGCTCTGTATTGGCAGATCTCATTTCTTATGGGTGTTCCCATAAGTAAGAACGTAAAATAGAAAGAGATGGATCTCACAACACAAAAAAGGTTGTCAAAATGATTGAGAACCTTCGTAATAAGTGCCAAGAAAAAAAATTGAAGGGGAATTAGCAGAGCAAGTATATGCAAGCATTTCCATAAAAAATTGGGAAGTTACCATTTGGAAGTGGGAGACTTAAAACACCTTGAATCTCTTCTTAATCTCAGACGTTATAAAGAGACTAGGACAAAATTCCTGAATATCTCAGGAATATAAATCTACAAAGGTCGCAGTGCAATAATAACAAACTCATTCATTCATTCATAACTAGAATATTACAAACATAAATTTCAGTTAAATTAAACCGACATGTCTAGGCTCACTTAAACTCGTTTAACTAAGAAATGAACTCATCTGATTAGCGAATTTGAGTTAACCCTCTTTAAAGATTATTTGGAAAATGATCTTAAGGTTAGATAAATATGCATTAAACCTCAAAAATGTAAACATATTTCTTTGTCAATAACTTATAATAATAATAATAATAATAATAATAATAATAATAATAATAATAATAATAATAATAATAATAATAATAATAATAATAATAATAATAATAATAATAATAATAATAATAATAATGATAATGATGATGATGATGATGATGATGATGATGATGATGATGATGATGATGATGATGATGATGATGATGATGATGATGATGATGATGATGATGATGATCATAATAATAATAATAATAATAATAATAATAATAATAATAATAATAATAATAATAATAATAATAATAATAATAATAATAATAATAATAATAATAATAATAATAATAATAATAATAATAATAATAATAATAATAATAATAATAATAATAATAATAATAATAATAATAATAATAATAATAATAATAATAATAATAATAATAATAATAATAATAATAATAATAATAATAATAATAATAATAATAATAATAATAATAATAATAATAATAATAATAATAATAATAATAATAATAATAATAATAATAATAATAATAATAATAATAATAATAATAATAATAATAATAATAATAATAATAATAATAATAATAATAATAATAATAATAATAATAATAATAATAATAATAATAATAATAATAATAATAATAATAATAATAATAATAATAATAATAATAATAATAATAATAATAATAATAATAATAATAATAATAAATAATAATAATAATAATAATAATAATAATAATAATAATAATAATAATAATAATAATAATAATAATAATAATAATAATAATAATAATAATAATAATAATAATAATAATAATAATAATAATAATAATAATAATAATAATAATAATAATAATAATAATAATAATAATAATAATAATAATAATAATAATAATAATAATAATAATAATAATAATAATAATAATAATAATAATAATAATAATAATAATAATAATAATAATAATAATAATAATAATAATAATAATAATAATAATAATAATAATAATAATAATAATAATAATAATAATAATAATAATAATAATAATAATAATAATAATAATAATAATAATAATAATAATAATAATAATAATAATAATAATAATAATAATAATAATAATAATAATAATAATAATAATAATAATAATAATAATAATAATAATAATAATAATAATAATAATAATAATAATAATAATAATAATAATAATAATAATAATAATAATAATAATAATAATAATAATAATAATAATAATAATAATAATAATAATAATAATAATAATAATAATAATAATAATAATAATAATAATAATAATAATAATAATAATAATAATAATAATAATAATAATAATAATAATAATAATAATAATAATAATAATAATAATAATAATAATAATAATAATAATAATAATAATAATAATAATAATAAATAATAATAATAATAATAATAATAATAATAATAATAATAATAATAATAATAATAATAATAATAATAATAATAATAATAATAATAATAATAATAATAATAATAATAATAATAATAATAATAATAATAATAATAATAATAATAATAATAATAATAATAATAATAATAATAATAATAATAATAATAATAATAATAATAATAATAATAATAATAATAATAATAATAATAATAATAATAATAATAATAATAATAATAATAATAATAATAATAATAATAATAATAATAATAATAATAATAATAATAATAATAATAATAATAATAATAATAATAATAATAATAATAATAATAATAATAATAATAATAATAATAATAATAATAATAATAATAATAATAATAATAATAATAATAATAATAATAATAATAATAATAATAATAATAATAATAATAATAATAATAATAATAATAATAATAATAATAATAATAATAATAATAATAATAATAATAATAATAATAATAATAATAATAATAATAATAATAATAATAATAATAATAATAATAATAATAATAATAATAATAATAATAATAATAATAATAATAATAATAATAATAATAATAATAATAATAATAATAATAATAATAATAATAATAATAATAATAATAATAATAATAATAATAATAATAATAATAATAATAATAATAATAATAATAATAATAATAATAATAATAATAATAATAATAATAATAATAATAATAATAATAATAATAATAATAATAATAATAATAATAATAATCTTAAGGATGGGAAGGCTCCTGGCCCAGATGGAATTTCCACCGGAGGTCATAAAGATAGTTGCTAGTGCTCAACCAAAACTCCTTCTCAACATGTATAATGCATGCCTGGAGGCAGGAATATTTGCACATCCCTGGAAGGTGGCCCGACTTGTTCTGATAAGGAAAGGAAAGGGCTGCCCTGACTCTCCAGCGTCATATAGACCTCTGTGCATGTTGGACGTGGTAGGCAAGTTACTGGAGAATCTAATAAGATCTCGCTTACAGCATTCAGTTCAGGCGGTGGGAGGTCTTTCGGAGCGCCAACACGGATTTCGGGCAGGGCACTCTACAATAGGTGCTATACAAGAAGTTGTGGAAGCTGTTGACGTTGCTGATGGGTCTTGTCATGCGGCTAGACCCATTGTCTTACTGGTCACGTTAGACATAAGGAATGCGTTCAACACAGTTCGGTGGGAAAACATAATGAGAGAATTGGAACACACTTTCTTTGTTCCACGGTACTTGTTGACCATTATTGGGGATTACCTAAATGATCGCTGGATCATGTGTGATACGGAAGAGGGATACTTGAGCAAAGAAGTAACAGCAGGAGTGGTTCAGGGTTCCATACTTGGACCTGATTTGTGGAACATCTCGTATGATGGCCTCTTAAGATTGGACATGCCTGAAGGAGTACGCTTGGTAGGGTACGCTGATGATGTGGCTGCGGTTATCACTGCCAGGAATTTAGAGTTGGTTCAATTACGACTTAACCAAGTCATGCGCCGAGTAAGTGCATGGATGGAAAGCCACGGATTGCAGCTCGCTATCCCTAAGACCGAAATGGTCTTGTTAACGAGGAAACGAATACCCACAATCGTTCCGATGATGGTAGGAATGGAATGTATGTACACCAAGAGGTCGGCAAAGTATTTAGGAGTAACGTTGGATACCAAGTTGACTTTCTGGGAACATATTAGACTTGCGTGTGACAAAGCGGAAGTTATGTCCAACGCGCTTGGAAGACTTATGGCAAATATGGGTGGTCCACGTGCGGGTAGGCGGCGACTCCTGATGACGGTGGTACATTCGGTGTTGCTGTATGGAGCAGAAATCTGGGCAGACGCAATTAATGTTAGAAGACGTCGATCTCGATTACTCTCAATCCAAAGAATTGGAGCTATGAGAATTATAAGCTCCTACCGAACAGTGTCAGAGGCAGCGGTGCTGGTCGTGGCGGGTGTCATCCTGATTGATCTCTTGGCGCAGGAACGGAAGAACATCTTCACTTTAAGTAAGGAAGTCAACAGAACTGAAGCTGCTAAAAATTGTAGAGAGACTACTTTGCTGGAGTGGCAATCACGATGGGATGGTGAGAATAAAGGAGGTGGACAGCAAGTCTCATAAGAAACGTGCGCATCTGGACCAAGCGAGGACATGGTGAAGTTAATTTCTACCTCACGCAGTTTCTGACAGGGCATGGTTACTTCCGGTCCTATCTTCACAAGATGGGTAAAGTGAGTTCTATGAATTGCCGAACTTGTGAAAATAGAAGAGACGATGCAAGACACACTTTCTTCGAATGTGAAAGATTCTCATACCAACGGCGAGAAATAAATAACAAGATCGGAGAATGCACGGTGGATAATATAGTGGAAAAGATGTTGTTTTCCAAGAACAACTGGGATAGTATCTCAAGGTACATAGAAGAGATTTTGCGCTGTAAGAGAGAAGAAGGATGGCTTGAATCATAGATTTGTAAGGACTGCAGAGTTATTACCATCAGAAGACTTATGAAAAGATAGCAGGGCAATGAAGTTAGGCAGACTTGGCATATTATGGTGTTTGACCTGCCGGTCAAAAGGATGGTGGATGACCCTATAGGGGAAGACAGATCCTCTCCTCTGTGAAGTAATATCTCAGTGATGGTCCCGCAGAGGAGGGAAGATGGAATGGAAGGTTTAATGGTTTTTACCAGGGTAAGGAGGCTGCCCACCACCTTCAGTCCCCGGACAAAGTCATAAAGATTTTTGTCCTTTTTCCTTCCTTAAAAAAAAAAAAAAAAAAAAAAAAAAAAAAAAAAAAAATAATAATAATAATAATAATAATAATAATAATAATAATAATAATAATAATAATAATAATAATAATAATAATAATAATAATGATAATGATAATGATAATGATAATGATAATGATAATGATAATATAATGATAATGATAATAATAATAATAATAATAATAATAATAATAATAATAATAATAATAATAATAATAATAATAATAATAATAATAATAATAATAATAATAATAATAATAATAATAATAATAATAATAATAGTAATAGTAATAGTAATAGTAATAGTAATAATAGTAATAGTAATAGTAATAGTAATAGTAATAGTAATAGTAATAGTAATAGTAATAGTAATAGTAATAGTAATAGTAATAGTAATAGTAATAGTAATAGTAATAGTAATAGTAATAGTAATAGTAATAGTAATAGTAATAGTAATAGTAATAGTAATAGTAATAGTAATAGTAATAGTAATAGTAATAGTAATAGTAATAGTAATAGTAATAGTAATAGTAATAGTAATAGTAATAGTAATAGTAATAGTAATAGTAATAGTAATAGTAATAGTAATAGTAATAGTAATAGTAATAGTAATAGTAATAATAATAGTAATAATAATAATAATAATAATAATAATAATAATAATAATAATTATTATTATTATTATTATTATTGTTATTACAGGATAATAGGTTGTCTCTCAATTAGCATGTTATAAATCATGTTTTACATGTGTTTAATTATTATTGTGAGAAAATGCCATTTACATTCATGCTTAAAAATATTGTATGTATTTATTTCATTTAAATATTTTATTTTATTATACCCAGGTTTGGCATTACTTTAAGATATTTAACCTGTTTCTTTCTTAACTCTGACGTTGTCTTCGGACAGTTTGCGTTTCTTCGTTCCGTTATTAAGAGGTGTGTACATTGCAGACAAGCCGCTGTTAGAATGGTCTTCTGATAAACTACTGGAACACAAACCAGCATGATTAGCAGCCAGTGCTAGTGTGTTGTTCCCTCCGCTTGGTAAACCTAAACAGTTTATTCATAAAATTAACCTTTCTCATATTCAATCAAGATTTTTTAAATGAAATTCTGTGTATGTTAACTTTGTTCTTGAACAGTGTACCACTTCAAAAAGGAAAAATACCACAAAAACATAGAGTTTTAAAAAAATAACAATTAAGGTTTTGTGTTAAATTCTTAGATTTAGTTTGAAGGTAATCAAAACACCTTTAAACAAGTAATAAGTCAAAGTGCACGAGAAGAAAAGTGCATAGGTGACGGATCATTTCAAGTGCTTTATTGGTTCAAGACTTAAAACTTACACGCTGCCTCTTAATTCTTAAAATACTTTTGCAACTTTTTTGGACATACCGGAGTTACTTGAAGCCTGTTGCTGATGATGAGTGAGAAGTGGGGTAAGGATTGCGTCTGTAGTTTGGATGTGAATGTGTGGAGACTTTCCGTACAGGTTGCTTCCCACGACTGGTGACTGCAGCAGAAGGTCTGCAAGTCCTTGGTTGGACTGGCTTTTCTGGTCTGTAGACAGTAGGTCATATTGAGTAATAAAGTATAATTAATACACATTTCAGTAGTTTTTTCTTAGGTTGAACGATTGCACAACTCCTAATAAATACTTAGTGTGATTTGCTTTTAATTATGAAAATCTATAATCTTTTAATTACGTAACTTTAATAATTGACCGTGCGAATCGAGGTTTCTATGTCAACTCAACCGTTTGGAATTTTGTTTGTGTGTTTGTTTGTTATGCAGTTTTGGACAAACGCATTGACCAATTTTTTTAAAAATTAGATACCTTGTATAAAATCCAAATGACGCATGTTAACACGTTTTTCTATCTACATCCATTTCAATATGGCAGCCTCTGATTTAACAATGGCGGGTGTACGCAATGTTAATCAGACTTATTGGATTGTTTTGAAATGTGGTACGAAAGTACCTTGTATAAGCTCTGAAAGAAATATGTGTAAGAATTTTTCCCATTCACTTCCGTTTCAAGATGGCGTCTCTGATTTACAATAACGAGTGTACGCAGTTTTAGGCATACGCATTAACTGATTGTTTTGAAATTTGGTACGAATATATCCTGTATATAAAAACTCAAATGACATAGCCTAAGTGTAACATTTTCTCCTATTTAGGCCTACTTTTCTTTAGCGATGGCGGTCTTTGATTCAAAGAGAGTATAGCTGCTGGTTATTCCCTGTAATATTGGCTGAAAAGCCAAACCTATCATAATTTTGACCACTTTATGGAGAAATAACATAAAAATTTCCAATAAAGTTGGTTCAGTAACATTTTCCGTAAATATTACGGTTACCGGTTAAATTGTCGGAAAAAATAAGGAACGCTGTGGAGTGTTAGGTATATTAATGAAGAATATACTGCGAGGTCTGCTCTTCTTTGAATTACTGGTTAATGTTATCGTGATGAATCTCAAGATCATTTGGCACGTGGATCAAAAATTGATCTTCCAAGAATCGCCTGTTATATGGAAGAATATCATGCGTGAAGATAATCGAGTCCATTGCTATTGCAACGTCTAGGTTGGCTTGGCGTGATTAGGGACAATACACTCCACTTGGGTGAGCCACTTGTTCAGCTTCTCACGCGTAACCCTTATTGTAGTATATGTTTCTTTTTATACATTTTATGTTTTTTGCAGTTTGTACATATTAATGTAGTCGTAGGACAAAGTTTATTTGTAAATAAATGTAATGTATATGTTTGCATAACAATTATTAATTTATTCAAAAAAATAGAACAATCCCTATTGTACTACCCAAATGCTACCTTTACAATTTCCTAATAGGTCCTACCAGCCCCTAACTAGTATATCATAATTAACAAATATATTTTAACAACCGTTAAAAAATATATCTAACTA
This sequence comes from Callitettix versicolor, assembly GCA_022606455.1. Taxonomy (NCBI): domain Eukaryota; kingdom Metazoa; phylum Arthropoda; class Insecta; order Hemiptera; family Cercopidae; genus Callitettix; species Callitettix versicolor. The sequence goes on from CM040182.1 coordinate 40,881,381, forward strand.
ACCTTTATCACAGAACTGAATTTAAGTCAAAAACGTTTCTGAGTACTAATTTGTTTACCGTAATGATACTACGAACGTAAAATAATTCATCAAAACAGATATTTTATAAGGTTAAACTTGATATTATTTTTATATTCCTTATACTTTATAAATATAGCAGTGCCAAGAATGTTGAAATAGTTAACGAAAACTTTAAATTCCAGTACAGCAAAATTACAAACAGTTTAGAATCATTATTTACATTATTCGGATTAAATTAAAAACGAATTTTAAAGAATAAAAAAATTGTTACGCTTTACACAGTAATTACTAAAAGTACATTAAATGTTTCCTCAGTCTGTTTTTAAAGTTTAAAAAGTTATCTATATTTTTAATACTTAACACACATAAACACTACGTAGTAACTTACACAATTTAATTCCCATAATATAAGAAAAAGTGCTCATATTTTGTGAGGCATTAGTATACTAGACTAAACAAAAACATCTATTAAAAATTTGACAAGAATATCCTGAAACTCTCCTAATTTGCCTTTTCTATGCAATTCCAGAACAAATTGAGACATTGATATTATCTGAATGAAAATAACCGTTTCTTGAGTCGCGTCTAAATCCACAGTCCTTTTAATTTTAAGGATTTGGTATATTTGATCTTTGCAAGTTGCGCCAATTCACATGAGCTGGTTTTTATATTATTTTATAAAATTTTTAGAATCAATTTATTTAGTTTACATAAAAATATATTCTGAACAAATTAGTTTTATTTCAATAGAATAAGACTGATACAAGTATTACTTACGAGGCGATTGAGCTTGTGGAGAGTACGGGGGCTCTGAACCTGAATCTGGAGGGCTTTCTGGTAAGTTGTGTCTGAAAAATAGCAAAGAATAATTAAGGTGTCAAAAAGAAAAACTTTTAATGAATAAACATATCTTAAAAACACAGAACACAAAATGTCTTTATTAGAATATAAAGAAAACATATATATTTTCGGTTTAATTGGATATAATATTTTTAGTAAACTTCGACATGGTTCCAATTCTTGGCCAAGTAGTCAATTTGGTGATCTAACACTGCATATCGCAGTTCATCGCTGACGTTTCGGAAGAAATTCTGTATTTTTAATCTTACTTAAATATTGAGGACAATAGCCTATATCTAAAATCGATCTTGGACAAAACCCTTTACTATTAACGCTAATTTCTGATCCGCACTAGTGTAACTGGCACAAAGTATAAGCGTTAAGCAATAAAACAGAGGGAAAAGAAAACGGCACAGATGATATTAAATGTTGTTTGATATGTTAAATGTTATCTGGTTCTACATGTTTGCATGATAAGACATAATGTTTATCACGCTCCTTCCAGTGTAAAGAACACGGTTTAATGCCCGGTTAAACGATAGTATAAGTTTTTGAATTTCTGTGTACTTACGAATGAGCAAAGCTTGCACCGTCAACAACAACTGATGTGTTCTGTTGACCAAAGGTGTTTGTAGCTGCCACGTTGACATTACGTACTGTAGGCGTGGAAGCTGGTTGTTTGTCTGCAAGGTGGTGCTGGCTGTTGTTGTCAATGTTCACAACTAGAGAAGGTAGATGACGTGTTGCAGGGGTGTTTTCATTGTGAGACAATGTATCAGCAAAATAGCTGAAATAGAAATTTATTAAATGAACAACTTTTAAAACCCAATAATCTTGTTGATTGTGAAAGAACACCGAAGTTTCTCTCGGTCAAATGAAGTTACCAATTAAAAAAATCTACATATGATATGACTTTCTCTATACTATGAACAGCAGTTGTACGAAGTAAATACACTGTTTGTGCATATTTTCACAATATTTTCATTTGCATTCTAAATATCTGACTGGTTGTTGACAGAACAGTTCATTTTTAATTAATTGCTGGCCACCGCTCCACGACAGCACTCTGACTCGCTAGTAGCCCTTTCCGCCAATTTAACCGGTAACCGTAATATTTAGACAAAATGTTACAAAACGAACATTATCAGAAATTTTATGTTCTTTCTCCACGAAGAGGTCAAAATTATAATAGGTCTTGCCGTTCAGCTAGTATAACAGCTGAAAATACACTCATCATCGTTAAATCAAAGGCAGCCATCTCGAAACGTAGGTAAATGGAGAACATTTTACACATACTTCGTTCGGACATTGTACGAAGTACCTTCGTACCAAATTCCAAAACAATCGGTTGTCCAAAACAAACAAAAACTGCATTCACCAGTCATAGTTAAATCAGAGGTCGCCATTTTGAAATGAAAAAGAATGGGAAATGCTCTTACACGTATGGTGTCCGGGCTTTATACAAAGTACCTTCACCAAATTTTAATCAATTAGTCGATCCGTTTGGCTAAAACTGCTCAACAAACAAACATAGAAACAAATATCGAACGGTCGAGTTGAAACAGAGACCTCGCTTATCTCGGTGAATAAATGCGTAGCTTCCTATTTCCAAAACATTGTAAATCAAGATTTCGCTAAATTTCTTCCTTGATTTTTAAAAATTCAGAAATTAATTTACCAAATAATTTTGCTTAGTGTGGCAGTGCTTGTTTGGACTTCACGCTCTATACTTGTGTGTGTGTGTGTGTGTGTGTGTGTGTGTGTGTGTGTGTGTGTGTGTGTGTGTGTGTGTGTGTGTGTGTGTGTGAAAAGTCTGAAAACAGTTTAACATTTTAATGTATGAGAAATAATATGAATACAGTTAGTTATATTTGTGTGTAACCACCTAATTACATAATAATATTTCATTGTGAGTTAAAACATTTCATAAAGACAAAAAAAATAATTAATACAGTAAAGTAATTCAATAAATTCAACTCACGTGTGATTTTCGTCGGATTCGTCGTTGATAAAATCTTCCAACTGGCTGAAGTCCAATGCTTCGTTGTCGATGCCACCGACAAAATCGTTCCTCCCAAAAAAAAAAAAAAAAAAAAAAAAAAAAAAAAAATCAGTTTTTCAAAGAAAAAAAATAATTATAAAGATATTGGTGGAACTTAAGTTAAGTTAAATGTCACTCTTTAAGCTTGAGAGCTACATCCTTGAGACATTGACTGATTGGTAAATAACCATTTCGTAATAAAAAGGTCACGCATAGGAAAAGCACCCTTCTTGATTTAAAGCTAATTTCCTCTTTTCAAAACCAATGATTACAACTTTAGCAAATTAAAATAAACTTTGGGATAAATTTTAACTTTATAAATTTGTAGGCTAACATTAGTAAATTAAAACCTGCTTGCGATTTTAAATAAATGTTTTGAAATATTTATCATCTGCTTATTTCTATAAAAAGATGCAGTAGAAAATAACGTGTTTACTTTGTTTTATAGTAAAAAAATAAATTCAAATTTTGAAATAAATAAAAAAATTGAAATTTAAAACGCTGTTTTACTGACCTAACCTAATTTCAACTAACGGTGTGGCATAAACATTTCATTAAAGTGCTATGTGAAGAGGCTGTACATTTTTTCTCTCTTTATTTGTTTCACCCAACTTTGGGATACACTAAATCAATCACTTTTTAATGTTCTGTGCCTTCCTCGTAGCCCAGTATTGAAATAAATACTGGTCTACCATATTTATAAAAAATAAGTACATTTTTTCATTATACCATGCATTTTTTTTAAAGGTGGATAGGATGGGGTATAGTTGTGCAATTTCAAGAGCGGACTTGAAACGTAGGTAAATGTACGTTTTTTACACATGTTTCAACACGCCTGAGCTGGCAACGGATTGATGGGAGCTGATGTTTATAGGGAGGCTGCGTATATACGACTAAAACGTAGGACGAAAATTAATCCCAAACCAAGCTGCAACAGCGAGCTTAACTGTAAGTATGTGTATTTTTTAATACTAAACGATCTCCAGTTCTAATCTATATGAATACAGAGTCATGTATGGGGGGGGGACTTTTAATTCCATAGCTACTTGTGGCTTTTAATAGCTGAAAACTAATCGTCAAATCCCATAACACACCGGAGGACTGGAAAAAGTGGACTTGAGAAGTGAAAGTAGCTTGGAGATAGAGAAAACTGGGGCTGACTTAAAACAAAAGCAGTGAACAGCAGCAGACTGTCGGGACGTTATAAGGAGCGTCCATCCTGGAAAAAGTGAGAGATGGAGTCGAACATCTCAAAATCAGTAAGGTCGTGTAGAAACGTCTGTCGGGAGCGCAAAAACTCAAACTGAGAAGATTGGCAGCAAAAAGACTTTTAATGAAATCTAGAAACAGAAGACTCCCGAAGATAAACAATCGGGAGTGAAAAACACAACCCTTTGTGTGTTACGGCTCATGAGTAACATGACCGTTCGAGTTCCTCAAACTCTAAGAGATTGAAATATGATGAGGGGCAGAGGCAAAGTAAAAACCTCGCTGCAGCTACAGTGCTGATAGGAAATCAAGGTTGAAAAGCTGTCAGCCGGAAAGTCTATTGCAATTAGTTCCCGTATGTGGATAGTTAGAAACCCAGGCAAATCAAGAAAACAATGGAACACTATAATATCAGTGCTGCATCTAATCAGAATTATAATTTATCATGAACTGTGTGAAACCTAGATGGGTGCAGGAGAAAACTTCAGGTGTATGACAATATAAGATTAATAATATATGATAACAGAAAAACAATAATCTACGATCGTGAGGCTCTTGCTAGCAGGAGGCGAAGAGTGTTTGCTTTCAAGGATCCCAAAAACCTCTGCTGAATGAGTTAGACAGTAGACTGCTCAAACTCACTGAGGGAATCAGTCTACTGAAGTAGTATCTAATTTATTTGCACAAAAGATCCTTTGATCGATATGCCAGGAGCCACCAAATCCAATAACCTCTAACAACCAACCTAAACCATATTACTACTACCCCATAAGTACGATTACGTTGCTATGAGCTTGTTGCGTTATAAAACATTACTATTAAAAACCACGTTGTTGATCTTATAAGCATGCAAGAGTATGTCCTAGTAACTTATGCTTATAACTGTTGTCGTGGGTTCATTTAAGTCAACTTAAAATCAGTTCAAATGGTGCTGAATAAATTACAACTTAATGTACTCGTTCAAGACTTAAGTTCAAACCTGAAACCTTCAGCTATAAGAGTCAACAATCTACTACTGAACTATTAGTGAGTAAGTGACAGAGAGATCTAATTGGTTCTAACTTGGCCCCTTTAAAATAAATAAATCAACATTATAATCTCAAACCACTGAAAAATATCAATCTAGAACGGAGTTAAAACTCTACCTACACCTATAGCTGACTAAGCTCTGAATAACTTCTCCTGACTAGCTCATAACACCGCCATTTGTAGTGAGACCAGCACATGAATCATACAATATAGCCTGGATATTGAGAATTTCATTTATTTCTGAATTTGTCATTATTATTCTTTCTCTTTAAGAATAAATTCTTCTTCTTAAGAATTTTCTAATTAATCCGTTTACTTATTTGATACAATTTGGTTAATTTTACACACAGTATATCTGAAGTTCTTGACAAATCAAAGCGAGTGCATGTTATACACACGAGTGCTAACGCTTTTGATAGGGTTGACCATGACGAACTTCTCAAAAAAATTATTTTTTCGAGAGTACAATCATTTCTTTAACCTCTTAAATTCTTATGTTGTTAATCGAAATAAATACGTTTTTTTAAGGTATGCAATCCACAGGCATTTTCAGCTTTTTCATTTCATTGGTTTTAAAATTTGGCGTATACTTTGAAAGAATAATTATACAAGTATTTAGAAACATTTAGAAAATAAATAATACTTAAGTACTCCTTTATAATAAGTCATTCCAAGGATTTTTTTCTATTGCTTAAATTAAGTACTGTAATTGGAACCAGTTTGTGTGTCCACTAAGGAATTTTATATATAAATTATTATAAATATTTTTAACTGGAATCACGAAGACATTTTAAAACATTATTTTACTTTCATGGACAATCATATCGAACTGGAATGACCTTTTTATTGTTTTTCTCTTTTTTAGTATATTATTTATTTATATTTATATGTATATTTATTATATTACTATAACAATAATTATTATTATTTATTTACTTTATTAGTACTACATTTTATTACATTATTTACATATATATTATTGTTTTTTAAGTGTAGCAATTGTTTTAAAAGTAGGGCCTATACAGTAAGAGAGTAGTTCATGTAATAATAAGTCTTGAGTTGCTTATCTTCTGATATAGCTTGTTATTTTCTGATGTCTTGAAAATCTTCATACATTCTGCTTTCATGTCGGATCATACCAGATCTAGGCATTATGTCTATCGACCGACTCAACCCTTCTCAGCGAAGCCTGTTTAGTACCTACACCTTAAAGCAATCCCATCTGAGTAGGTCGACCAATATTTATTTGTAAATAATGTTTCTTAAGGCATGATTTTTAAAAATAATAGTCTAAAATTTTAGTTCAAAGTTTACTCAGTAGCACTAGGACCACTAGTAAGCAAAATCTTCTCTTTGCTTTTTTTCTCAGTAGGCTGTTCTCCACATTGATCACTTTTCACTTTGTGTTCTTGATGTTCATGAGTCCTCAATTTGCTTTTTTTCTCATCACTCTGTTATTGGTGTTCATGGATTTTCAGTTAGCTTTCTTTCTTAGCACTCATTTCTTGGTGTACATGAGTCTTCACTTTGATTTCTTTCTTAGCATTCTATTGGTGTTTATGAATCTTCACTTTGATTTCTTTCTTAGCAGTCTGTTCTCGGTGTTCATGAATCTTCACTTTGATTTCTTTCTCAGAACTCTGATCTCGGTGTTCATGAATCTTCACTTTGATTTATTTCTTAGCACTCTGTTCTCGGTGTCCATGAATCTACACTTTGATTTATTTCTTAGCATTCTGTTATTGGTTTTCACTTTATTTGCAAAGTGAAGGCCATAATAAGTAGTATATTGAATTATTAAATAATCATTGTATATTTATGAATTATTTTTGTTATGGTCTATTGATTGTTTATTGTTTTAAATTGTATTCCAATGTTTTTTATGTTATTTATTTAAGTTGTAATATTATGTTTTTGATTTGTTATATTGTAGAAGAGAGTATGCCTGCCACATAACTTGGATTCGTTAATAATATTTTTGTCAAATTAAAATCACTGTACGTAAATACAACGGTCAGCATATAGAACTCAGCATATTGATAAAAACAAATTACTTATTACTTATCAGTAAGGCTACAGTTATTTAGCTGTTTAATTTACTACAGTTGTGTCTGTGTATGCCTAATTGAAAATAGATAATCGTGTATAAAACGATTTTCCAGTTGAAGTCAGAAGTTAAATTACGATTGCTTTTATTTGCTGAAGACATATTTAGTTGGTCGAGGGCAAACACTTATCGATTCAGGATATTTGTGTAAGAAATCTAGCTGAAGGGGTCGGGGGTTGGAGGTATATCGACCAAACATCGCGTGTGGGGCTGGCTACCTGCCCACCCTCACAGACCTAACTGATGCATAAATGGCCGTTTAGCACCGGAAACTCAGTTAGGACACGGTCGACATGTTTCAGCCAGGCAATCTTCGACATAATCGAGTTGTAGGAACAATTATTAACATAAGGGAATTTTGTAATTGAAAACTTTCAAGATTTTACAATAAAGTATTTTTACTACTATCTGGAAATGAAGAAGCCATAAAAAACAAGTAAAAAAACATAAACATAAATAAATAACTGCTGCACGCAGCTGTATCGCTAGTGCGATAAAAGCAAATTTTCTGAAATAATTTATTTTATCTTAATCTATTTTTGAAATTCTTATTTCACCATAACAATTAGCATTAAATCTCATCTTCATATACTAGCATTTTAAACTTTTAAATTACATTGAAAATATGAAAGTATGCCCTGACTGCCAGAGAGCTCATTGATGAATATATTATCGGATTTTTTATTATAAATATCTGACTTAATTTGTTGTTACAAGTAAACGAAAAATAATGTAATAAATTTAATTACACCTTAGCCTAATTGTTTTAACCTGAAAGTATACACAATTTTTTTCGATAATAGCCTCAATGTCTTTTTCGCCTTTATATTTATATACATAAAAAAATTAAGAATTAAACACAATTGTATTGGGAGTAATATGTTAAAAAACTCAGTTTTTCTTAGTGTTTTCCTGTTGTTGAACTTTCAGACTTTACCAGATCGAGAGTTTTTGGGGATAGAAATTCTTTTACAGCTATATACAGGAAATTCTTTTACCTATAAGGACCTGTATATAAGTGAAATTTTTCAGATTTTTATTTAAATTTTATTTAGAGTTATTAATTTTTGTCTGATATACTGCTCGTTCAGATCAAATGATATTTACATGCACATAATCGGCATGATATCATTAGTATAAATATTCCACAAAAGAAAATATTGAAAAATTATTTAAATTATTATTGACAACTGATTATTACGAAAGATACGCGGTGAAGGTACAGTCTGAGCCCAGAAACAATGGATACGCACAGAGTCTTGGACTAGCAAAAATTTGCCATGTTATACAAAAATTATACAATGTTAGTCTATAGAGTTCCTCATTTTCAAAATAAAAGATAGCATTAATACAAATATATTTGAACATTTACGAATATAATGAGGTTTTGGCATGTTTTCTTTAAATACAACCGTTAGAATATACAGATATTTTCAAATATACAGATAGCCTATTTGAATTTAACGCACTGGAATTTCACTTCTATGTCACCGACACATCAAACAAAGAACTCTAAGAATTGACTTGTAACAATTAATAAAGGAAAATGTTTAGAACATCGACATGTTTGATTAAAAATTAAAGAATAACTAAAACTGACAATAATAAGCCTGAATAGTTGAGTGTTGATAAGAGGGGGTTGGAGGACGGTCAAATTAATGCGTCTTGTTTGTCATTAATTTATAATTAAAATTTTGTACGTTACAGAATTTGTTTTGTCTTCCATTACTTGGACATTGGATTACGTCTTCATTCTCAGAAAGTTTCATACACTAATATAGTCCCAGGTTTGATCTAAATATACAGACCAATGAGAGACCTTTACGGTTTTTATTTCATAGTGATCGGCTGAAATGAATGAAACCTAACAGCTTGTAATTTTGACGTTTGTCAATCAACTCCACGTGATTATCCATATGACTGTGTGCTTTGACTTGACGCTCGGCCACAATATGGCCACTAAGACCCAGACTGTACCTCTGCCACTGAGCTCGGCCTAGCGCAGCCGGTTTTTAACGTTTTGGTTATAATTCAGTTTTTAAAATACCGATTTTTGAAATAGCACATACGGGCTAGCGAAATTTCAACGGTTACTTTCGTGCAAAAGGCATGTCAAAAAAGTCAATGATTATAAAGTTAAATCATTCACCAAAAACTTAATAACCCAGTAAATAGTAGACATAAAAATCCCAATTTCAAGTATAGGCCTACTGTTCACAACAATACTGGGTGAAATCGCTGCAAAAGAAATTTTATTATCTCTAAAACTCCATATTTTTTTAACATAGGCCTATTACTCTCTAAATTTTTAATATAATTCTTAAAAATTGTATAGACTATGTGTATAAAACAATGTTCAGATAAAACAATTAAGGTAACCGTGTAATTACGCTTATTCCATTATTTTTTGTTTGCTTGTAACAACGAATCAAAGTCAAGGCAAGTGGAAAAGGGCAAGTGCTCATTTCAATACCCCGGGGTTGGGTTTCGCCAGGCGGCTCATTTTCCAATTGAAATTCAATACTAAAAATATTATTGTTTACCCAAATTAATACTCATTATCGTAATTTTTTAGAAGGAAATCTAACAAGGGTAGTCTGGAGAAGAGGAAGTTTGAATTATTTCTTACGCAATTCATTTTGAAAGATCCCAAAACACGTGTTTTCCACTATTCTACAAACCGTTAAGTAAATGACCATCATTTTGAAACGATTAACGTAGTTATTTCAAAATCATATATTATTCCCAGCATTGCAGCTAACCTATAGGCCCTACAATATTTCATCCAATAGCCTATATCACTCTGGTACAGGCTTCATAAATAGGCTAAATACAGTAAAAATCTGCTACAGGCTACAAATCGTTTCAAGCAGTTGGCTCTCTATTGAGGTTTACTATACTCTGTTGTTTGCCTAAATTGGAGACATTGTCCAATTACTTATTCTTCAAATGTTTTCAAAAATTTCTCATTCCTCCAGCTCTTTACCGAAGTATAGGAATTTACTTGTAAATTAGAGTCTATGTGTGGAAGTGAGTGGTTATGGTCCCCCCCCATCCAGCCAGACCTATTCGTCGAACTCAGTTTAAAATAGGTCAATACTTCGTAAATGTTTTGAAATTTTACGTGGAATCTTTTTGTAGTTCGAAGGGACAAAATATTTGATAGCGTTGTTTTACGAATTAATTTTAAAATCTTTTCAAAAGTGTTGTACACTCGGAATTTCTGAATTTCTTACAACATTATCTATGGAATAACACTAATTGTTTGGCAATTTGCCCAAAATACAATAAACTCATATATTTACACATGTTTTATAAGTAAAACTTCAATTTCACTCATATCTTGACAATGCCTGTAGTTAAAAACTTCGCATGGTTACACCTCTTATGGTGTAGACGTGCTATAAGGCTGGGTTAAAAAACATCTTTGAAGTGGTTTAAAATGGCTTTTTTCTACAACATGAAAACGCAGGTTTTTTCAAAGGGAACAGCTTAACAAAATTAACAAGGCACAATGAAACATTTTTTTTGTTTTGTTGTATAAAACTGTGTCAAGTTTTTAGAGAATCTCAGGCTGTCTTACACTTACTTGAAACGAAATGGCAGGCACTCAAAATGCCTGATTTGTTACTGATTACGTTAAAAGGCGAATCTTGTCCGCTTTTACTGTAAAACGGATTGCAAAATTTCAATGAAATTTCGTATGGTGACTCATCCGATGGTGTAGCTGTGCAAAAAGGCTGGATTTAAAAAAAAATCTTTATTTAAGTGGTTTGAAAAGGTTTATTTCTAGAACTCTCGAGTTTTATACTTTTTGTAAACTTTTCATAGGGAAACGGCTTTTTAATGCTGCAACATTTTTTCACATATAACATTATGTTTTTTTCGTATGGAGTTGTTACGAGGTTTAAGGTAATTTCAAACTACCATACAAGTGTTTGAAAAAATGGAGGGCCCTTAAAATAAGTAATTTATTTTTCTCTATAATAAAGGCCTCTTTTGTCCGATTTTCACTGGGAAACACTTCTTAGTTTAGTTTTTTTTACATTTCACGCGTTGGAAAAGCCAAAACGTATTTTGCGTTGAAAAGCTAAATTTATGTTGAATAAATTTCTACTTGACTGAATATCTCTTTATTAGGTTTAAAAGCAAATTTTGTCCATTGTCAACTGCGATACGACTTGAGATATTTGAATGAAAACTTTTACATTTGTTAGTATGCATTTGTTGTATAGCCTAATAGTAGATTTTACATTACCTCACAAAATGCCGAGCACTCAAAAAGCCACTTTTATTTTAAAAAGGAGCTTTCCACGAGCTCTAGTAGCCAAGAGGATCGCCCAACCGACAAGGCTACTGTATGACTATAATAACTATTTTTTTTATAATGACTGCTTTTAATAAGCATTTAGTTTAGTTTAAATTACCTAAAAATTTAACATATTATTGCATTATATTTTAGTTTTTTTATGAAAGTTTCCAATAATATACAAAAGTAAAAAGTACCTATCTACTTTTACATACCAAAACCTAATCCTACATTTATTTATAGACATTTATATCACGCAGCGAGCAATCCATATTATATACACCGATGCCTGAAACCATATGTAGCAATATGAGCAATTATTAATCTTCTAAATCGGTTCTGCAGTTTAGGCTGTAGCCGCATCACATCTAAGAACACTTCTACTAAACATTTCTTAGAAAACTGATTTTCATGTAAGCCCTTTATAAATATAACAAATTTGTTTCACATATAGGCCAATTATTTTTTGTTTTCGAGATATACTTCCACGAAACTTCGTATTTATAGTATCCAGGTACACAAGGTAGCTCAAGTGGAAGGGAGGAACTGGGCTGGCGGAACAATTACTCCAAGATAATTAGTTAATGTTTATTTCAAGGGGTTCTCAACCTTTTTTCTGCTTCGACCCCCTAAATATTTTTTTTTATTCCGTAAACCCCCATATGTTTACAATGTGTTACACAAATATCACCGAAAATTAAGATTTTATTAGGAGCAATTCATTAATACAATTTTTTTAAAATGATTTGTATTTTGTATTATTAGATAAACATTAAAGGTATAACTATGTTTATAGAAACAGAAATTTAAATAAAATATAAATCGCATAAATCATATAAATTATATAAAAAAATAAAATTTTAATGAGATGGTTGCGGTTGATGTCCTTCGATTATCTTACTTATATCCGGGGAAATATTTGTTAATATTAATTGTAAATCATCACGTTGTGATATCTTGAATAGATTTATCGTCTTTGACAATACATTATTTACATAGCTAAATCCTGCCTCAACCAAGTAAGAACTAGGAAGTGCTAACAATGGTGGTTCGCTGATACTTGTTAATCTGACGTATTTTGTGTGAATGTCTTTGCAACTCCAAAGTTCGGCATATCCAATTGTTTGAAAGTTGGTTGTGAGTTCCAAATTTTATTTAAGTTCAGTCAGTTCTTCTTGTAGTGAGAAATCAATACCGGCCATGTCGCTATCAAATGGTTTTATAATCCAAAACAGAACATTTAAATTTTCTAAATCCTTGTAACGAACATTGATATCCTCTTTCAATTCTATTAAATGTTTCGTGTAGAGTATAATGTTGTTAGAGTTATTGTTATCTTGTTCAATAACAGACAGTTGGGTTAAATTTTCAAAATAACGAAAAACGCTTCTATTTAACGTAGATATCAACAAATCAATCTTAGAACGAAATCCAAATATAACTGAACGAACGTGAATGAGATTCAGTTTTAAACATAAAAAAATATTTTTTTTTACCGTTTTAATTTTTATGAAGTGCGCGTTAAGTGGTTAAAAATGGAATTTATTTCATCGACCCCCCAATAGATTCCCAGAATTCAATCTACCCCCTTCAAAGTTCAATAGACTCCCAAGTGATCCAAGGGGACCTAGATCCCGTTGAGAATCACTGGAATAAATTGCTGGTATTGCACGATCCTCTAAATAAAGCAAACTGCTAATGATTCATAAATTAACGTGGTAAACGTAATTTATAGGTGTGGTGTGTGTGCAAATATAAAGAGTTAAATTTCTTCCACATCGAGTGCCGTGATGACAAACACTACGTCACGCACTGCACTTCTGCTTCCCTCCGGACAAGTGTATTTACTAATCTCAATACAAATTGATTTGTGAGCACGCACACACACACACACACACACACACACACGTGCACTTGCATGCATGCACACAGTACTGACGTTTATGGTTTTTACACTTGAATTGTAGTAAATTTTAAAATGTTAGGGGAGATCGGGGATAAAAGTAACACTGGTCAATTTTAACATCGTCTATTGCCGATTATGTGTGCATTTCGAGAACTCATAGCGGGTAGCATAAAGTATCGCCATTGGTAGGGCCTGCAGTGATGAACCTATCGACAGGCTAGTGCTGCAGTCTTGGAAACCATTACATACAGTGTTATTGTTTTCGTAGCAGGTGAGTAAATTTTTCATGTCTCTTAGTTTTTTTAATTAGATAAAGTACGTTAATCCTAAGACGATTTCGTTACTGCCGTACTATAGCTTAATTGTTCGGCTACAATTTCATCTATTTATAAGTTCTTTAATTGTTGTCTGAGATGGTAAAATACAGTTGTAGCCTATATGTATGGATGTCTGTTGGGGCCGGTTGTAACGTTGTCTTTCGGGTCAATTGTAACATGTTACAACTGACCCAGAGAGACTAAGCCTTAATTATGTTTACAATTGATTTGTCTGTTATTTTAAGAGGTCAACTTAAACACCTTGTAGTTGACAATTTATTTATTATTTGTGCATGGTATAGGACCTATGTAAAAAATATTACTTTAAATTTCCAAAATAAGGGGACTGAGTGACGTATAGAGTTCAAAGAATTACTAGTTGAAATAAAACGTTTGTAATTATTTATTGTGATTAAGGTTTTAATACCCAATTATTGCTTCAGAATGCCAAGACGACCTGAGGGAGCACACCACAATGAAAGAAGCTGCTCAAGCCGTCCTTAAAGAGAAGAGGACAGTAGCAACTACACCTACAAATATTATGTCAGGACTTTGGCCTTACAATAGAAATATTTTTGATGACAGCGAGTTTACTCCTGCATCAGTTACAAACAGAGAACCACTTGAAAACAACTCTGCCGATCTTCTGAATAGTCCTCTTCCTAAAACCACAGGGTTGTCTTAAATTAACACACATGCTTATGTTTTGGCTGTTCCTGGTTCATCTGGGACTTTATTTTTCGCTACAAGAATGACTACTACAAGGTCTGATGGTGCATCAACAGTCAACGTTTCCCCCAGAAATTGCGCGGAGTCTGCCAAAGACATCAGAAAGTAGTAACGGAGATAAAAAAACAAGGAAAGAAAGAAAGAAAAAAGTACTGCTTTGACTGACACAGCGGAAAAGTTAGCTTTATTACAAGTCAAAATTAAAAAAATAAAGTAAAAGTTTTAAAAAAATAAATCAAAGCGTGTACTTTCAAAACAAACTGGAATACAGAAACAGATGACAAGAAAGAAGAAAAACGTTATAAAAATAAAGAAAGAAGACTATGACGAGGAAGACGATGAAGATGAAACATTTTGCCGTACTTCAAGAGAACAGTGGATCCAGTGCACTTCATGTAAAATGTGGGCTCATTTAAAATGAACCAAATAAGAAGTGTTTTATATTTGCCACAATTGTCTTTCAGAATAACATTTTGTTGATTGAAACACTATTAAAATTTCATTTTATATATATATATATATATATATATATATATATATATATATATATATATGTTATATATATATATAATGTTATAATATTATATATATATTTATATATATATATATATATATATATATATGTTATTATATATATATATATATATATATATATATATATATATATATACGTAATGAACTATATACGCTACGTGTGATTCAACATATTTATCAAGTTAATAGATACCATAAGCTACGTAACACGTTTCATTAATCAAATTATTAAATACTGTTACCTACGTAATAGACTATGTAAGCTACGTTTTAAGCTTCCTTAATCAAATTAATAGATATTATTAGCTTCCTTTATCACATATAATAGATATACTTAAACTACACGGGAGTAGTAGCAGGCATGCTTTGTACTTCATAAAAAGACAGTTTGTTTTGCTGCTGTAGTAAAGATTAAACTGATTTTTTCTGTTTTTTTAATAATTTTTTTAATTTTAAATCGTGTGAGATATTTTTGTTCATAAATAATCATCTCTTATATTACTGGGTATTGAAATTTCAGGAATTATTTATAAATCAAAAACCTGATTTAAAAATCGTTCCTCAATTCCGTATTAGTTGCCTCTATGGAGGCAATTTTAAAGACTGATTCGTCGATCATTGACTGAATTCTAAATTGTTTACATTGTATGAATATATTTGAACCGCTTTAGCTATGGTGTTGGTGTAAAGGGTATTGTTAATTTATATACCTTTTTTGTATAACTAGTCGCTCACTTTTATTGTTACATTATTTGTTGCTTTGTTTTTCAAATTTTAAATCGTGTTAATCCATTTAGATTATGCTTATATATTTTAATAATGTTATATAGTTTTTGTGTTTATTTTTATTTTTATTATAATATTAACAATATTTAGATTTAGTTTCCCTTGCGTGTAAGATACTTTGCTGGACGGCGATGATAATTTTCATGTGCTTTTTACCAAAAGTCTTAAGTAAAGAAAATCTAGAAAAGATATGTTTTATAGATTATCAGATTGTAATTAAGTCACCAAATTAAAGGTTCGGCTCCTAACAGGCTACAAACGTTCTCTTGCACTGCTATAATGAAGGTTTTATTAATTCAAAATAAGCAGTTCTAATCAGTAATTTAATATGTTACACAGCAAAGTGGGGAGAGGTTTTTATAACCCTTCTTATAAAATATGGCCTACTAATCATGTCTTTGAATCCATTTTATATGTTGTTTAGGTATAAGCGAGACACATAACAAAATTGAAAAGTTACATAATATTCTCCGACTTACTGTTTAGGCGCTACATGTGTTGCTGACAAATGGACAGATATAAACTCATGCAGAAACATAAAGATCCTAAACACGAAGAACTCTATATACTACGGACCATAATTAAATCTAATCTCTTGAAAAGAGTTAATAATTTCCAGAAGGAAAATTCAGGAGTCATCGGATTTCACCTACCTTGTAACTGATGAATTCTGCGTGGATCTATGATGAGCCGTTGTTGAGCAGAAGTGTTTGTGTTGGTGTCTTGTTGCTCGCTCCCACCGTTACTAGCGGCAGTAACTTCGTTGTTATTCTCAACCAAAGTCCATGAGTACTCCATCCTTGATCCTTACTGCTATTATCGATAATTGGATTTGTTTAAATCACATCGAAAGTTTGACAACACCTTTACATGGTTCATCTCCGTTCTGATTGCAGTGTTTATAGCAACTTTCCTCACATTACAAAATGCCTAAAAAATGCACTTCTCTTCTTCCAAAGACCGCTCTTGTTCATCTACTATCTTTTCTCTTCAATCCGATCGCCTCTACACGCTTCACACTTGCTTGTATCATAAAGAAGACACGAATGCGCTTAGTACTAACAATGATTACAGAATAGTCTTCTCTATTCATTGGTACTAACAATATAAAATCAAAATTACATGCAAGACGTTAACATTAACTGCCATGTGTAATTTTAAATATTCTTAAAAAAGATGCAACAGTTGATTGTTTTCCTACCCATAACCTATATAACTTATTTTTATACCTAGCCTACCTTTGAGCCAACATACCGCTGCGATTTGTTTGAAATGTAAAACTACACATATCTATTGAATTTGAACTAATAGAAATAGAAATAGAGAGTTGTTAGGTAGGGATAAAGTGAATTTTATGTTCTGAAGTTAGTTTGGGCCGTATCTAAGTTATTTTACATTTTGCTTTATCCACGAACATCAATAGCGTCCTGAAACTTTAATTTTAATCGCAAATTTAATTAATTTCGTAAACTATCGCGCATCTATTATTACCTCTATTGCATTTTTGTTGTATAAGTTTTCTCGCACTGCCTCTGAATAAGTTATTAACATTAGAAATACGCAGTTACAGTCCGCACAACACGACAATTTTGGAGAAATTTATTTATCATTTTCTTAGTCCTCCGTATCAGGGGTGTGTTGATACAAATATTTTTTGCTGGTTTGGGCTCAGACTAAATGTCTAATTTAACAAAGTTCTAATTAAATTTAACAACATTTAATTACAATTTTGATTCGTAAAATATTTTCATGACTGAATACGCTCAAACTGGGTAGGGGTATGTAAATATCGTGATTTGATTGACGGAAACTAATATACAGGTTTATACATATTTGTTTTACATACAGGGATTTCATACATGAAATAGAAGCCTAATTAGGAAAAAAAACCAACTTCATGCGTTACCTCGGTTTAAAATGCGGCGGACGTTAAAAAATTTTAAACAAAAATAATTCAATAAAGGTAAATTATAGTGACAAATGCCAAAATACCTTTTTATAGTCCTTTTAATTTCTTATCGAAAACTTAATTTAATTTTATAATAATATATTGTGAAAGGTGTAACTTTCAAAATTACTAAATTTCAATTCACAAAGTAAATTTCTAGTATTACTTGTGTATTTTATTGAACACATTAAAGTACATTTAAAATTTGCTAATTTTATTCTACGTTTTTTCTTATTTATTGTCAAGCTATTGATGTAGCTTATTGACGAGGTAGGTAGAAATGGTAAGTAGGTACGTCTTTAGTTAAAATAGTTAACTGAATGAAATGTTATCAATAATAATATTTAAAGTTGATTCGTTCTTGACAATTGATCAGTGTCAACGTTACGTATAAAGGCAGTAATTTCGTCTAGAACCCACAACCTTGAGGTTCACATTTCAGAGACACAGCAGACTGCCCGGTGCCTCAGCCACATGGACCATCGAGCCCTTATTTCAAGTTGAAGTCCTCGTGAATGTTTATCTACTTGCACATTTAGAAATTAAAGACATAAATTGTTTTAAGGTTCGGCTTTACATAAACAAACACTATTAAAAAAAGAGGCAAAGAAAAATTATTTAATATTTACACAAAACAATTTCAAAGAAAGAAAAAAAAACTTTAGATATTGACAATTTTCAGTGGGAATTAAAATAAAAAATATTGTTAAACTGAAATAATACAGTACGAATGTCAATTTAAATTGTTGTCTTGAAAACGTCATTCAATATAGAGTGTACAATGAAATAACATCGTAAATTATTTATATAATGAATTATTCATATTATTCATATATGTTTATCTACGACAAACATAGAGACAAATACAAGGAACAGAAAGTATTCTTTGCCTCATTTCCGGTCTTCCATTCACGAAGAGTAAAACGCAAAGAGACAGGCAAATCTTTAATTTTATTTTAGTTTAGGATTTGTTTTTTGTTCTTGAAATTAAAGTTTTGTATTCTGGTTTCTGCATCACTTTACAGACATCTTGGCTTTATTTTTCAACTATGTGTTCACAAGCTAAGTCCTTTCCGCTTTACAAACCAATTCCAGCTTCAGCTGTAAATTTCTGCCTTTATTCGATCCGTAATAAACATAGCCTAAACTAAAAGTTATCCAAACGAAGAAATAATTAATAGTTTGTTCGTAATTAATTATTCCGGTGAAGATATTTTAATAACATCATCTGTTGAACAGCTGATACTAATCCAACAATAATCTTTATTTAGTTTTTGCAATGTTATTAGAATCTTTTTCAGTAATTTTTTTGACTGAAAAAAACGACAGAAAAAAACGAATTACCTTGCTGAGTTAGTTAAATTAATTAAAAATTGTTTTAAATAAAATTAAATGCAATTATTTTTCAACGCGAAATTATCATTACAGTTACTCTCGCCTTTAGGTCTAGGGGCTATAAAAATGTCTTTTTGGATTTTATAAGGAACTCTGAACAATCGTAATATTTATTAGTTTTTGTTAAAGAAACAACAAACCAGGACATTTAAGGTCGCCAACTCCACAGCCTCTTAATGCTTACATACTGTCCGCGGAGTTGAGGACTATAATCTTAGTTAATTTAACAGAAAGCAGAACGAGATCTTCCATTTTTATTACAATAGGCCCCTACTTAGATTACTTTTCTGTGATTAGACATTTTTACAAAATTTTATTTTTTTATGAAGAATCTTCTTCTGTCCCTAAACTTTTAAATACTTTAGGTCAATATTCCAATAATTCCAGCTACGTATTAATATTGTAAAATTTAATGTGTGGAAGAATGTGAAACTTTATTAGCTATTTTATTAAATTTCAAATCACAATTTCATTAATGTCTAACTTATAAAAATAGACAAAACACTGACATTTCAAGAGGAAAAATTGTATTCTCTGAATTTTTCCTTGTATTTTCTAAATTCTGGTGACATTCAGGAAGAATAATTTTTTTCTATCATATAGTACTAATTTAGTTCAAAAAAATTCTTCTTGAAGATTTTACATCTGTCATTTGATAAAATTAGATATACAAATTTGGGTGCAATAATTTTAATGCTTTTTAGTCTTCTGCATTACTGTGAAATTTGAATTCGCATCTCAAAGTTTCATTCGTTTCATTCATTTGTTTCATTAAAATTTAATTTGAATTTCATCAGATTTAAAACGTAAGTGGCTAATTAATTAGCAACACTTAACAACTAAACATATTTGTTTAAGAGTAGTTGAAACCACTTAGAGGTTTTAGGACTATTGTTTGGTTCACTAATTAATATTGAACAACTAAACATATTGGTTTAAGAGTAGTTGAATCTACTTAGATATTTTAGAACTATTGTTTGGTCCACTAATTAATACTGAAAAACTAAGCATATTTGTTTAATAGTAGTTGAAACCATTTAGAGGTTTTAGGACTATTGTTTGGTCCACTTATTAATATTGTAAAATTAAAAGTGTGGAAGACTGTGAAACTTTTTTAGCCATTTCATTAGGTTTCAAATCACAATTTTATTAATGCCTAACTTATAAAATTAGATAAAACATCCAAATTAAAACGCACGATACTGTGTGATGTTATCATTTAACTAGGGCATTCTGTAAATATTAACAAAATTGTGACACGCAAAATGTTGCAGCATTCATTCAGTGAAGAAAAATCACTTGATATCGTTGATTTAAAAAATCGTTAAATAAAAATTCATAACATCTTAACAAAAAAATGTATAGGCGAAAACACGTAAAAATTGCCGTCCTTGGTAAACCACTTGACCGCCCTTGGCGACCATAGCACACTACACACTATAATGAATGTAGTTATTCCAATAGATGTAATTAAATGTCAAAGTAAATTGCAAAAATCTGCAATAAACATTTAGTGACCGCTTATCTGTTCCTTAACTTTCAATTTATTTTCCCTTTCAGAAAATATTATTATAGTTATTGATTTTGAGTTAGTTTTGTATTAATTATGAGGTTATGGGTCTTACAAATGAATCACTTAAATTCTAAGAAACTCTAATCGTAAATTTCTAGAAAATTCAAAACAGAATCTGATAACTCATTTCTCGTTGGTTCGATTAGACTTGATAAGAAATTTAATCATCATCATTATCGATGAAGGCCTACTGTAGGCCTACAAAAAGACCTATGAGAAAGGGTTTGGAAAGTCTTTGAAAAAAGCTTTTCATGTAAACACAGAACCTAAACACTTTTTGCTTTTAATGACTGATTGATTATTTACATTATGAATACACTACTGACTAAACCCCTCCCTAAATAACTCCGCAAAATAAGTAAGTTAAACAAATAAACAAAATTCCGAAAATCAACTACATGTAAACATGTTAATTACTTAATGCTTTTAATTAAAAAACATCTATTGTAGAGAAAAAGCTTTCATAAATATTATAAATTGAATATCATTATTTTAAACGTAATAATTGAATTTAAGGCTAGCTTAATTCTACATTTATATTACAGTTTATATATGATTTTTTATATGTATTGAAAATCACTTCAGCGTTAGGAACGAAATTTAAACCAAAAAACACTAGACTCTTTATCGCGGTTTATACAGGCACTACACAAATTTCTACCTAAGATTACACAATGATATTCAAACATATGAACTGCAAAACTGTAGAAATGGTGAAAAACATGAACAGAGACTATTATAAACAAGCATTGAAATCTCCAATTTTAAGTGGCAGTAGGGCTGAATAAGGTATCTGCAAGCTCCTCCTTCTTCCCTTAGTTCCAACCAATCAAAACATACTATTTATTCCCTTCCCTTAAATCAATGCAAATGAGGTGAACAGGGGCGGGGGCGGCTTCAATCAATGTCCTATAACGTATAGACTGATAGACATGAACACGAATACACAAATATTAGTCCTACGTTTTTAACAAAAATAATAAGAATTAGCAGAAATTATAGATAAAATCTGTTGTTTATTCATAGCCACAGTATTATTAAGTGAGTTTAAGTTATTTAGTTAGTTCCATTTTTTATTGATTTTTATGAAATATTTTTGTTTACATACGAGGGCTATTCAGAAAGTAGATTACGTTTTTGGATAAAAAAAAAACTAAGTACAGGAAAAAAATTTTATTATATACATTTGAAAGAGGAACTAAAATACTATTTTTCGACATAATCGCCAAACAAATTTAGACATTTGTCATATCGGTGAACTAGCTTTGAAATTCCCGTGTCGTAGAATTCCGCCGCCTGTGACGCCAGCCAGTCAGTCACGCCCGCGCGGAGATCTGCGTCGTCATCGAAGCGCTGTGTTGCAAGCCAAGTCTTCATCTTCGGGAATAAGTGGAAATCACTAGGTGCCAGGTCCGGACTGTAGGGTGGATGAGGAAAATCTCCACTTGAAGGCCGTCAAGACGTCTTTTGTTCGATTTGCCGTGTGAGGGCGGGCATTGTCGTGCAAAAACAACACTTTTGCACTCAGTTTTCCTCTCCGCTTGTTCTGGATAGCTCGTCTTAAGTTTCGTAATGTTTGGCAATACCTTTCTGAGTTTATGGTTGCTCCACGTTCTAGGAAGTCAACCAGAAGAACACCTTTCCTGTCCCAAAAAACGGTCGCCATGATCTTCCTTGCTGACAGGGTTTGCAAACATTTCCTCGGTTTTTTGGGGGAATTTGTGTGCCCCCACTCCATAGACTGTAGTTTTGTCTCACAGGTAACGTGCTTAACCCAAGTCTCATCTCCCGTTACGATGCGATCAAGAAATGATTCACCATCTTTGTCGTAAGATCTCCGCGCGGGCGTGACTGACTGGCTGGCGTCACAGGCGGCGGAATTCTACGACACGGGAATTTCAAAGCTAGTTCACCGATATGACAAATGTCTAAATTTGTTTGGCGATTATGTCGAAAAATAGTATTTTAGTTCCTCTTTCAAATGTATATAATAAAATTTTTTTCCTGTACTTAGTTTTTTTTTTATCCAAAAACGTAATCTACTTTCTGAATAGCCCTCGTATGTCAACCGCTGACGCAATTACATCACAACCTCGCGATCATAGCGCAGCGTAGTGGGAAGGTAGATAACTTGCATTTTATTTGTTGAAGTGGAAAATATAAAGAAGTACAAATATTTTAACAGTCCTAATTACAGGACGTTTTTAATTATCAAATGTTTAAAGTTCACATTAACCCTCTACTAGTCAGGAGGAAGTAATATCTGCAAACCTGTTTCTGATTTTAATTTAAGATCCGTAGCGACGGAGTCGTAAACAATATATATATATATATATATATATATATATATATATATATATATACAACAAACAAAAATAAACATAAACAATAAATGTACAATGAAGAAAAACGCAAAGAAAATAAAAAAAGAGACTTAGATAAAAAACATAACGTTACAAAGTGGAAAGTTTGTAGTTCTGTAATATGTATTTTATAATCTTCTAGAATATTATGGAACATTCTATGTATACGTTTATACGTATGGATACAAGCACGTGTGCGCGTTGTATATAGGCTAACACAAGATATAAGAGAACAATCTGGAAAAATTAAGTCTAGTGTGAGCGACTAAGCAGTGAATGTATCGGTTCTTTCTCCCACTCTCCGTTCTAACTTTTCCACAGCGTTCTAGAACTTCTAGTACACTCGGATATAAATGCGGGGGGTCTTAAGAACCCAAAAACCAGTCTAGTTCGAGCTTTCGAGTTCATTAAAACTTCACGCCAATTAAATTCATAACGTGTTTAGTCGCCAAAGTCTTTGTTTAGTGTATTCATAAATTGTTTAAATATAAAATAAGTGTTTATTTTTTATGATTATATTTAATATTTACACACTCCGTATTTAATTAAAAAAAATAACATTAACCAACAATAACAAACAAATATTTATGCCTACCCTAAAAACCTACTTCTACAAAATACATTTGCAATTAACTTGGCCTTATTTGATTCGCAAAAACTTAAAACAATTTATTTAAGAACATCAATGCAGATTTATCTACTTTAAGAAATTTGTGTTAAAAAATAAAACGCATGTAAATGTAAAAAATACACCAGTTTCCTTTAATCTTAAGGGACTCGACTTTCCATCTTCTGTAATTTTTCACAAGGTGACGTGCTCAAAAATTGTGCTTGTCAGTTCGTGGAAAAGGGTAGCAATAATTAAATACTTATGTGTAGACCTAGAATTAGAGGCTAGAATGACTTGGAAGAAACATATAAAAAGCTGAAAAAATCTGTATTAGAACATTTTATTTTAAAAGAATTATTTTAACAAATCTCTTCAATGTACCCATTATTCAATGTGGTATAACTCATTTTTGAAAAACTTTCAAATATCAAACTGATAAAACACAAAGTATTAATTGTGAATAGTAGGCCTATTAGACAAAAAGGAAAGGAACCGTACTTCAATTATAGGCTAAAAGGGGTTAGATGTTCTACGTAACATTAATTTGTGTATAAAGTTTTAAGATTAATTTGTTATAGGTCTGTATACTTAGAAGAGGAAATCAAGGTTTGGGTCTTTTGCGCTAAGTCTTTATATTTTATATTTTTTTTTCATATTAAGTTTTGTTTCACGACATATACTAACCATTGTTGGGTGTAGACCCTGCAGGGGGGGGGTGCAGACTAGCTGCACCTATTGAGAGGATTTAGACCATCGCAATACTCTAGTCTAACACACTCTTACACTTACGAATTGTAACACCTTACAATCACACTTATATTTAGGGAGGCGATAATAACATTAATGTGCTTATCGCCTTAAAAAAAAATTGTTGGTTGTAAACTCTACCAAAATTGATTTTTCTTCTCGAAAAACATGACATCATTTCTGTATTCGTGTTAGGACCTCCAATCTGGATGTGGATTTTTAACAACGCATCCGCATTGATTTTACGTTAGTAGTTTTTCCAGTCTGTAGTCGAATGCGATCCCATGTTCAATTATTCTGCACAAATCTGAATTGAAATGATTTCGGAGCTATTGTGCGAAATCAGCTGTGTAGAATTAGTTACTATTGTCTAGATATATACAAGAACAATATGCTATGGTGTATGCATGCAGAAAAGGGCAAATCTTGAAAATTATTTTCGTATTAAATTTCGCGTGTGTGTAGGTATACAACTTAAAAAATTAACTGAACTCTCACAGACTATGAATTTGAGTATCTTAGGCTATATAAGGGACTTTAATAATGAATCAGATTATAACCCTACTTCTGACAGTTATACTGTCTAAATATAATAACAAATATAATATTTGTGATTCTGACATTAAAAAACTGGTACAGGACATATGCATTAAATAATTTAAATACATATGCATTAAAATTTAGAAAATACACATTTTAAAAATTTACAAGACCAATAAACATAACCTCAATTGAAATGATATTGAAACTATTGTGCGAAATCAGCTGTTTAGAAGTAGTCACTTCCAGTCTAGATATAGGCTATATAAGAACAATATATACTGTGAGGTATTCATTTCGGATTCAATTGTGACGCGAAAGCAAACGTTTATATCTATGTTTTGTCAACCGTAACCATACATGTTTTTGCTTCAAAAATACATTTTATTAATCACTAAACAAAAATTAGAGCGTTCAGTGATGGCAAACTGAATTTTTCTCGGTGCAAAACATACACCCATATCCCACGATAAGAAGTAGTCACTTCATCACTTCAATTAGAGCGTTCCGTGACGGCAAACTGAATTTTTTCCCAGTGCAAAACAAACACCCCGCGTTAAGAAGTCACTTCAAAATATAAAATGTGTGGCCAGCTCAAAGGACTCTAAAGTTCATTTTTTTTTAACTGTCCCGTGGAAAACCAAGACATGAAACTGTGACTCAGACACACATTGGACAAAACTGCAAGTACTTGTGCACATTCACTCTAAATATACATTACACACACACACACACACACACACATATATATATTAAATTTTTTTTTAATATATTAAAAAAACAAGTTTTTTGTATATATTGTCCTGTATATAATAAAAATATATATATATTATTTTATTATATATATATATATATATATATATATATATATATATATATATATATATATTTTTAAGGCGAAAAGCACATTAAGGCTATTATCGCCTCCCTAAATGTAAGTGTGAGTGTAAAGTGTTAAAGTTGTAAGTGTAGTGTTGTAACTGTAAGGGTGTGTTAGACTCGGGTACCGCGAGGGACGTCTAAATTCTCTCAATAGGTGCAACTATTCTGCACCCCTGCGAGGTCCAAGGTTCTTATCATATTTCTTATCAAACAATGTAATACTTAAAATAATATTTTTAGAACACTTAAAATTAATAAAGTCATTTTCAGGCAATCCTTTGCGGTTGTATGAAATAAGTTCAAACACAGAAATGTATGAAATAATTGCATAAGTGCTAATTTGCCTGTGAAATAGGACTGTGTTATCTGTTGTTGGAAAGAATGCCACCTGAAGATGAGTCATCGCGTAGTAGCTTACAATGCCCCGCCCCTCCATAGTACGGCTCCTGAGAATCCGAATTTGCCTCGTTTCGTTGACTACTAGTAGTTCAAAGAACAGTAGACCTCGCTTAATTAATATAGTGACAGTGCTGATAAACGTTTCCGCCAATTTAACCGGTAACCGTTACAGACTATTTACGAAAAATGTTACACTACTAACTTTGGAAATTTTGTGCTCTTTCTCCACGAAGTGATCAAAATTGTGTAGGTTTTGCCGTTTAGCCAGTGTTACTGGAAGTAGACAGCAACTACACTCTCACTGATAAATCAGAGGCCGACATTTTCAAAAGGAAGTGAATGGGAAAAAAAATCTTGCGCATATGTCGTTCTGGCTTTATCCTACATGATACCTTCGTACCAAATTTCGAAACAATCGGTCAACGTGTTTGGCCAAAACTACTTACACTTGTCATCATAAATCAGAGGCCGCCATCTTGAAACGGAAAAGAATGGGGAAAATCTTACATATACGTCGTTCGGGCTTTATAAAAGCCTTATGTGTATTATGGAATTACCAGAAAAAATACAAATGCAATTGTATTAAAAACAGAATTCAGTGAAGACTTACTTCATATTACGTTTAAAGACGAATATGTCAATTTTGTTACTACCAAAAAGTAGCAAATTATTATTTGAAATAGAAAGAATTATTATTTGACAGTTTACGACTCTTTTTAATTAATTGGTTAGAGAACTTCGTCGTAAAGTATTTTGCGTAATAACTCGACCAAAGCATCACAATTGATTCCGAACACATTCCGAATATTATTCCGATTATGAACTATCTGAGCATGAGCATAATTATTTCAACAAATACAGCCAAAACCTAATAAGGTACTCGTTATTGTTTATTATTGTATATGTCTAAACCAAATAATTATTCGAGTGAACGTGGTCTTTGTTTCAACTCGACCGTTCTGCATTGGTTTGTGTGTTTGTTGTGCAGTTTTGGCCAAAAGCACTGACCGATTGTTTTGAAATTTGCTAAGGTTACACAACTTGTATCAATGAATATAGAATCTTTATTCTATATAGATTCAGTATTAATTGCTTGATAAAGCCCGAACGACACATGTCTAAGATTTTTTCCATTCACTTCAGTTTCAAAATGGCGGCCTTTGATTTACATTAATTAGTGAAAATAGTTTTAGCCAAACGTATTGGCTGATTGTTTTGAAATTTGGTAGGAATATATCTTATATAAAGCTCAAATGGCGAATTTATTACATTTTTCCTATTTACTTTCGTCTTAAAACGGCTGTCTTTGATTTAACTATGGAAAGTGTACGGCAATTTTAGTCAAACGCACTGGCCGTTTGTTTTGAAACTTGTTACGAAAGTACCTTGTATGAAGTCCAAAAAATTTATGTGTAAGACTTTTCCCCATTCAATTCCATTTCAAAATGGCTGCCTCTGGCTTACAATAACGATTTCACGCAGTTTTAGTCAAACGCAATGATTGATTGTTTTGAAATTTGCTAAGAAGATATCTTGTGTAAAGCCCAAATGACATATGTAAATTTTTTCCTGTTTATATTTCCGTTTCAAAATGGCGGCTTAGAATTTAACGATGAGGAGTGTACGCAACTTTAACCAAACGCATTGGCCGATTGTTTTGAAATTTGGTACGAAGATATCTTCTATAAAGCCCGAAAGACGTAGGCCTATAAGATTTTTCCCATTCGCTTCTGTTTCAAGATGGTGGGCTATGAGTCAACGTTGAGAGTGTAGTTGCAGGTAATTTCCTTTAATACAGACTGAACGGCAAAACCTATCATAATTACAGCAAAAATAATCATAATGACAGCTTCGGAGCAGAAAGAGCATAAAAGTTCCAATAATGTTTGTCAAGTGACATTTTTCGTAAATGTTACTTTTACCAGTTGAATTGGCGAAAAAAATACGAGTGTTGTCGTGGAGCGCTCTGTATTAATTACCGCGAGGTCTACAAGTTTTTTGAACTATTAGTAGTAGTATATAATTTTAAGTTTTCAAGTAATAAAGCAAACTATTATTAAGGATTTTAAAAATTTAAATAAACTACAATGTCATACTATTACCGAATATGAATATAATAATCATTATAATATATAATATAATAATCATCATGCGAGAAGGTCTAACGAAATGAATAGACTTGGGAGTAAGGAATATGGAATATTTGTTTCGAATTTCTTGCTTCCGCTTTAGTTTACAATGCGCTTGAAAAACATTTTATTTTTGAAGTGACTACTTATGAGTATATATTTTGCACAGGAAAAAATTCAGTTTGCCGTCACGGAACCCACTGCCGTCACGGAACGCCCTAATTTTTATTTAGTGATTAATAAAATGTATTTTCGAAGTGAAAACTTGTATAGTTACGGTTGAGAAAACATGAGTATAACATTTGCTTTCGCGTCACGCTTGAATCCGTAATGCATATATTGTTCTTGTACATATCTAAGTTGAAAGTGATTACTTCTAAACTTTCCAACAATAGCTTCAATATCATTTCAATTGATGTTATGTTTATTGTTCGTGTTAATTTTAAAAATGTGTATTTTCTAAATTTGCGTTGTTAAATTATTTAATGTAGTTATACCAATTTTTGAATGTCAGAATCACAAAAAGCCTATTACATTTATTGTATTATATATAATAAATAAGTATCTTAGACAGTATAACTTTAAAAAGTAGGGTTATAAACTGATTAATTATTCAAGTCCCTTATAGCCTAAGATACTCAAATTCATAGTCTGTGAGAGTTTCAGTTAATTTTTTAAGTTGTGTACCTACACACACGCGAAATTTAATATGAAAATAATTTCCAAGAGCATGCATCTACATTTTTATAAAAATAATTAAATCATATTAGTAAAAAAGCAGGCTATACAGTCAGGCATACCAAAAAAAGTAGTCACTTCTGTCGGCCAGTCCTGCCTAAGTTTTTATTTTTTCACTGACACCCAGAGAGTTGAGCAGGCTGTGTTGTTTATTTACAGATGGTGGTTCACAGGACAAGGTGTGCCGATCAGCCGTGCTACCGGCGGTTACGCTATTTCACGCTCAATTTCCATTGTGACCACGTGATAGCAAACACCTGCACTACTCCAGCACACGAACTGCTAATCTTTCTCCCCAGTTCCTGCGGCTCACATGCTGACTGATTATCCTTATCGTTCATCGATCATCATGGTAGTGACCATGGTTTCATGATCAATTGAATACAAAATACTTAAACAAATTACAATATCAATATAACGGGTTCGAATAATGCGAAGGCCAACTCTCCTAGTGGCCTGGTCTATTATACGAGTACGTACTAAACTAGTAGTTCAAACAACAGTAGACCTCGTAGTATATACTTAATATTAATATCATACAGAGCGCTCTACGATAGTTTAACCGGTAACCTTTGTAACCTATTTACGAAAAATGTTACACTATCAACTTTGGAAATTTTATGTTCTTTCTCCAAGAAGTGATCAAAATAGGGATAGGTCTTGGCCGCTCAGCCAGTATTACAGGAAGTAGACAGCAACTACACACTTATCGTTAAATCAGAGGCCGCCATTTTGAAACAAAAGTGAATGGGAAAAAATCTTACACATATGTTGTTCTGGCTTTATACAAGGTACCTTCGTGCCAAATTTTGAAACAATCGGTCAATGTGTTTGGCCAAAACTGCGTACATTTGTCATCATAAATCAGAGGCCGCCATCTTGAAACGGAAATGAATGGGGAAAATCTTAGTCGTTCGGGCTGTATATAATCGTAATATTTACAAAAAGCACTACTGTACCATGTTTATTGGAAATTTTATGCTTCTTCTCCATGAAGCCGTCAAAATTAAGATAGGTTTTGCCGTTCAGCCAGTATTACAAGAAAAATAATCAGCAACTACACTCTCAACGTTGAATCAGAGCCCGCCATGTTGAAACGGAAGTGAATGGGAAAAATCTTACACATACGTCTTACGGGTTTTATGCAGTCGATAGACTTGCACCATTCAGAAATACAAAAACAATATTTTCTTGTCATCAAAGTTATAAACATGAAAGGGAAACAATTGGTACAAGGATGAGTTTTAGAAATCTTTTTTCTTATTAATACTATTCAGTATTACTATACTATTCATTATGGTAGTGAACCTCTCAGTCAAACAGGCACTAAAGGCTCTTTCATGTGCGTTTCTTCTAAAATAGTATATATGTTTCATGCATGGTCGGATCCAGTCAGTTTGTAGGGAGGGGCTGACGCAAGGATAGACCCGGTAACTCATAAAATATTATTATAATTTCCAATAGTTTCACGCATAGCCTATATTCAGTAATTCCATATGGGCCTAAGTACATTCCTGATCAACTTCAACTAGATCTACTTCAGGGTAATAAATCAAATCTTTATGATAAAATCTAAAAAAAAATATATATTTTTTAAATTATAACACAGATTTATTCTGGAGAGTCACTGTCACATGAAATACATAAAATTAAATCTTAAAATTAAACTTCCTTTTATTATTACACGCATTTTCTTAACTTGCTTCCTCTGTCTGTCTCTTCCATATTCAAATCTTGTAATCAATTTCTAACCCACTTTCTATCATCTAATCGACTTGAAATTTTGCAGGCTTGTTTGCTTCCGACGACAATGAAATATTCAGTAATTAAGCACATCAAATTTTGCTTTATTATGCTCTAATTAATTAACTAAAATTGCGTATTGAAAAATAGTTTATCGTTGCTCAATATATGGGGTTTGTTTCTTCTAACACTTTTCACATTGAAAGTTGTCGGAAGAAGTGAGTTCGAGTCAAGCGCTGTCCTAAGAACGCTTAGATATGATTACACGTTAAAAAAACAAACAAAACACAAAAAACAAAACTTGAAAAAAGCGTATAGTGCTCTCGGATCACACTCTAAAATGTCCACAGATAGACCAATGGTCTATCTTTTTGCATATAGAAGTATTCAATTACTTGTGTTTATGAGAAGATAAAAAATCTAGAATTTACCCATGTACAAAAGCGATTTCAAGATATTCGAAAAATCG
The DNA here is from genome assembly GCA_022606455.1 of Callitettix versicolor. NCBI lineage: Eukaryota > Metazoa > Arthropoda > Insecta > Hemiptera > Cercopidae > Callitettix > Callitettix versicolor. Next base: position 40,912,745 of record CM040182.1, read on the forward strand.
ATTACAAGATATATCATTAAAAAGTAGAAAATAAAATAAAATAAAAACGATTTTTTTAAAAAACACGCTTTTTCAATTCAAGTATAAAATGCACTAAAAAGTAAAAAATAAATTTTGTATCAGTCGGAGAATGCTCATCAAAATACTCACTTTCAAGGATCTTCTTCAATAATTTCTAATTAATCTAATCTGCATCCACGCTTTATTCTTCGACTGATGACAAATTTATTTGTTTACTTTTTAGTGCATTTTATACTTGAATTGAAAAAGCGTGTTTTTTAAAAATCTTTTTTTATTCAAATTCCCAAATTTATCAAAAATTTTGTTTGGATATACATTGTCTACTTTTCTTCTGTTCACACTCACGTCCATCGTGTCCACGCATCCGCTTCTTGAATAACAAATGTATGCGCGTACTTATTTCATACAATTCATAGAACACCCGTTTTAATATAAAGAGTAAACTTATGCCAATAGTTGGCATTTTTATTTGACTTAAATAGGTAACTAATAAATTCATATTTCTTCAAACTGATTCCAATTCCAAAAGGGGGTTGCAGCCCCTCCAGCCTCCTGGATCCGCTTGTGGTTTCATACGACAACATTACTGGTGTCACTCTGCGACACACTCTTATAAAATCCGGTCAAATAGTCTCAGGCAGCTTGGGTTTCACGATATCGAAAAATCTGGAGGTAATCTCAAAAAATCTTGCGAGGCTTGAGGTGAAAGATCTAGTTGTGTTCGACCAACACAACGCAGTGGTAAGCGGCAGGTGGCGCAGTCAGATACGCAGAGTCAGCAAGTGCATTTCCAGTGAGAAATAAGAGGTCCAGGAAATGGTTGCGGACCCTTTGGACGTACATTTCTGGTCAACGAACTGCATTAAACGGTTCTCTAGCGATTTGCAAAAGGGCAGGAAAAATAATTTTTAGTCGAATTATCGTCGAAGGATACATGTATTTAAACAAGGACCCATCGAATCAAATACGACGGACATAAAAACCTCTGCTTCTGTAATGACCAAAATTTGAGCAACCGATTTAAAAAAATAAGCCCATTTTTGTGAGTAAATTTTGAACCTGACATTTTGGGAAAACAATTGAACGTGATATTGTTTGTGTGAAGTTTTTCATCGTTGGTTTCATCTGTGTTCAATAACACTTGTAAAAAGTTTTTTACAAGCTGAAATGTTGGTAGGAATTTGTTTAATAATGATTTGTCAGAACACTTCAATGGAGATCTTTGAGGGTAGGCCTATGTGAAACGATGTTATTGTTCTCGTACCTCCAACGGTTGGAGTCTTTACCAGGGAAGTAAACACAGCCTTTTAAATAAGAGTAGTCGTTGGGATGAGTTTTTGTTGTTATTTTAAGGCGAAAAGCACATCTAGGCTATTTTATCCTCTCAATAGATGCAACTAGTCTGCACCAACCTGCGGAGCGTTGGGGTGAGGGCGGTAGTTGGAAGGAAGGGAAATATGTTAAAAAATAAATCGAAAAGCGATCGGTTTGAAAAATCACAAATTTATTGTAGTATATACATTTCAATACAGATAATTGTTATTAATAGAAATTTTTACATAACATTACAATACCTTGTTGTAAGCCATATAACCTATAATGTTTATGACTTTTAAGTACATATTGAAATTGTTCTAAGCTCGTTATGCAAAAAAAGTGTCATTTGTAATGGGATTGTCCATTCGTGATTAATGTTATCTATGAAAAATTTACAAAATATTGTATGATTTGTGATACCGCGCATGATCCATGATACCGGTTTGACCGATACAGTTAAAAGTGTCTTTTATGTTAAAATTTTCCACAAAAAGTAAGTTTTAGCACAAAATCTTCTTGCAATGTCAGAAGCCGGTTAAACAAACCTTTCTAAAGACACATTTATGCCTGAATAGTATGTGCTGAGAAAAAATGACGTTGACTCGTGAAATAATATATATGATAAAACTTAGTTTTCGATATGTAATAAATTAAATTTTTATTTTGTACTAAAGAAATTAAAATGAAGTTCCATAGGCTTACATGAAATTTAATGGTCAACTTAAATAAAAGTAAAATAATGATATTTAGAAAAAGCGAACAGGCAGACTGGAGGGATAAGTGGATAAAGGATAAAGAATATACTATGTTCAGTATAATAATCTGCCTTCCCTAGCTTCGTCAATTTTACTTTCGTTGACGCGTTTCGGAGAACCTCCACTTCAAAAACTATATATATCTTTTTTTTGGATATAGTTTTTTTTTTGAATAGATAGATATAGTTTTTGAAGATCTTTCGTCAACGAAAGTAGAATTGACGAAGCTAGGGAAGGCAGATTATTATACTGAACATAGTGACAATAATCCTAGCAGAAAAGAAGAAGAATATAAAAAGAGAAAAAATATAAGTTGTAAATAAATAGAAATTTCTAGGGATCGGAAATTGTAATTTAAAGAAAATCTCTCACAGCAACCATTGCAGTGATTTCAATATGTATTGGTTATTACTCTATCGCTTTATCGGGTGTGAGTTGCCCCATTTAGTACATGGTAAAAAAAAATTACCACTTAAATAACAACATTTAATTTTGAGTGTTATAAAATATAAATGCACGGCAAGAATTTAAAACTTGCAGTTTTCACAAATTTGAAAAGTTTAATGTTTTTATTTTCAAACTTTCCATTTGTTGTTATGAAAATTTCTTTTTCACAAATTTTAATTTATGTATAATAGAATTTTAAATCATTCTATAACAGAATCAGTGTTATATACCGATACACTTCCTGCTGTGTGCTTCGTAGTGTTAATGTTCATGCTGTGTGCTTCATAGTGTTAATGTTCATGCTGTGTGCTTCTTAGTGTTAATGTTCATGTTGTGTGTTTCGTAGTGTTAAAGTTCATGCTGTGTGTTTCGTAGTGTCAATGTTCATGCTGTGTGTTTCGTAGTGTTAATGTTCATGCTGTGTGTTTCGTAGTGTTAATGTTCATGCTGTGTGCTTCGTAGTGTTAATGTTCATGTTGTGTGTTTCGTAGTGTTAATGTTCATGCTGTGTGTTTCGTAGTGTTAATGTTCATGTTGTGTGTTTCGTAGTGTTAATGTTCATGCTGTGTGATTCGTATTGTTAATGTTCATGCTGTGTGCTTCTTAGTGTTAATGTTAATGTTGTGTGTTTCGTAGTGTTAATGTTCATGCTGTGTGCTTCGTAGTGTTAATGTTCATGCTGTGTGCTTCGTAGTGTTAATGTTCATGTTGTGTGTTTCGTAGTGTTAATGTTCATGCTGTGTGTTTCGTAGTGTCAATGTTCATGCTGTGTGTTTCGTAGTGTTAATGTTCATGCTGTGTGTTTCGTAGTGTTAATGTTCATGTTGTGTGTTTCGTAGGGTTAATGTTCATACTATATGTTTCGTAGTGTTAATGCTCATGCTGTGTGCTTCGTAGCGTTAATGTTCATGCTGTGTGTTTCGTAGTGTTAATGTTCATGCTGTGTGTTTCGTAGTGTTAATGTTCATGCTGTGTGCTTCGTAGTGTTAATGTTCATGCTGCTCAAAGGTTTCTGAACACTTTTGGGTAGGATGAACACAGAAAACACCAACGAACACGGACGGGACGAACAGGACGGCAGGAAATAAACGGGTAGGTGAAGTGATGAAAGGGATCGGATAGAGTCCGATTAATATAATATCGGATCAGATCTACGTTATTAAAAATTAAAGTTGCCACATTCGCATTTATAAACTCCTTTATAATCAGTTTCGCTTGCCTAAATGAAAATATCTTCACCAGTTTTTTTCTTAAGAATTGCTTACCAATCGTTTAATTTTGTCTGTCAAGCATTTTAGTGATTGTTATTCAGCACGTCAATGATTATTACAGAGATTGTTGAAAATTAAAAAAAAACCGTTTACTATTTTTTCCACGAGGCCAACGTTGCACGAAGTTATTCAGTGTTTTATGTTACTTAATTGTAGACGTTACAAATAATTATCTAGACGGTTTTTTTATCTACAACTTTAAACTCAATAACGAAATAAATAATTTAATAAATACTAAGTAATATACTTCACGGTCTCTTATGATGGTTGATTTGATATTAAAGGCAATTAATAGAGATAACCATGTCTAATCCTGAGCAGGAACTCGTATCCGAGGGGAGAAATTCTAGGCCGGAATTCACCTGTCCCTTCCTACATGACCTCAACTAACAGAGAGTGAAATCGGTATTGCAGAAACTGTTTATTTGTAATAGAATTATTTTGTAGAATAAATTTACTTCTTTTGGTTTTTTTACGTCTATACTTTATTAATTGGTATTCAATATAGTCCATAAGGGCTCCAAGAAAAAGTATGGAGTGCTATAGCCTCCAAAAAATCCGATTCCTAAGCTTTTAATAAAAATCTGACAATCGACGTAGTTTCGAATATTATTTTTAAAGAAATTTTGATCAATTTATGAAGCTTTTTAAGTCACAAAAACTATCCTTGACCGTCGTTGAGTTTGTTTTTCTTTTAAAAGTAAGTCTGGATCCATAAATTTCTTTTATTTCAAATTAACCACAACGATTTTAATTATGAATGTTCACGTATGTCTAAATTAAAAAAAAAATGATTATCCGGTTTTGAGAAATTAGTTTGATTATTACCTATAATTTATAGGCCCTAATCACAACACTTTCTCCAAGTTAAAATTTACTTTTGATACGATTCGATTCTGAAACAAGTTTTGAACCGGACTGTACATTGAACGTTGAACCCCCTAGTAATAGAATGATTAATATATTCTCGTTGCCATGACAACAATGCCCTGTTTTATTCCACAATTTATTTGATATGGTTGCTAACCAATGAAAAGTCACGAAATCTTTGGTCAGCGAAATGATAAATCAAGGAAAAGAAATAAAAAAACAACTCTCGTGAATTACGTTTTGTTCTTCTATTTTTAAGGAAATATTCGTTTTCAAAATTATTTTTATAAAGTGGCTATGTAGTGCTTCTAAAATATTAAAAGTTATCTTTCTACATCAAAAAATTAAGAAAAAATCAAGCTTCAAGAAAAAGCGTTTTTTGAAAGGATCACTTTCTTTTACCTTGATTTCCTAGTGTAAGCTCTTTTCCTTTATGAATTTTAATAAATTATTTTATCACAGTTATGGTGTATTCATTTAAATTATCGTTTTATATAAAGAAAATTAAATTATTCGTATTTTTAGTTTCTTTTGTTCCGTATATTGTGGCAAACCAAGCTTGCATGTTACAGCTTAATAACCTCGAACCCCAGATTGGGATCACTTTCACAACGGTCACTCCGAAATTTTAACAGAAATTTATTAAAAATGAAAGACAAGGAATTCTGAAAAATATAATTTTTTATTGAATAAAAAAACGGAATGAAAACTGAAATTAAAGTAAAAAAATATAAACTATTATATCGATTTCACAAACATTTTTAATACATTGCCGTTGTACAACGGTTCTTTTATCTATACAAGCATTTGTAATGCTTAGTTTTTACGTTCTGTCAATATTATGTAGAGAAAATTTATTGTAATTATTTTAAAACTTCCGAAAGTCAGTATTATCAGATCATTCTGTTTCATAATGCTTGATTAAAAATATTCGCGCGAGCGCGAGCATTATTCGCCCATTGGTTCAAATTTTAAAACTGAACGCATATGAATCTTCCCACAGAAGTTTTTTGTATCTGCTGTAAACAATCCACTGGCCTTAGGAATCCATTTTGCACAAATTTCAATTGTACTGTACGATTGTACGACAATTCGTTGTAGACATAACCCCCACATGAAATTTCGGGCACATGAAAGCTAGGACCTAAAATATATATCCTATCCCTTTCACGGGCCGCTTATTATTGTTAGTTTCTTTTTATGAAGTGGAAAAAATTGGTTTCCTTATCCTTAGAATGTTTGCTATTTTATTTATTGGTTCGTTGTAGGCCTATCGTGTGCTAAAAATTTTTACAGTTAACAAATATTTTTCAAAGTTTTTTTTCTAATATACCTAAAAAAAGTTACCTCCGGGCCTCTGCTGAGCTCGCGCCAGGAAACCCTCAGGTGCACTTGGACCCTCGTTTGTCATGGCTAAGGTTCCAGACAATATTTGTATCATCGTAGGCCTAATATTCGTTCGTTGCTCATTTGGTCCCACGGTACATTCTACCAAGCAGCTAACGTGTTTTAATAGCGAAAAAAATAATTAAATGCGTGTAATTAATAAAAAAACAATAGACGCATTTTTAAAATATGTTAAGAACCTATTAATTTTTATACGAAAGTAGTATTCACGAAAGTTACTAACTATAAGAACTATAAGGTAATGTTTGGTGGATAATATGGGGTCAGTTGTCGCGGAAATAATTTGTAGTACAGAACCAATCGTCGCGGGACTAATTGACCGGAACGCATTGACGGATTAATGCTATTTTGCAGGTGGGGGGGGGAGGTTAGTTGGATGATTTAACTTACAAGAGGGCCTCCTTGGGGGATGATCTTTTAAAACTAATATCTTCAAAAAATAGTACTGTTTAGCTGTTTTGAGACTTAACACAAACATAAAATAAGTGTAAAAAGTTACTCCATTCAAAACAATTACTTAATTTTTTTAGATCCCTATTTTACAATTCCTATTATTACTTACAATTCCACTCATTTTGAATAAAAAGTTGTGCTAAATGAAACATGCTTTTTCTTCTTTACCATCTTCTAAATATTCCTAACCGTAATTTTTCATGTATAGCTGCAGTTGCTTTACTCTTACCACTAACGCTGATCCCTCGTCCTCATTAGTTTTTAAATTTTAGAGTAGAGAAAGATCTTTCTGTTGTTGCAGTTAACGCAGGAAGAGAAGAGCGAACCAGCATTAAATACCTAATTGATTAACCCAGTTCTCACCCTTCAGTATAGGCCCTAAGTGTTTACAAAGTGCACAAACGTACACACATACAAACGGACAACATTTCATGTAGCCTACATACAAAGTTGAGATCGGGATCATGTGACGGGTTTCGGATCCCTCATTGGCCTTAGATGCCTTCCTGACCTTTTTCCTCAAAGCTGCGCATATACTTCCATTTTATGGAAGTAAAATAGGATCTTTACATTTTTTACTTTATTTCTTTTCTCTCGGGAAGGACGATCACCCCTTCGCCCCTTTTTAATCTGTCCTTGCCGGGGCAATAATCGTGATACCGTACAGCACTTGCATTTAATGAACCCAGTCAGAGTACAAAATTTAGAAAAAAGCAAATTGCAGGTTAAAAAAATAAACAGAAAATAAACTATTAGCGTTTTATTCTTTTTCAACCTGAATTCGTTGGGTTTATCCCTTTTTATTTTGGGGAAATTTTAGTACGATACAAGTGTATGAGGAAGGAACAACAAAAACAAAGCTACGATCGAACATAATATTAGTGTTAAAAATATTTTGAGAATATTATAGTTGAGAATATTTTTTAACACTAATATTATGTTCGATCGTAGCTTTGTTTTTGTTGTTCCTTCCTCATTTTTTTTCGTGTATTAATCAATCAATGATTTTCTCACATTCTCTGATTCGGCGTCTTTTTTATAAAAGTTAATTGGTCGCTTTTTTGGAATTTTTAGCTCAGCCGTCCACAGTACAAAGTTATAATATACTACTAAAATTTACAGTAAATGCAGTGTAGTTTGATCACTACCTCCAAGGCTTTATAGTCCCTGGATCCTGATATCTGCCGGTACTATATATCAGATCGGTGTGAAATCCGACCACCTGCCTGCATCATACTTTTTTAATTTAAACCCGAAAAATTAACGCAAAGAACATTAATATAACTCATGAATAACATTAAGAAATCAAGGATATATCGAAAATAGATGAGATAAAAAATATCAGAAGGTTTAAGCCAAAAGTAAATGAAAAGTATAACTTTGGATACCACAAGAGTTACTCAACCTATTTTCGTAAGCTTTTTTTAATAAAGCTTACAACACTTAGTTTATGAAAAAATTGAGTTGCAATTTTTTGAATTACATGAAACTTTTATACAAAGGTCGCAGATTAATTATTTATTGAAACCTTCAAACTATTAGGTTTCTAAAAGGTCAGAGATTAAAGTTTTTTTCGCTCTACAAGAAAATTGAGTTTTAAGGACATTTTGTAAAGTTTTTTTTTTTTATAGTCACAGGATAATTAGAAATTCCAATTCATTCTGTTTTTCGCTCTACGAGGTAAAAAAAATTTAGTTGCAATATTTTTTAAGGACATTATTTAATTTTTGTATAGTTACAGATTAGTGTCCTTTATGCTATAAATGACAAAAAATATGACGTTTAGATGACAAAAAATTGAGTTTAAAGTTCTCTAGGACGTTTTGTAAATGTTTTTTTAATGAGGTTACAGATTTAACATCCACTTTTGTTCTATGATACTTAGTTTATGAGAAAGATGGGTAGTATATGGGATCGGTTTTCTCCTGTTTTACTGTGCAGTGTCTATCAAAAACTGAACTTTGTGATGTTGATGAAATGTCAACACTAGAAACAAAAGCCAAGCTAGCACTTGCAGTTTTTTATATCATCAATTATGTGACCAGCACTGTGTTTTAAAATATCTTCAATATGCCTAATGCAGGTCGAATCTGAATACTGCATTTGCTTTATTTGCAGTATTATCTGGGTTTTTATAGCATATTTAATAAATAAAATATTTAAAGGAATAATGAAACATTCTTGCATTATCTCAGCATCAATGAATGTTTCGTGTGTTTACCAAGTTGGTAACAAACTTAGTATAATGCTCTTGTTACTGCAGCATCTTGTGTCATCCCTACTGACGTAACATTTTGTTGCTGTTTAAATGAAATTTTAAAGGAAGGTAAACTTTTCCAGTCTTAATGAAGAGTTGACAGGAAAACTATCAATAAAGGATTTTATGTTTTGTGGTAAAGTGAGCATGTTCTATTTTTTTAGTGTAACACTTTTCTAACAAATCAGACAAGTTGCCAAATCATCTTTGTTAGGCCATCTCTCCTATTATCTTGAAACACCATATTTTCCTCAGTTTCTGTTTTATTTTTTGACCAAACTCCAACCATAGTTATTATAGTTATGTCAATAAAGGATTTATGTTTTGAGTTATAGTGAGCATAATGTTATATTTTTTAATGTAACGCTTTTCTAACAAATAAGACAAGTTTGCCAAACCATCTTTCCTGTTATCTTGAAACACTATATTTTCCTCAAATAGTTTCTGTTTTATTTTTTGACCAAACTCCAGCCATAGTTATTGTAGTTACCATTTGCACCAAACAATAAAAACATTCCCAAACAAACAAATATCAAATGTACCTTCATGTCACAAATACTGAAACTGACATGACTAATGGCGGGTTTCAATACATAGCGAACTGGAGGACGGTTCAAAAAGCTTCCAAAATGCTTGAGAGATACCCTGACTGTGAGTTCGTAGGTGTATCTGAAATACTGTAATCAGTATTTCGTAATTTTTACTTCTCTGACCTGAAAGTAAACGTTACTAAAAGCTGAAAATACTACTTTAATTTCTATTTTGAGATTGCAGATGAAGATATTTTTTGCACAATTACACATAGTTTATGAAGAAAATTGAAATACAAATTTTAAGAACATTATAATTTTTTAAATTTGAGGTCACAGATTATTACAGCTACTTGAATACTTCATTACTGCAGCTCAGCATACAGCATAAAAAATGAATCCAGTCGATTTGAGTTCAGTAAATCTGTACAGCACTGACAATTGTAAGTAGCTGCATTATTTGAGTTCAATAAATCTGTAAAGCACTGACAATTGTAAGTAGCTGCATTATTTGAGTTCAATAAAGCTTGTCAGCACTGACGATTGTAAGTAGCTGCATTACTTGAGTTCAATAAATCTGTACAGCACTAGTGATTGTAAGTAGCTGCATTATTTGAGTTCAATAAATCAGTACAGCACTGACAATTGTAAGTAGCTGCATTAATTGAGTTCAATAAATCTGTACAGCACTAGTGATTATAAGTAGCTGCATTATTTGAGTTCAATAAATCTGTACAGCACTGACAATTGTAAGTAGCTGCATTATTTGAGTTCAATAAATCTGTACAGCACTAGTGATTGTAAGTAGCTGCATTATTTGAGTTCAATAAATCTGTACAGCACTGACAATTGTAAGTAGCTGCATTATTTGAGTTCAATAAAGCTTGTCAGCACTGACGATTGTAAGTAGCTGCATTATTTGAGTTCAATAAATCTGTAAAGCACTGACAATTGTAAGTAGCTGCATTATTTGAGTTCAATAAATCTGTACAGCACTAGTGATTGTAAGTAGCTGCATTATTTGAGTTCAATAAATCAGTACAGCACTGACAATTGTAAGTAGCTGCATTAATTGAGTTCAATAAATCTGTACAGCACTAGTGATTATAAGTAGCTGCATTATTTGAGTTCAATAAATCTGTAAAGCACTGACAATTGTAAGTAGCTGCCTTACTTGAGTTCAATAAATCTGTACGGCACTAGTGATTGTAAGTAGCTGCATTATTTGAGTTCAATAAATCAGTACAGCACTAGTGATTGTAAGTAGCTGCATTACTTGAGTTCAATAAATCAATACAGCACAACAGCATGCTTTGTGACAGTATTTGTCTGTAGGTTGGAAATTTAAACAAATTATTAAAACATCATCAGTGATATTGAAGCTGCAACAATATTCAACTCTCAACGTTACTTCAGCTACAGATTTACAGATTAAGTAAGTTCAGCTATGTCCAGTTTGATGTTCTATCTCTCACTTTGTTACTCATCTGACGTACAGTATATTAATTTTGTATTATTTTTTTATTTTGTGTGCTTGCATATTTATTATCAAGTGATTAAAAATGATATCCTAAAATTATTTATGTTTTATTTTAATGTTATTTGGAATAGGTAATGTGTTTATTGTACTACAGTTATGTTATGTGCTTATTTCACAAATATTCAGATGGCTATATTTTCAAAGCTAGTTCACATTAAAAATTAAATTATTTTTAGTATTTACACTTGAAAAAGGGATTTTACAGTACAAAAACAAGTGAATTATGGGGAATGGGAATTATCAAAAACAAGTTGTGATTTTGTGTTATTGTGACATACTTATATTTTGATAAGCTTTAAAAAAATGCAACAATTTCAATGGTTTGACAATGTCTAAAAAATTGGTAAAATGATCATCACTTATAAAAGGTGATGGCTTGTGAACAGCACAAAATAAGGTATTTGTATTTAATAAATATTTGTTAAAATATAATTTTGATTGATATTTTCTTAAAAATATAATACCATAATTATTATTAATTCTACTGAGCTTAATGAAATATATTATTTTACTAATATACTGTATTACAGAACCAAAAAATTAAAGTAATCACAAGTACTTGGAATCAGTATTTGTAATCAGTATTTTAGTGTAGCTCGAATTGTTGTAACGATTACATTTGTGCAATCATTTAGCACACATCTACAGTGAACTGACATATCAGCTGAGATTACTACCTTGCTGACCAAACATCACGACTTTTAGACCTTGACTCTCATTGAGTGCTAGATTACTGTCTCTGGTGCTTGATTTATTTATTATTTTTATTAAACTTAGCTTATGTAGGCCGCATAAAAAAGCTTTGTGGGCCGCAGGTTAAGTATGGTTGTTGTACGCTATAGGGTACATAGGTCATAATATGGCATTGTAATAAACAATAATTATAGTAACATCCGTATTTACACAATTTATTAAAAAAACTTATAATAATATGCCAAATTAAAAGCTGGAGCCAGGAAATATACAATTTTTAATAAAACATATTTTTTACAGAAAAAATCTCAAAAAATAGGCCTAATTAATGATGGTACATAATTTAATTTTAATTTATTTAATTAATTAAATTACTTAATTAATTTTATTTAATTTAACTTTAATTGTATATAATGTACAGTATTTTATTGTAAGCAAAATAATAATAATAATAATAATAATAATAATAATAATAATAATAATAAAAATAATATAAATAAAGATAACTTTTTAAATTTTATAAATCATTTTAAAACAAACAAATATAAATATAACAATAAATATAATTTATAACTGACCAAAAAAATTGGGAAAATGCCATACTAGGCTGCTAAAAATTTCAACCGCATAATTTTTTTAAATATCTAAGAGGTGCAAGAACTTGGTAAAGAAATAAATTGATATATTTGTTTGTATTTTAATATGTTTTCAAAGGAATAAATAAGTAATTTTTGGACATATTTGTCTGGGTCTATACGAAGTATAGGCTAGTTATAGTAAAATTAATTGTGATGAAAATTAGTAAAACAAATTAAGCAGAAATCTCTCGAACTAAGGATATGGTATGAGAGGCACTCAAAGCAATTTCCTTCACCAATTTCATTAACAAATATTACTCGTATGTACATGCTATATCAATTAGATTGATATTGCAATCATTAATTTTAAAAGATTGGCACTCAGGGTATAACATTCAATTCTAAATAATGACTTAGACTTAAATAAAATAATATTAAAATATTCTAAATATATAATTTGATTAAGGCACATACATAACATTACATTTTAGCTCTAAAGATTTAAAGATTTTTGTACACAGTTTCAAAGATCATACTATAAATGGCAAGGATTATCACCACATTTTCGTATTATGTACTGTTTTAGTTTTACACTCAAAAATTATTCAAGGAAAAATGATAATTACAAGAATAATGTCTCATTGTCATTATATATGATTTTTGACTGATGAGCAAATACTATGGAATCAATCAACAGGAAGAACATAGATTTTGTCTTACAGCATAACTTCACAATATCTTATAGACACTTAAAGTAATTATATAACTTACTCAAAATCTGTCTCATTAGTAAATTGTGATACAATTATTTACATTTAAAATTCTAAATTGTTAAAAACAATATTTTTAGAGCCTGTTACAAGAAAATATTTTTATATACTTGAGAACTTCTGAATTTTTGTGTGTGTGTGTATAGATATGTCTAAAGAAATTTTAACAATACATATAACGAAGTTGAAAAAAATATTATAAGTTTTAACCCCTAGGTTGAATATTTGATTTCATTCTTATTACCTCATTAAAGAAATTTATTCCTGAATATGATAAATAAAAAATAATATTAATATACAAGATGATTATTTGGAAATATATATAATGCAATTGGAAAGGAATCATAACTATTGCATTCAAATAAGCATACCAAATACATAGTGGCAATAATGTCATTCATTCTTAGAAAATATACTGTAATTCAAAAAAAAAAAAAAAAATAATAAACTGATTTAAAATAAAATAAATAAAATAATTAAAAGATTTTTAGGCAAAAGAGAGCTGGAAAAATTAAACATCAACTTTGAATGGAGAGCCGGGGATATGTTCGTCACCCCACTTCACGATGAGAATGTATTCTCCTCTTTCTCGAACAACATAGTTTACTTGATAGTTGTTTCGGCCCAAATGTTTGATAAAAACTTCCTCACAAGGCCCTTTTGGTCCGTATATTCCAACATAAAGGATGTTGTTACCTGCAATAGAATAAAATTATAACACAATTTTCATTATATATTTTCAGGTAATTTTTTTCCAATTGATACATTAAAACCAAATTTTTTTAAAACATGAATTTAAAAAGAAGTTTATAAAGAGACTTGGATTTCTTTAAAAATAAGACTTTTAATTTATCTTTTATTTCTTAGTGCTATCTTTATGTTGCACTAAAAATATGCTACTAAAAATAATTTTGTGAGTTAGTTATTAAAATAAACTCACACTGTAACAAATTTAGAAAATTAATTATTTATTTCTTAAAATATATTATGGGTGTCTCAATAGCAATGCTATCATTCTTTGAGAAGCTCAGCAAATAAACTACTATTATCTACATATATAAAATTCTTCTAATTAAAATTTTGCTAGAAAATTGTAATAAAAATAGATATCAAAGAAAATGGAAAAGAATTGAAATTGTATCATACGGCAGTTTAAAACCCACATGCTAACATAAAATGGAAAATTATTAGTTTTGAACAACTAATCTCATTACAATATTTTGATGGAATTAAAAAAAATCATTAACAAAAAATAAAATATTGCAAGAATATTCTGCATACTTTGTTTAGTTAGGAATTTTAAAAAAATCAAAAACAATTTTGAAATATTTTGATAGAAATATCATAATTTTTTTTTGGATAATGTTGGATTAAAAATTAAAATTGAAAATTATTGGTAAAGATTAGTGAAGGTAAAAGAAAATGAGACATTGTTTAACAGCATATTCCATGTTCTGCGTTATTATGTTTGGAATATTGTTTGTACTTTCTAAATGGCATAAATGGCTTACAGAGATGAAAAGTCAAGGCTGCAGGAAAATTATAAAAAAAAGAATAATGTATTCCTAAGCCACTGCTGAATATCGCAGGCTTCACCTAGAATTGAAACAGGTTCGCTTACTTAAAACTTGATTTTCTCAAAATTAAACTTTTCCATCAGTGTCTAAGATTTAAAGAATACTACTGTATGTCAAAATGTTTAATATGATATATAAATATAAGCCTATGGTATCAAATTGATCAATTACAATTTGTTTTTAGTTTAGTCAATTTTTTGAGCCATTTTATCTATTTCTCAGGTCCTAGTCATTCTTGCCCTCCCCCAATCAAAATGCTTAACTTAAGTCTATTGATTTGTTTATCACCATTGACAGAACTAAAATTATGTAAGTAAAATTAGTAAAGTAATTTGTAGGGTTTATTTACTGTTAATAAGTTAGATTAGTGTTGGTTACCTGCATCTTGTGCATGTACTGTGAACATGTTTTGTTTTTGCAGATAGGCCTTCTTGAGTCCCATTCCTTTGCTTTGGACTCTGGATGCATCCGACTTGAAGTGTGGTAAAACAGGACCTTGTACTTTATTTTTTGCAATTTTGTGCACAGTTTCTACTACTACTGAAGAAGTTTCCTGTGCTCCTCTTTCTGCCAAATCTTCACCTGTATAAATAATAATGTAACAACAGATTAATTTAAATTACAAACTCATAACAAATATGGACTGATTTTTACTGTATGTACAAGTAAAAGTTTTATATTTCTATATATTCAAAGTTCTTTTTTTATGGGTGTTAAAAGTATTCTTTCAGATTTATGTAACTACTGAATAGGGTAATAATCAACTTTTCACATATATAACTGAATGTGAATTTATAAAATTTACAATAAATTTATTTTTGTTAATGTCATGAGCATATTTAGAATGGAGACAATAACTTTAAGGGTGAAAGCTTTTCCAGTTCAGCAAAAAAGGTGGGTCCTGCCCTGGAAATTTTTTGAAAATTTGACAGTCAGAAGCAGGATTTTAACACACTTTTTTATTAAGAAAAAGACTAAAATTTTTATTAAGAAACAAGTTTTTTGTTTTTTCAGAACATGAGTTTTAAAAAGTAGTAACAGTAATAACGAGTATGTTATGACAGTTGTTTTATTATAATAATAACAAAAAATAAAATGTTCTTATTGTGTTTTATAATATACTTTTTAATTGTCATAATTTATAGTAACATTTTGAAACTTATACTACTGTATATTATTATTATATTATATTATAATCTTATTACTGTACATTAATATTATAATATTAATATTAAATACTGTATATTTTTTACCATATTTTCACCAATACTGTAATGTCATTTGTACAGTAGTGTTTTACTGAAATAACTTCTTTAAGCCAGCAAAAACTAACAGCTGACTTTCACATATTAAAATGTTTCTCTTTGTTAACCATAGACAAAAATTTTTTATTATCAACTCTACGTTGCAATATAGTGCTTGGAGCATTGATGAAGATGTGACTACATTAAGGTGCTGCCCGTTTACTCTGCCCCCGGATAATTGAAATTCTAATGTAATTTGATATTACCTATGTTATTACTGGAAAATCTCTGCAACATTTTGCTATTTTCTATCAAATTTGATAGGGGAACTTAAGAAAATGTTTTCTTTTTAGTGCTTTATTACTGTAAATATTTCAGGAAAGTGTATTTGCTTATTCCACTTTCACTATTTGTAAACAATTATTATATGTGTAGGATAATGAACCTGGTAAAGTATCTAACCTGAGCATGTAACCTTGAATGGTGAACCAACAATGTGATAGCCATTGTATTTCAGACTGATGTAATAATCCCCAGGCACTAAAGGTGTGTAGCGTACTTTATATCCTTCTTCAACTTCTGTACAATCCATGGATACTTTGCTAGGGCCATCGATGGTAACAGCTAAGGTTCCAGCTCCAGCACTACAAGTATCTACCATGAAGTCTGTCTTTTGTCCTGAAACACAATATATTGTTAACAATGATTGTGATATGAACAAGGAATATAATTTGTGCACTGATAAAATACATGCACAGAAACTTTAACCTCTTTAACCGAGTTGATAAATAAAGTTATCCAACTAAAGCGGATAATTAGAAGCATGACAACTAAGGTAGTCCATGGCCAACTAAATCTTTCTGTAATGTGTAAATACACCATAAATTATCATAGTATAGCTAGTTGTTACAGTAAAGTACATTTGAAGTACTAAAAGACAGTCTGTTTACATTTCAAACAGATTGATACATGTTGTTCTCATAGTTTGGCAATAGGTCTCAGTCTGATGCAAAGTCATCTTTATTTTCAAATGTCTATTAGTTTGCATTATTATGTTTACTGTTTGCATGTTTATTCTATCACGTGACACATTTAATTTGTAATGAGATTGGATATTTCCATGTAAATAAATTACCTGTTGTTACCAAAAAATCTTTAAAAGATATTCTCCAGTTAAATTTGTTTGTTTGTATATCAGCCATTTTGCCATTACTTATATACAGTGTAAACAATGTAATTGTTGAATTGAATTCTAAATTAAAACCTACTTTTAACTTCAGTTGTAGCAGAACTTCACGTAAAAGGTTTGTCTGAATAAATGGAAAATAAAGAACTTATAGTTAGACATCTATTTACGAACTAAATGTGTTGACACAGACTATTTGCAAGTAGAAAAGTTTGTAGTTATACTGCATTTATGACTAACTGACTAACTACACTATAAGTGTTGAATTAAAAATTGTTTACAAAAAATTCCAAAAAGAAAGAAATTTGTAAAATAATTGTAAAACTTACCAAATTTACTAAGAGCAAGCTATGTTTAAAAAAATACTGTACCGTGTAGTAATAAGTACATATGCAACACAGTATTTACAGTTAATTTTTTACACACTTATGTTTACATGTAATTTATACAAAACATTATTAATAGAAACTTCCCTACATGATATCTAATTATAGTACAAAAAATAATAAAAAGAACAATTACTACTAAGATGTAACCAATAAGTAAAATATTTATCCGAACTGGTACCATTGTTTAAAATGTAAACTTAAGAACTACCAAAAAAAGTATATATGAAAAAACATCACTACAATAAAAATACATAACCTAAAATGAATATCACACTATTGGAAATCACTTATGATTTTTGATACAGTATACAAATGTTATAAATAACAACTTATATGATGATGTTCCACGTAACTTTTTTCCTGATCATTATCTTCTTTTTGTCAATCAATTATTAAGTTACATATTTTCTTATTTTGGGTTGATGGGTCTTTCTTCATAAGTAGGATGTTCGCAAATAGAAGATTTGCTGTAGAAAGTTTTTTAATTTTTCTAAGCATATTAAAGTGTTATAACACTAATTATATTGTTTTAGTTAGACACACACTTTTTACATATAATATGGATTTAAAACATCAGATAGGAGATTAAATACACATGTATTAGTCCTATAAAATAATTTTTTAATACAAACCTGACTATAAAATATTTGGGAAGATTCTATAGTGTAAGTACTGAAATTTGAATGCCAATCTTGTTCATGTTAAGTAAGTTTTAGCTCTTTTTCAAACAAAATATCCTGGCTTAAAATATATTTAACACTTACCAGTTTTAATGTCACCCAGGCCAGCACCACTAGCATGAACTGCGGCTGGATCAGCGTCTTCTGTACCAACTTTAATGCGGAATGGAGAGCCAGGAATATGTACACCATTGAATTTAACATGGATGTTATTCACACCATTTTCTCGAGGCATGAATCTGACTGAATATGTATCAGGATCAATTGACTGAATGAAACAATCATCTTCTGCTCCAGAAGGTGATACAATCTGAAATAGATGTCTAGTATTAATTACAGCAGTTCACAAAGTCTCTGTGAACATTAGAATTGGAAACACATCACTGCTGTTAGCGCTAATGCTGAATTCCTTCTTGAAGAAGAATTTGCTTACTTTCATATTCAACCACAAAAATGGTTTTGCTCTATAAATATATAAATATAAATTATGTTACTCCGTAAAGGGAGTGCAGACTAGCTGCACCTATTGAGAAGATTTAGATGTCCCTTGCGGTACCTTAATCTAAACACACTTACTCTTACAACACTACACTTACAACTTTAACACTTTACACTCACACTTATATTTAGGGAGGCGACAATAGCCTCAATGTGCTTTTCACCTTAAAATAAAAAAAAAAATAATTAAATTAGGTTAAAATAATTCTTATTTAAATAATTCGCTCTACAAATGTTATTACCATATTTTTCTCCATTTTCAAAAAAATACTAGGTTTAGAATGATGAAATTCACAACAAATTAAAATATTAATTTTTTCAAAATAAATTTAACACGTTCACTGCTGAAACAAAACCTAATGCTTATGGTGTATGCTGAATTTTTTATTTCTTTTTTAATGAATATTTATTTTTTATATATTATTAAATGCTTATGTCAAGATTTAAATGTAAATTTGGGGTGTAATTTAAAAAAAAATAAATAAACTGCAATTGGTGTTTGTAGCATATGCCATCACGTTTCAGTGAATATGCAGTAAACATCAAATGGCATTTGTGTGTATTATGTATATTAAACGTTAATAAAAACTTAGTTAGGCTGTATGACTTAAAAAACAAAAATAAAAAAAATATTTTTAGGATTATTTGCTCCCAGTATGACAATAACAACTAAATCACATATGTTTGTGATTTATTATTCTACATCAATCTTCCTAAAATTATTTATTCATGTTATTTTTGGAAACAATTTCAAGACAAAGAGCTGATTTCTCATTACAAGCTTCACACATGTAAGTTGTATCTTTTCTGATGTTATTCCTTTTGTAAACAATGCAAGTTCTACATAGTGTATGAACTTGTGAAGTCCTACGTAGTGTGTGAGCAAGCCTGCCTTTGCTCACCATCTTGAACTTTGTAGGTAAGTGTTTTGTAGACACAACTCGGGGTTCTTCAGGTTTCATTGGAGTCAAAAGGCCTTCGATAATATTCAGCCTAAAATCTAAAAATGACATTTTCTTACCAATATGGTATTTGTTATACAGAAGATAGGCATTCAATAAGCTTGTCTGTAAGATGTAAATAAAGATTTTCTTATACCATCTTATTGTTTTCCTTTCACAAGGATAATAAAAGCTGGTCCTGCCTATCAATACTGCTCATGTTGTCGTTATACCTACTTATAGGCAAGGGTTTGAGTTTTTCTTGTCCTCTCTTGTTGGCAACACTAATAATTTCATTTTCGTACTGGTTTGAAATGTAGTGGAATTGTCACCCATTTTCACTAAACAATAAGCACTGACAATGAAGAGCACTGTAAGATTGTGTAATCTATAAATAACACCGTATGCAAGCACTGTCTTCTACTAACTGAACGCCGCCGACAGGTGAGGAGACAAAATGTTGGGAATCCACAAAGAGCACTGAACACCAAATAGCGTTTCTAGCAACTGACGAAAAACTCTAAAACGCCAAATGGCGTTTACCACAATGAATGTGTTACTATATATTTTTAGTATATATGAGCTTTCATTTGTACTTGCATCATTTACTAAAGTAATGATTTCAGATATTTTAAAAAAATTTACTATATTCTTTATTACTGAATTAAGAACTATTCACCCATACAAGATTAAATTTGTTGTGATAAGATATATTTTATGCAGATTTTAATGGAACTATAATTAGTGACATCATTGCCATTTACATCGGCTGGAGCATGTTAGATTTACTATCCGAAGTAGTCTTACAGTAACAAAGTGTAAACTTCCATTTGTTAAAACTTGGCACCATTATTTGTGAACTTTGCAATTTGCCTTTTTTTGTCAGTATAGCTTGGGATTATAGTCGTGTTGTCGATTTTATTTTGTGCCACAGCATTTTTTTAAGAATTATATTTATGTTCTAAATGTATTGCATACACAAATACGATCAAAAGATGCTAGCATGAATTTCGACACACAGTCCCACGATTTGGTGTTAGAAAAAACCAATTTCTGTGTTATTTAGTTGAATTTCAATTTCAATTCAAATATAGGAACTATAAGCACAAAATTCACCTTTTTTTCAAAGCAGTGGCTACTTTATTTCCGCTGTAACACTCATTACAAGGTTAGTTTTTACTTTCATACAAAACCATGTTAGGTTCTTAAATAAATTTTTTTAAAGCTTCTATTGTTTTTATTATTAATTACACACATTTAATTAATCAATTTTTTTGCAATAAAAAAGTTTACTACTTTCGCATGGCAGTGTTTTTTTGGATTATGCACATCACTTTTGTTTTTGATCTTTTCTAACTTATCATTGTTTTGCATTTTTATATTTTGTTTTATTATTATTGGGCATGTAACAAAAAAGTTTTTGTGCAAAAAATATGAAAATTGAGGAAACAAGTGAAAGCTCATATTTACCATATTTTTTTTTTCAAACATAATTAAATATTATTTTTATAAATTTATATGGTTGGTATGTATATTTATTACAAAGTATACACAAATTTTGTTTTTAAAATATCAATTACTTTATGAATTAATCATAACACAAAAATTCTGTCAATTATGAAATGATTTTCATGTTAACTCATTAACTTGAAAGAAATGTCTTCTTTAGAGTAAACAATTATTACTAATCAATTACAACTAAACAATAAATAACTACCTTGCCATCAAGTTCACCCTTGGCACCATTTTTACGAACAAGAAACTGTGAAGGTTTATCTGGATGAACACCTGATGTTGGAAACTGTGCAACTTCCAACTTGTGTGCGTCTCCCATTGCAGGTGAGATGAAGAGCTTGTAGGGTGAGTCAGGGATGTGTTGATCATTAAACTTAATACCTACTCGGTATTCACCTGGAAAGACAGATAAGTTAAATAAGAAACTGTCAGAATATTAAAATTGAATTTTCACACATTTTACTTATGACCACAGTACTACTGGTATGAATAAATATAATAAATCACTTAAACATATATTGCAATTCTAAGTTAAAAAATACGAACTGGTTCATTAAATAAACTAAGTATAATAGTTTTCCAGTTGATTTGTTTAATAATTGAGAATTATAATTGAGAACTGCATTTTTTTAAAAACTGGTTTGTTAAACTGAATGAAGGTGTTATTGTTGTAAAATCAGTTTATTAAATAAATGTCAGTGATTTGAAGCTGTACTATTTTTAAATAATATCTGAAAACCTAACTAAAGATTTAATTCATTTAGACATATTTTAATCTAAAATTATGTTTCACTATAATTTATTAATTTATAACCAAATATAGAGATTAATAAAAATAACAATAATTTTAATCTATATTAAAGTTTATTTATTTATTCAGCAACACTGACAATTTAAAAAATTTTAGACTGGAAAAAATTTCTTTTCAATGCCAAACAAGTATTTTATGTCTTGTGATAAAATATTGAACTAATATTTCATATATGTCTATTAAAAAAAAACTAAAAATATAACTAACCAGGTTCACTGACTACGTAGCTGACATAACAAGATCCATCCTTACGGTCCTTGAAACCGATTTCAGCTTTACTCGGACCTTCAACAGATATAGCAAGAGAGCCAGCACCGGCTTCTCTGGTCCATACATTGAACTCACTGGGTTGTCCTACTTCTCCTCGTTCTAAACCGGGTCCTCCAGCATGAACTCTGTGTGCACCACCATCCCTGAGAGGGCCTACAGTAAACTGGAAGGGAGATCCTGAAAAAAATATGAAATGATTATCATGGTTAGTAAAACAAAATGGATGTTAAAAATTTTAATTTCTGGAATAACTATTTTTTAAGGAAGGTAAATTTATTGTATAAAACACTGCAAATCATACCTGGGATATGAATTTCCTTGTATTTGACAGACACAGTGTGGACTCCTAATTCCTTTGGAACAAAATGAACAGCATATAAACCATCTTCAACTTCATTGATTTCAGCATCTTCTGTCACACCTCCAGGAGAAGTAACTGTTGCTGTTAAATCTAAAGCAGTAATTCCTAAAGAAACGAAATGAAATTAGCAAATTAGTTAAATAAATTTACCAGCTAATCATAATAATTGTTTTTAACTGATCACTAAAGATAATAAAATACTTCAAGTAGTAAAATAATTACAGAAAAAATCCTTTTTAACTTTGTAAAGAGCTGAATTTAAAAAATCTATAATTTTTTTAAAAATTTATATTCTCAGACCTGGCATCTTGAAAGTCAGTTTGCATTCACTTCCAACTTCTGTGATAGGAACTGCTTCTCGTTGACGTTGAATCTTCTCTCGTTGACGATTGCTACCTTCTCCTGTAACTTTAACTGTGAATGGAGACCCTTCCACATGATGATCAGCAAACTTGAGATTAACAATGTAGTATCCTGGCTCAGTTGGTTTGTAAGAGATGTTAAGAGTACCGTCTTCATTATCTTTGCATTGTATGTCAGCTTTACTAGGGCCTTCAATAGAAAGTGAGAGTCCACCATAACCTAAAAAAAAAGTTGTCAGCATACTTTTAGTTAGATTTTAAAAATTGCTTTTACAAATACAGCTTTCACTCACTGACATTCATAGGGATTGCATTTAAATTACCAGGGTGAATAAAACAAGTAAGGCTATCATGATTGAGGTGGTCAAAACACTGGACAGTCTCTGATGCATCTTTTAAATGTGCACTTTAAAATCATAGCTTTGAGGCTGTAGTTACTGTCATAATATTTATCCTTTCTGTTAATGCTACTTGCTCATCCTTATTAATTTGACATTAAGCAAAAAAAAAAAAAAATAAATACTAGAAGGAAATTTATTTTATTTACTTCCTGATGGACCCATTATAATGTACATGGTTTACATTTTATTCTTATGTAAAACTAACCAGAAACAAGAGTTTAACACCATAAACAAAAATAATAAATAACTAACAGGAACAAGAGATAAATACCACATATATACGTAGTAAACAGCTGAATGCCATGAACAAATACTGTATGTATGTGCGGCACATAAAACCAATACTGAAGAGGTTTACCAATATTCTAAATTTACTATAGATAAACTGAGTGTGAAGATACAGTTGGCATATGAGGAAAATTTTGAGCTTCATGACTGGACTTGGAGCTTTAAAGAAACATTTGAACACTATGGGCTAGCACTATTTGAAATGCAAATTGTTCGACCTGATAATTGAAACTGTAGAACATCACTTTGAAAGTGTGAAGCACTAGAGCAGAAATACTCAAAAACTTTAGTATAACAGGAACTCCTTCAGAAGTTGAAAACATAGCGAAATCTAAGACTCACAAAGGAAGCAAAGCTAAACTGCATCAGATAGGTTGTAGAGAAAAAAAAAAAATCTAGCAATACCAAGGTGCCTACAGGGTAACATCCACTTCTGCTATGACTAAAAAATAGTATCAGCACTTGGCCAATACTTCATTAGACATGAATAAGTCTGAACTGAGACAATATTTATAGAATTCAGTAGTCTATGCAAACCTACTGGTTTGACATTTCAGTCAAAATAAATTACTTTAATGTATTTTCTTCATTAATAAGTATAGTAGAAGAATTTTTGAAGAACACTTATTGCTTTTTCGTAGTCACAGATGAACCACGAACATAAAAACTTTGAATATAAACCTGTGAATGTCAAGGGTCATTGTTTGAGACAAATTTCAAAATGAACATTACCTAATGGTTATTGAAGGAAACATATCTGTTTACTAAGATGCATATCAGAATCTTTTTTTTACAATTTACTAGCAAAATATTCAATTTTACAGTATACAAACAAATAAAACAAGGGTTCAAGAAGTATTTCAACACTCTAAACTAAAAACTAAAAAATAAAGAAGTTTTACATTTGTAAAGTTCAAAGAAATTTATAAACGAATAAGAAAGTCCCCACCAATATTTTATTAATGGTTGTTTTCTTCGCAATTTGTGAACAAAGCAAAAATTATTTTTTAAAATATTTTTTTTATAAATTACTAAACTAAATGTGTCCTCTTTGTTACAAATACAAGTATCTTACACAAAATTTTTGTTTTTTTTTTAAAAAAGTAAAATACTGTAGTTACACTCGCAACACTCTACATTTTATTTATTAAAAAAAATCACTAATTATAAGGTAGTGAATATGGATATAAACACCTATTTGAATCAGATACTCAAAATCTAGGTAAGATACTATTTATATAATAACTTTAGGTAAAAGAATCAACAGATACCCACCAGCATTTTTTGTGTCAACTTTGAAAGTATTCTCAATATGGGTCTTTCCTTCAGTAAGGGCATTACCAGTCACTTTCACTTTCTTAGCATCACCCACTTCCCTTTCGCCGACATTGATCTTGAATGGTGAGTTGGTTATGTGCTTTCCCATCTTCTTTACTGAGACGACATGCTCTCCAATCTCACGGGGAGTAAATGAAATGCCTGCAAAGAATAAAACACATTAAAGTTATTCATAAATATTAAATTTGTAAAATTGTTATTAATACCTTAAACTTGATTAGGTTTTGTCTCTTCAGTGTACACTTTTAATTTATCCCACACAGAAAAAGCATAACAGTACTAACTAGACTTGAACCTGTGTACAGATTTGAGCTGTAGTGAACTATCTGATATCAGCAGTTGTAACTCTGCCAAGCTAAGGTGGTTGTGATTGAGATGAAAATCAATCAATATCAATATGAAAATTAATTACTGTCTTCCTTGTTGTTAAATAATGCACAATTGTATTGTATAGGTTTATAAGGAATTTGTTTTCTTAAAGAAGATAGACACTGAAATGGATTACTTTAACAAATTAAAAAAAATATTATCAGTAGAGATTATGCAAGTGAATATGCTTTCAAATCACATATTCATTTAAGTGTTTCTGTTTCTTTTCACAAGTAAATTATGAAATCATTCTTTTGTTATTATTTGAATAACTTTTTCTTCTTTAACAGTTTCTTCTAATATTACAATTTAATTTAACTACCTAGATTTCCATTTGGTAACTTTTTAAGGAAACAGGGTTCTTCCAACCCACTGGGAGCCTGGATTGAGGCATTCAGTGAACGTACATCACTGTCAGTGATTTTCCCAGGAAGTGAAACTTCACTGCAGGATCCCACAGAGATCTGATTCCTTTTACGGCCTTCACCTGATACACAAACATAATGATTTAGAAGAAAAAAAATACATTCTTATAAATTTATAACACACTCCTACTTATTTATTTTTATAAATTATACTAAGCTAGGATTCATTATGCACACTTTCCTTATAATTTAACACAAATTAAAAGGGATGGACCTGTTGTATTTAGAATTTACAGACTCTCAACTCAAGTTCATTTATAATTTTTGTGATATTTTTCTTAACTCTTTTGGTAGACCTAATCTACATGATAAGTCCTAATTTATCAGAAATATTGTTGTACGATATTACAAGTTAAGCTCTAAGCTGTTATTTTCTGATATTATTTAATATTAATAATAGTTTTTAGCATTTAAGTTATGATTAGTACAAAAAGTTAGTATACAAAAATATGTGTATATTTTAGTAGTTACATTAGTTTTAAGGTCATTTTAGTTCCAAAAATTTATTTTCTTACTTACAGATAATATAGAGGTTGTATCTGATCATTAGTACACAGCACATGTGAATTACATTACCAGCAACAATTATTTAAAATAAATAAAGCAAACAAACTTTATTTCAACTGAAACCCTACTATGTGCATCATCTCATCAATTTTGATTTTTTACCAAACATTTCATTATTGACCACATAAACTGTTTAATTAGCACAACAGAAAATACTGTGATAGAAGAGAAAACAATGTTACTAACAAAAAAGTAGTTTAAGTGATTGGATTTAGAGCTTTGAAGAAACATTTGAACACTATGGGCTTAGCACTATTTGATATGCAAATTGTGTGACTTGCACATTGAAACTACAGAACCTCACTTTGAAAGTGTGAAGCACTAGAGCAGGAAAGACTTTGGTTTAACTAGAATTCATGGTTTTATTATTAATATTGGAATATTTAAATGATAAAATGATACCATCAGCTGATGTTCAGATTTCTGTTATCTGTTTCCACAGACTGCTATTTTAGGCCCTCTCTGTGTAAAGCTTACCACAATTATAAAAAGAAACGAATTTCATCATAAACAATATAGTGTAGTTTACCTGTAACTTTTGCATTGTATGGACTTCCTTTAATATGTTTATCACCAAACTTGACAGCGATTTTGTATTCCCCAGGAGCTGTAGGAAGGTAGGACACAGAGACTGTTCCATCCTTGTTGTCATGACAGCTTATTTCTGCCTTGCTTGGTCCTTCTACTGCCAAGGACAAGCCACCTGTAAAAATATTTTAAAATACATTACACAAACGTTTAATTTAATTTTAATAAACTTAACTGGGAAACATTACATAACTCTGACAAGTTCAGGTATTTTTAATATGCTCAGACCTACAGATCTTGTAATTCAGCGAGTTAGTCAGAAGTCTGACAGACTGTGTTAAAGAATTTTAGGGAGATGCAATTTGGTACTTCAAAGATTTTGGGAAAGAAGGTTAACCGAACTTATACGAGTTCAGTTTTGCTTTTTTGTCTTATAGTTTTTCAGTTTTTGGTTTAGTAATAAACAATTTATTTGATAGACTCCTTTCTTAAAAAATATTTTATAAAATCAATAAACATTTCGACCAAGGAATTTGTATAGTTTGCTCCTATCAAATAAGTTGAAAAATATAGTATAACCTAAAATTTTTCTTTATATTAGATAAAATAATATTTTTTTATTGTTAAATGACATGTATTTTAGGGCATAAACAAATATTTAAAAAAATAATTATATATATATATTAAGATTTTACTTTATTAAAATGACTAAATATTGATTGTTGAGTTAATAAAAATTCATTGCCCTACAGAGTAAAACTAAGTCAAACTACATAATATATTACGTACAAAACATGAATCAGCAAGTAGTTTTCTTATTAATGTTGTTGAAAAGGCTTTTAGTATGTGAGGATGGTGTAAACAGCTGAAGTTTTTAGCTTACATAATCAGCATCCCCATTCGTCCATCAAGCACATGGGCAAAAAAGAGTTTGTTCATAGACAAACAGTGGGTACAAT
The DNA here is from genome assembly GCA_022606455.1 of Callitettix versicolor. NCBI lineage: Eukaryota > Metazoa > Arthropoda > Insecta > Hemiptera > Cercopidae > Callitettix > Callitettix versicolor. Next base: position 40,940,363 of record CM040182.1, read on the forward strand.
GAATACTTGATCATATACTATGACTAGTATGTCAGTGATTTATTGCTTTTGCTGTAAGCATTATTTTTTGCCTCACTGATACCATCTTGTGGTTGAGTGTAGTGACTTAACCCTTTGGCTCCTATGCAAGATCTTTCATTGTAATTTAATAGTGAGAAATGTGACATATTGACCTGTTGCTATTCTTTAGTTGGTAATAGTTGAATTTAAGTCTACATTTTTAAACTATTTGATTATTTAGTTCACTTGTCTGCTACTTTCATACGTTTCTGAGTTATACAGATGAAATTACAAGAGCTGTAACATAACCTTGTCTTTTGAGTTTTGCTTAATAAGTAATCAAAAATGGCTGGCAATTGTGATGCATTTAGTGCTGATAACGTAATTCAGTTATATGTTATGATATATGAAAATGTTTACTATTTATAAGAGAATATAACTATAACAGACAAATTAGGTTGTTCAATAAAATAAAGTGGTTTATTGTAGTTCAGATTTAATGTTTAAAATTTATTTCTTCAGAAATTAAAATCAGAAAAATCAATCAGAAATTATAAACTTAATCTTTTTAAATTAAAATTTAATTGGAAAAATATACTATGCCAATATATCCTACACAATATCTATAATAAGAATGATTTTCTCAGAACTTTAAAATGATAAATAGTAAATATATAGTTACATATGTTATTTTCAAGTAAAATAGCCCAGCAGGGCTATTGGGCAGGCCAGCAACTAAAGGATTACATATTGTGGTACAAACAATATTTCCACTGTTTCTTCAGATAATTTCTGTCTGTTATTGCTCATACAGTATATAAGTATGTGAAAACCATACCACAGGCATCTGGGTTTAAATAAAATCGAGCCTTGACCAATACGCCAGAGAACCTATACTACCACAAGCTATTCAATGTCATATTTATGTATATAGAGGAAGGTTTCATACAAAGCATGTCCTTGTCAAATTGAACTGAGTGATTTGATTCATTGAAATCTAAAGATAAAAAATCCATAAATTATAAGAGGCCAAAAATTAGGCTGTTGGCTAGGTTTACCTGCTCCAGCTCCTTTTGTAGAGATGGTAAAGTTGCTAGGTTCACCACTAACACCATGGGTCAAGCCTTGGCCATATGCAGTAACATAACCACTGCTGATGGAATCTACATGGAACTTGAATGGTGAACCTGGAATATAAGCAAAAAAGAAATGTAGTACTACCCATTTTTAAAATGTTAGTTAAATGATTCTTGAAGTTCTAATAGATTCAGGCATAAATGCAATGTTACATTGTTAACTGAAGCAATTCAATTTGAGACATTCATTCCAATAGTAAGATAAAATAGTTTTTTAACCCAAGAAAGGTATATCATATCAATATTACATGAACACTAAGAGATTTCACTCCATGCATTAAGTTTTGTGTGCAATAAATAAAATGGTTCAAAAAGATTTATATGATTCAAACTCACAAAATGTTATGAAATACTCCATCATTTTAGGAATAATAATAATAAAACAAAAATTAAAAGAAACTTATTTAGTGTTAGATATTAGTCATATTTTTATAATAATTTTTTGTATGTTTATTTTTTATAAATATGTTATTTGATTAGACTTTGCTTTGTTTAAAAATGTTCAAAAAATTGTTAAATTTTAAAAAGATATTATTAATACTACTTAACTTATTAAAATAACATATATATATAAATAACATATATACATATATATATATATATATATATATATATATATATATATATATATGTATATGTATATACTTTATATGATACAAAAGACAAAATTCTGAATAAACACAACTAGTATATGATTAGTTGTTACACACAACTTTGTTTATATAGGTGGTTAACAAATTTATTTACTTATTACTTTAACACTGTAGAGCTGTATAAAATAGTATTATATTTTGAATAAAAAAACTAGAAAAATAATAAAATAACAACAAAACACTATTTTCTGGTAAATAATTTAATCTATCCATATTGTTACATACTATATAACTGATTTTAATAACAAAAAATAAAATGAAATTATCAAAATAAGAAAATGAAATTTAGGATCAAAAATAATTTTTTATATTTACTTATACATGTACTTAAAACTGACTTACAATGAAGTTCGCCTGTTTTACAGTAGTTACAAGTTACATATTCACAATTTCCGAATTGTAGGTTTTGGTACTAACAATTTTATAATTACAAGCATTTCATAAAAATTGGTAAATTTTTGTACTAGTATCCTGTGCTAAAAAAAGTTACAAGTATTTTAAAATATAATTACAAGTTCACAATATTGTTGTTTTTAGATGCTTTATTTTTTTGAGATTGTAAATGAAAGGCTTTAAAAATGTATTGTTTTTAAGGTTACGTAAAAATTGTGTCCAGATTAAAATGTCGCTAGAGAGAATTAAAATACTAAAATATCATATAAATACAAAAACAATAGTTGTTTATGATACCTTGATAACATTAGACAGCCAACAACATCTGAGAGTATGTTAAAGTACCGATACTTTTACTAGATTTTATAGTGCACTATTGTAATTTGTGAAAGTGTTTAAAAAAAACATTATACACTGAAATTGTGTGATTATGTTGAAACTATGTTGGCGGTAAGTTAGTTAAAATTTTCTAGTTATAGTTAATCCTCTAACTTTAACTTTGTGAAACCTTGCAACCACTGAAAAAGACAATTAAATTTCATTGATGATTATCTCACTTTTAACTTTTTTGAAACAGGGTTTTAATCTTAAGAAATTCAAAATAAAAATAATAATAATAATGCTTCTTCTAACCTACTTTTTATTAAACTTTCTGGATCTAAATATGGAAAGTATACATTTTAATTTTTTGGGGCATATACTTTATTTTCTTTTAATATGTCATAAACCGTCATAAGAGTCATAAGGCCACAAAATTGATTTCACCATTAACAAAATATCTTTGCAAGTGCTCTACAATCCTAAAAGATTCAGCTCTCACAATATTGGTCTATTATAATGAAATGTAAGCACTAAAATAATTCTTTCCATAAAAATTTTATTTTCTTCAGCTATTAATATTTAATTAAAAATTTTAATTAATATTTAATTTGCTATCACTTGTGATAATACTTCAGAGATGTCAATAAATAAGATAAAAACTGTTTTTTTAACATGTTATTTCTATTATTGCAAATATTTACCATAAGTAATGTCTAAGAAAACTAACAAATTGTGTTTCAAAACTGTCAATGAACCTTTATAATATAACTGACACATTAGAGTATGCAATGATTTCATAACTAGAGTTTATCTTTACTCTGAAAGTGGGATATTTGTTTTCTTACAGGCAAATAATTGCTAATGTAAAAACAATTTTTAATTATGTAAGTAATTAACATCCTATCATTATCTGGCAACTTAAGGTATTATTAGGACTTCGGTATTATTATCAGGACTTACACAAGTAGGAATTTGACTTAAATAATGTTTCTAGAATAGGATTTTTAAAACTTTTCATTAAAACTATTGGTATGGTGACCAGAATATTCCATTTTCACCTGAACCAATATTTCTCTGGGTCACAAATAATCTTATTTTCCCAGATAAAAAACTTTGTGCACTTTGTTAAAGAGAGGAGGGGAAAAATGACTCAAAATTGCTACATCTAAAAAATTAAATATGTGAACATACCAGTATTTAAAAAAAATTGTATTTTTTTAATAAACTATAATTTTAAATGGATGATTGAATAACAATAATATTAATTACAAAAAAATCTTAAGTAACTTATTATAATATTTCAAATTTGTTATTGTTAATTATTAGTACTATTATTATTAACATGGTTATTACCAATTATTTTGAAATTTAAATTTCTCAAAAATTTCATTAAAATTAATATTCAGTACAAAAGCAATTAAAAAAACAAGCTTAATTATTTTCATAAAACTGATATAAATAAGCTAATAATAAACTGTGTTGTATTCGTCATTTAGATTAGAAAAAATGACTATTTTATTTGACTTTATTTGAAAGTACTGTATTTAATATTAGTGGATTATTCCATAGGCCTTCAACAACTAGAAAGTAATAAATTTTCAAACAACTTTATTAGTTATAAAACATTTAAAGAAAAATCTAAAAATAGCATGTAATGATTGTTATTAAAAAGTAAACTAAACAAAGATCATTGCTAAACCAGCTCAGTTAATCAAAAGAACGAGATATTTGAGTGAATTACCATCAAACAATTGATACTTTTAACAATAGTTATATAAATATATGTTTTAACAGCTTGTCTATAGCAAGAGTGACCTATTCAATTTGAAAAAAGGCCCTAGTTACTAATAACACTATTATTGTGATTCATCGTAACACTGAATATGGATACATTTCATGCAATTCGTTTTTGTTTTTCATAAAACCATACTAATATTATAAAAAGAAATCACCATAAATAAAACAAGGTCCATTATGTTGTTAAAAAAATAAAGTATTGAAAATGTTAAAATTCAGTTTCAAAAATCAAAATTTGAAAATATTTAGAGTGTTTAAAAAAAATGTGAGATTTATGTACACATTTAATTAGGGGCATCTGGAACTGCAATCTGATTCTTACAAACTTTGTTTAAAGGGAGGACAAGAAATAAATCATTTTATAGTATTTACACTTTTTTTACAACATGAACTACCAATGCTTGCTGAATTTGACATTTATGTTGATCTGATCTTATTTCACAACAATAAAGAACACTATCTAGTAATTTTAGTAACACTTCTAATGCTCAATCATCAATTTCAAAACAACAAATTTTCGATTACACACAAACATTTTAAGTATACATTTTCATTGAAAATTACATAGTGAATAAAAATAATAGTTACACTGTATACATCAGTAAAAATAAATTTACTAATATATATATAAAATTAAATTTATTACACGTTTAATATACAGTAAGTTTATATTTTTACCTTGTACATGCTCGCCATTGTATTTAACATACAGCTCATGAAGGCCTTCTTCTCTTGGATCATACTTCACACAAACAGTGCCATCTCGGTTGTCTTCAATTACAGGCTTATCTACGTTTCCGCTCGGCATCTTAACTTCGGCTGTAAGCAAACAATTAACAATTTCTTTAATTTATAACAGTTAAACTTCTACAAATGAAATATTAATCTTTGAGTTAAATAAAAACTCACGTTTTTAGTGTTTAGCAAATTTTAATTTATTTGAACACATTAAACAAACTTCAGTTTAGAGAAGTTAAATAAAATATATATTTAAACGATACTAAAAAAGAAATGTTCATATACTTTTTCTAAACAAGGAACGGGTTAAATTCAAATTAAACTGTTTTATTTTCTCTATTATTATTTTTCATTTTTCGAGAATGTAGTTATACATACATACATATATATTAAAATGACATGTTAATGTATATACTTTATACAACACAAGCCGCCTCGGTGGTCTAGTGGATAGCGTACTAGGCTTTCACCCCGAGGATCCGGGTTCGATTCCCGAAAAAAAAAAAAAAAAAATTATACAACACAAATGACAAACATCTGAAAAGAACACAATTATGTATACGACTAATTGTTACACTCACCTTTCTTCTTATAGGTGGTTAACAAATTTATTTGCTTGTTATAAACAAACATAATATTTTTAATTTAATTTCATTGAATTCCGGAATTTAACGACACGCAAGTTGGACGTATTGTTTGGCTAAACCAAATTTTATCATGTGTATTTTAATCGTGTAATTGTGTTTAGTGTTTGTGACGTGTGTTTTCAATGTTTTGTTTAACTTTGTGCTGACCTCAACAGAGGGATTTGACATTTTGTATTATGGCCTGAAGATGAAACAGTAAGGTTTCAAAACCACAGTAGCCTTTACGAGGTGAGTAAATTAACGGACATAATCTTAATTATTAAAATAAAATTAGTTGTACTGCCATCGTGAAAATGTATAAGAAATTCCACAAGAAAATGTGAAATATGTATTCCTATACAAAACATCTTTTTAATTGCCCAATAAATTTGTTATTACCTAATAAGGGCTATTTCAATGTGCTAATTGTAAAGTACAGTCTTTATTTTACCAAGGAGTTGAAAATACTTTTTTCATTTAAGTAAAGCAGATTTAGCCGCCATTATAAATTATTAAAATGTATGGAAAAATTTCAAAAATATTAAATCATACATAATTTTAACCATTATAAATGTATGGAAATCGAGACAAATTTTAAAACAGTTTCTTAGATGTTATTTTGAATTCGATTAGAGAGGTATTGATTTTCATAAATGTTCTCTTTTTGTTATAAAAGTTACTTTATTATGACAAACTTATGTATTAAAAATTCTGTCTTGAGGTTTCATGTATAAAAAATATTGCAAAGGTTCATCAATTTTGAAGCATGAAGAAACAACATAAAACAAATATTATGACTGATTTTGGAACATAAACATTACGGTTTTCATATATAAACCTAATTATATTAATATTATTAAATACATAAAAATCATTCAATAACAACTAAATGTGTTCTTTTAGTGGCAGTTTCAAATTCATAAGTGTTTTGAATTTGTTGTATACTTATATAGTATAAAGGTAAGTTAAAATACTACACAGGTTTTCAAAAATAAAACTGATTATAATATTGTTATTAGTTTGTAACTTCCTTTAATGAGAGGAACATCCACTTCTTAGTATAAATAAAAATTCGAAGTACTTTTTAGAGTAAAAACATTAGGTACTTCGCCACCGTTTTGACTTGTAAAACAAGATACTACAGAGATGACTACGATATAAATATTTACAAAAATACGATTTTTATGAAAATTTGTTTATAAACACAAAATATTAATCTTCACTTTTGCTGTTAGAAAGAGTTCAAAAGTATTTTGTAAGTTTTCATGATGAGACAATCAGAAAGTTTGATAGTGAGCATGAAATTAGACTACACCAGCATATTAATGCAGAAAGTATGAAATTACTTGACTACAACGATTTAATTAGAAGGTTAAAAAGAACTGAGCCTTTTGAACTGGTTTGAGATTGGACCACTTACGCCAGTTTCAAAGAATGGTAGTGTTTTATCTTTGGACAAGATAGAAGAAAACTTGGAAACATCAGTGGATGTTAATAAAAAAAATATTAATAAATAAAAACTTTCATGCAGAAATGGTAAATAGAAGAAAATAGTATATGGCAAAAAATAGGAAACTTTACCAATATAGTATATAGAAATGTAAAACTACAAGATAATGCAAAAACAATGAGTGATTTATGTTTTTAATGTAAATCAATATTAAAAATATGAAATCGATTTTTCAGTTTTAAAGTTTTGTTTTAGCCGCTATTTTATTTCAGTTCCTACTATTAATTAGTTCACACTCTCCCTATATATATATATATATATATATATATATATATATATATATATATATATCTTGTTCAAATTTTCAATCATTAATAAAATACTTTCTATTCATTCACTCAAGTTCAAATACATTTTTTTAAACTTATAAATGATGATGACACTTTATGTTAATACAGTTTTTTCAAATATTAATTAATTAATTAAATTTAATTAAGTAATTTTAGTTTTATATGGGAGAAAAAAATGTCTCTTATATAAGATATTTAGCAGAATATAAATTTAGGAATAAATTGCTGACCTAAGTAGGAATTGACTTTTAAAAAAAAATGTATATTACTTGTTTGTGTTAAAAGAAAAAGCTCTCTGTTTACCCTTACAGTGAGAAATTACTTTTTGAGTTTAAATGAAACAAACTTTGCCGCTATCTTATCTTAAAATTTCCGGTAAGTTTGAATGAACCATGTAAAATTTCACGTTTCTGCGTCTCTTAGTTCTGGCTGAGTTTGATGTGCGACAACAATGAACAGTACTGTATGGATATTGCATACCCAACGCCTATGTGTTTATAGTTTTCAGCGCCGTGACTAATTTTGTACACACAATGTTTGGCAGACGTCCAAATAATTAATGTTATGTGGAATTCTATTACGTTACTCATGATAATTTCATACACAATGTAAAATTGCTCTTACAAATTTTACGCACAATTAACAAACTTTGAATTTCATACATCACTGAGTAAACACATGTAAATATTAAAGATATTTTTGACCACTTATTTTGCGTTTTTATGACAAGTTACATAAACGTTAATAGTTAAAGACCTTAAAACACTTGCAGTTCACAAAACAACAAACATTAATTAGTCTGTTATTTTGCATTGTAGTTTTTAATGTTGTATCGCTCTGAAGGTTAAATTAACAATTAATTTCGTGTAAGTTTTACGTAACTTTTATTGAAAAATGAGCTATTGGAGCGGTCATCATTGTGGGATCCCGACCATATAAGAGCCTGACCTCTGAAGTACTTTTTGAGAATCGTTAACGAATTATATTGGCGGTCTGTCTGCTGCGTCTCTGAACTGCGCATCTCAAGGTCGTTAGTTCTAGTTGCAGTTACTGTTGTTCCTTCACCCTTATCCTCATTTGTCTAACTGATGTGAAGTATAGACGTTGAGCAACATATATACCTGGTTTTATTTCTCAAAGTTGGCTCAAAAATCGATTTTGTAAATAGTTTTGACACATTTCTTTACGCCGAAAAATCAGTTTACAGTTTCAAAATGGTGTCTATTTAAAAACATGCTAACTTTATATCTTACACTTTTTGAAAATTGATTTTACCATCGTTATTGGCTTAAAATTAGCATAAATTAATCAGGATAGTTTTCAAATTCTATTGAAAAAAGTATGAAAACGGACAGTGTTTAATTTTGTATGTTCAGTGTAATTTGAAAATTAAAATGTAGATTAAACGATGATTATTGTGATGACATCAAACTTTCAAAAAAAGTAGGAGTAAAAAAATGTGAAAAATTTTAGAACCTCGCTTTCATCATGCCAACGAGAAAGCTGCATGTCGTTATCATTTTATATTTAAATTTTTAAATAATTTTTCTTTCTTTTAAAATTATTTTTTGTTAATCACTGTGTTGTTTAGCCTTTAAATATTTTTTAAAACTAATTTCCGTTTGATTTTTAACTACTGTAATTACTAAAAAGAAAATTCTTAATGTGTCCGAATGTATATTTTTTGAGAAAAATATGTGAAGCAAATTTTCTAAGTTTTTATTTTGTTTTTCTGAGATATTTTGTATTAAAACATTCGTGACTGCAGTAAGGAGTTGAATGTTTAGCAAAAAACACATAATTTTAAATTAAAAATTACGTATTGTGTCACATAATGTTGTTTTTTATGTCAAAACCGAACAGACCACACAGAATTACTTGTCATATAATTGCGGATCTACCAGTAAAAGTTATTTGTGTGTTTTTCAAAGTGAGTGGCAATAACGGAACAGAAAACTTGTACAAATTAACTAAAATTAGAACCAGACAAATATTTATTAAACCATGCATTAATAAGTCATTTTTCTCCAAATATGCGACACTAAATGTTTCAATAATTATCGCAAGAACTCAATTACAAAATTAAAAAATTTCTTCAAGAAGTGAAATATTCGGTCACAGAATTGCGTGATATTAATATGTTAACCTCTATATCCTTTATACAAATTTAACAAATATTAAAGTTTTTTTTAATTTAATTTTTCAAAACTAAACACGTGTATGTCTTTAATTTAATGCAGCTCCAAGGAAGATTTTGAATTTGTTTTTGTTTCTTTAATAGTACCCTTGCACTGTAAAGAGTAATTTTCAGTTTTGATAGCTTTGTTTAAAGTTTGATTTTAAAACAGTGAGGATAATTTCACATCAGATATTTTTTAATCACTTTTTTATGTTAATCTACGCTATATCTGCATACATTAGTATTTAAAATTTTCAAATTACATCTAATATGGAAATAAACTATGATTGCTCATGAATAATTTTCGTATTTTCAATAGAGTTTCAAAAATTTAGATATTAATTATGTAGATTTTAATATTTAGATTACAGATTTCCAAAGTAGTGTAAGTGTAACGTAATAAAGTTACGATTTTTTCAAACTTGACATAACCGCAATTTTGAAACGATTAACGGATTTTGATACTCCGATTAAACGGAGTAAAGAACTCTTCCAAGCCATTAACAAACTCTATTTTTGTGCCAAGTTAGTATGTGCTAATTTTATAGACTATATATAGTCAATCAGTCTCTCTCTCTCTCTCTCTCTCTCTCTCTCTCTCTCTCTCTCTCTCTCTCTCTCTCTCTCTCTCTCTCTCTCTCTCTCTCTCTCTCTCTCTCTCTCTCTCTCTCTCTCCTCTCTCTCTCTCTCTCTCTCTCTCTCTCTCTCTCTCTCTCTCTCTCTCTCTCTCTCTCTCTCTCTCTCTCTCTCTCTCTCTCTCTCTCTCTCTCTCTCTCTCTCTCTCTCTCTCTCTCTCTCTCTCTCTCTCTCTCTCTCTCTCTCTCTCTCTCTCTCTCTCTCTCTCTCTCTCTCTCTCTCTCTCTCTCTCTCTCTCTCTCTCTCTCTCTCTCTCTCTCTCTCTCTCTCTCTCTCTCTCTCTCTCTCTCTCTCTCTCTCTCTCTCTCTCTCTCTCTCTCTCTCTCTCTCTCTCTCTCTCTCTCTCTCTCTCTCTCTCTCTCTCTCTCTCTCTCTCTCTCTCTCTCTCTCTCTCTCTCTCTCTCTCTCTCTCTCTCTCTCTCTCTCTCTCTCTCTCTCTCTCTCTCTCTCTCTCTCTCTCTCTCTCTCTCTCTCTCTCTCTCTCTCTCTCTCTCTCTCTCTCTCTCTCTCTCTCTCTCTCTCTCTCTCTCTCTCTCTCTCTCTCTCTCTCTCTCTCTCTCTCTCTCTCTCTCTCTCTCTCTCTCTCTCTCTCTCTCTCTCTCTCTCTCTCTCTCTCTCTCTCTCTCTCTCTCTCTCTCTCTCTCTCTCTCTCTCTCTCTCTCTCTCTCTCTCTCTCTCTCTCTCTCTCTCTCTCTCTCTCTCTCTCTCTCTCTCTCTCTCTCTCTCTCTCTCTCTCTCTCTCTCTCTCTCTCTCTCTCTCTCTCTCTCTCTCTCTCTCTCTCTCTCTCTCTCTCTCTCTCTCTCTCTCTCTCTCTCTCTCTCTCTCTCTCTCTCTCTCTCTCTCTCTCTCTCTCTCTCTCTCTCTCTCTCTCTCTCTCTCTCTCTCTCTCTCTCTCTCTCTCTCTCTCTCTCTCTCTCTCTCTCTCTCTCTCTCTCTCTCTCTCTCTCTCTCTCTCTCTCTCTCTCTCTCTCTCTCTCTCTCTCTCTCTTCGGGCCCTCTAAGTGTTTTAAGTGTTCTAGAGGACAAGATTCATTCTCATTTAATTTTGGGTCTGAGTCACACCATGATGGCCGCTTCATAGATCATTTCCAAGGCAAATTTTACTATAAAACCTTTATTTTGTAAAATAACCTACAGGACATAAATTAACCTATAGGTTTTATAAACAAAACCTTTATTTTTGAAAATTATTATTTTTTTTTTAAAAAAGAATATACGCGTTTTGTACAAAAAAAGCTTAAACGAGTTGATCTTCTTTGGCGCCTTGTATTTACGGATCTAATCAAAAATAATCTACGAAGTGTAGTGTGTCGTCATATCGGAGGAAGCAATCTACTATTTTATTGGCAGATGTTTTCCATTCCATTCATAATTTATGAACTCGCTCAATGAGTGTTGTTTATATGCTTGCCAGAGATCGTGTGATTAGACGGACATTAGTATACACAGAAACGACAGTTATTTTGGCAAAATGCGAGAAATCCGATATTATGGCTTTACTAAAATGATTGAACCACCACGGCGCTAGAAATAGAGGCTTTGGAAGCCATTTTATTCAAGGATTTAGTTCTAGTGAGACCTTGTTAACAAGTTCATAACACAACACTAGCGTACAAACAGTACGAGTAACATTATAAATATTGTCATTTTTGTTGTGTCCGAGCGCAACTCTGAAACATACAAATTTAAAATATATTCAGGGTATCAAAAAAAAAGACTTAATAGCTCAGCCTCTAGTAAAGGATAGAGACTTAGAAAAAACAAAATTACATAGATCACAGATTTGAAACGCAATAGACTCATGGATACATAGGTATTCGTAAAGTTAATAAAATATGAATAAATTCTTATGAATTAAACAAATATGTTTCTATTATAGTAAGAAAAAAGAAATTATGGTTTTCTTTTAGCAGTGTTAAAGTATTTATGAGAAAATGTTACTATCTGATTTAATGGAAAACAAGATCGTATACAGCCTTTTTTTGACAATTTGTTAGTTTACCAACAATCATAAAAGGACTCGGATCTTAAAATGACTACCGATCCTGCATCTAGTACACTTTTTAAGAGGACAATGTACAAAATTGTACGTATATAAGAAATTTTGTGTCAATACTTTATGCCAGTTAAACTAATGAGGACAAGGGATCAGCGTTAAAGGTAACGTTAAAGCAACAGGAGTAACCACTGCTAGAACTAAGAACTTTTAAGGTGCGCAGTTCAGAGACGCAGCAGACTGACCGGTGCTTTAACCACAACGACCACCGAGTCCCTTTTTAAAGAATTTGGTGGTTTAAAAATGTCTTGTAATACAATTCCACTTGTAAACTATTCCACAAAATTCTTGTATCCGTTCAGCTACTTCTACAATTGATAACAACCCAAGAGGGAACATCATTGTATTACCCGATTCTAAACAAATTTTGTATTTTCTATCTAAACTTTCCGAAATAATGTTCCAAAATTCTTTCCGGATACTCATGCCTTAGGTTGAATAGATACTATTCAACCCAAAAAGAAAAGGGAAGAAGTGTATGCAAAACTGTTTATCCCGTACACAGTGGAATCCGTTTCTCCCCAGCACCGCCTGGAGTATTTTCCTTGAGCATCAGTCACTTCCCGACGTACTGTTGGCCGCCAAACAGCTCTCAGGTCTCCCCAGCACCGCCTGGAGTATTTTCCTTGAGCATCAGTCACTTCCCGACGTACTGTTGGCCGCCAAACAGCCCTCAGGTCTCTCCGGAATCGACTGGTTTTACTTAAACTGTTGTCTTACAAGATGTATTATTTGTAACAACAGGCATTATGTAAGCAGTTTCATAATTTTTCTAATTCGTTGTCAATAGTGTTCACTCCTGTGTGTGTGTGCGCGCGCGCGTGTTTTGTGTGTGTGTGTGTGTGTGTGTGTGTTTATCTTCTAGCTTTCGCAGTTTTGGTCCAATTAGATTGTAATTTTTGGCACAGTCGATTTCGGTAATGAAACTTGAACTAGTTTTTTAGCCGTCAAAATCCGTTCAACGGATTAAATAATCAAATCTTTAAAAAAAAATCATACCTTCTTTTATCCTTACACTTCTTTCAATTTCCTACTTCATCGTCGTAATTAGGTATAAAATCTGTATTAATTATCATCTAAAATTGTCAAATACCTTTGAAAAATTTAAAAAGGCTATTTTATACAGGCTTCGTGTAACATTAAAGCCTGATAGCTGATTATGATGGCGAAACAGGTTTTCTAAAAAAAGGTAAGATAAACAATTGTTGCTAACGTGATGTGGCATTGTTAATCTTTAAAATCACTTTTATCACGTCAGCATGTCGTAGATTATATTTTATTAAAAAAATAGGCTAAATGTGACTTTTACGAAATTGTATTTTTATTTATTATTATAATTTTTTTTATAAACCAAATACGTACTTTAGATGGAATACCTTTATGGAAACCAGACAGCTGTTCATAATTTTATGTGTACGCTGTATGACTCCTTCATCCGAAATTTTAGCGAAGAAAATCGTTTAGGTATTAAAGCCACCCATCAGCTAATAATTTTGTCATTAATAAATAGTTCCTTTTCAAATAACTCTTTCCTCTTTTGCCAATTTTAAGTTAATGTTAGTAAGTTATTAATACACAAAATTGTAAAACCACATCGAGCTGAGTTAACCCCCGAAGCGAGTAGGTATTTTGAAGTAGGCATAGAAGTAAACATTTAGACAGCACTTTTTTATAAATGTTTTTTGGAATTGTTATAGAACAAAACTTTTTTCATGTAACCTGCGTCGGTTTACCTAACTTAGTTATGCGTTCCAAGATGTGGATGAAGTGAATTTTGTTATTTCTGCTGCAACTGCGAAATGAAAGTATCGTTTTGAAAGGAAAAAAAGAAATATGAAAAAAAAAATAAATATGAGAAAAAAGAACAAAGGAATAACAACTATAATGCATATTTTCGTGTCGTTTTATTTGAAAAAAGCGCACACGCAGGTGTGTCACGTGACGAAACGAATTCCCAAAAAGCAATAATGTGTCGCCATAAGTTTCTTTTTCGTATTTTCAATGGAATTTGAAAATTTAAAATACTAATAAATGCACATTTTAGAGCTGATGGTGAAATTAGGTTTTCAATAAAGTATATTTCTGGAAATTCGCTTCCATCAGGTCAACGACACAACTATGGAGACTCGAATTCTAAACATTCGAGCCCCAAATATTCGCGTATCAAAATATCGTCCTCGTTTACAGTGTTTGTGAAACTGAGGTAGATCAGACATCGAACCTTTACTAAATATTCTTTTGGATGAAACTAAATTTTTTTAAATTTTATTTTACTTGATTTTTATTTTATTTATAATATTTAAAAAAAATTTTGGCCTCATAAGACCACTTTAGTCTAAATTTCAGTTCTTCCTAACATTGGACTGTAATTTTTTTCTCCAATAATCCCTCATTCGATCAGATCGTTGCTTCCTGACGGCATCTATGATCACTATCTTCTTGTGTCTCTTCGGTTTATCCACTTTAAATTTATTAGTCTTAAGAATGCGTGTTGTTTTACATTTGTCTGTTGCATCATCCATTTTCAGTCCTATTTCACTGAGGTCTCTGAGGACTTGTGTGATGTGGGACTTATATTCCCTGTGTTTTCCTGTTGATGCTTCTCATTACCAGTTGTCTCAGGAATCTGTCCTCCGGCATTCTTATTTATAATTTATAATAACAATAAATTTTATTATTGCTATTTACTTGAGCTAATTTTTCTTGTAAATATTTTGTACTTTGTTTCACAGTTGAAGCTGTCTTATATTCTGGGATAAAAACATTATTTCAATGTCTGAAATGTAAAGTGAGAAATACCGTATAAATAAATCAGAAATATTTGGCATAAAATTATTATGCGCGGAGAAATTCAAATGGTCGCTTCAAAGTAATAATATTTTTCATCTTCAAAATCTGATTTCTCCACCATAATCAGCGGTGAAATTTGCATTATCAATGTGTTTTGAAATTCTAAAATTCTAATTTAAGCAAACACACACACAAACACACACAATTGTTAACAATATCTAAAAATTGTGCTAAAGATCAGTATTAGCGATCATTCAAGACTCTGGGCTGGGACATACCATAATTACCCATAATGGGCTGGGTCAATAGCTTATTTACTTATGACAATTCACTAACAAAACTAAAGAAATATAATTTCTTTATTTGTAATTGTTTACGCTATTGTAAACGTGTATTACGTGTTCAAGTACCGAAGTTCAGGCGCAGGATATGCAATATAACTACACAATGTTTGCACCGTTTTGTCCCTGGTTGTTAATACTGTGAGCGTACAGTTAAAAAAGTACTTCGAAAGAACCAAATCTAGTAAAAATAAAAGTCCGCAGGATAATTTATAGATTTGTTTGGTCTAGCTTTGCTAGCAACAAATTGAAATTGGAATAGTTTGCTGGAAATTGAATATTATGTGTTGTATTGCATTTACCAAACTAAACAATATTTTACCTTTGTATTTTCTTGTAATGAAATTGTCAATAGATGTATTTTCTTGTAAAGATGTAAATGTCAATAGTCGGACGTTAAACACAAAAAAATGTATTTAAATTACAGTTAAACTTTAGACTACTAAACAATAACTTTAATAACGAAAACATTAAGCATGTTTTACAAACAGCATTTAAATTTGTATTTTCATACTCAATCGTTTTGCGGGGTTGGAATATATTCGTTTAATTTAAGTAATTGATGGTAACTTTAAGCAAAATTTAGTTAAAATCGTTTACGGCAAAATTACCGTTGGTTCTTTCCAAAACCAACCAACAAACAAGAAAGAACATTACTATAACAGCAAAACAAGATACAACAAAAAAAAATTCAAGTATAAAATTTTAGTATAATCGGTTTAATCGTTTTCTTGACAAGTTCATGGAGAGTTATTACAAAATAAAAAGCGTTTTTCTTCAGTGAACCTGCCCATATTGAATTTTTCGTGCGTAATTTTTTCTCTACTAATTAGTTTATAGTACGAAATTAAAAACTGTTCCATTTATTAAAAATTCATATCGAGTGTTATCTTGAGTAATTTTTGTCTACTTAGTAATTTATATTACGAAATTAAAAACTATTCCATTTATTAAAAATCAACATCGAATGTTTTCTTCAGTAATTTTTTCTCTACTAAGTAGTTTATAGTACGAAATTAAAAACTGTTCCATTTATTAAAAATTCATATCGAGTGTTATCTTGAGTAATTTTTTTCTACTTAGGAATTTATAGTACGAAATTAAAAACTGTTCCATTTATTAAAAGTCCATATCGAATGTTATCTTGAGTAATTTTTTTCTACTAAATAGTTTATACTACGAAATTAAAAACTGTTCCATTTATAAAAAAACCCATATCGAATGTTTTCGTGCATAATTTTTTTTGCACTCAGTAATTTATAGCATGAAATTAAAAACCATTCCAATTTATTAAAAGACTGTCTAAATAATTTTGCTATAAATAGAACACTAGGCGCATATTTCTTGGACACCAAGTCTTTATTCCCTCGTATATTTCATCAGAATATCCAATAATAGTTTTCGTCTTTTTAGGCCGCTTAGGTAACAAAAAAAGTTTTGCTGGTAATGCAAGAATAACGTCTAAATATAATTCGAAAATATATTGGCATATTTACCCGTTGAAAACGCATTTTATATTTAAAATGGTAAACATGGAGTGGATCAGAAGAAGATCCACCATTAGTGACTAACACAAGACTAAAATGTATTCTACGAGAGGTAGGTAATTTGTATAAATCGAAAGATAACAAAAAATAACCGTTAATTTAATTATAAATCAAAAATAGTACTGTATGCAAAACTGACTAATGGTTTTGAGCGCGTTCTTTAAAACAATATTTTAAGTACTTTAAACAATATTTTTAAATCATGACTTACCCTAACGTATTTTATTAAATTATATAAATGTTTAAATAAAACATTATTTTATTTTTACACTTTTTATTTATTTTCTGTCAGAATTCCTACAGAAAATAAGAATTTTCTGTAATTCATTTTCTGCACTGCTGCGTCTATAAATTTGCCAAATTGTATAAAAA
Organism: Callitettix versicolor; assembly: GCA_022606455.1. Classification (NCBI taxonomy): domain Eukaryota; kingdom Metazoa; phylum Arthropoda; class Insecta; order Hemiptera; family Cercopidae; genus Callitettix; species Callitettix versicolor. Next base: position 40,957,749 of record CM040182.1, read on the forward strand.
AAATCGTATCAGTTTCAGAAAAAAAATCTGTTTGACTTATAGCTTACTTCCCCATCAGAGAACTGCACCTGCACATCTACCTCTATGTGACATTTTTGTTACTTGCTACGATATCAAAACTAAAATATTTTATTTTAGATGTTAGATATATTAAAAAAAATATTGAAAATTCTTTAAAACCCAACAAAAATGCAAATAACGCCCACAAAAAATAGAAGAATATGTAATTAAAACATATTACAAAATAGTATTAATTTTTTTTTATTTTTTAAACGGAAGGCTTTGTTCACTTCAACACAAATGTAACAAAAGCATGGTATGACTAAGATGAGTTATAAAGTAGTACAAACTAAAATATAATTATTTTGGAATATGTCAAATGGTTGAATGTTGTTGATTCCCTCTCATAATTTAAATACCAACCCATAAAACACTCTAAAATATATAAAGGTTAGAAAAGAGTATAAAAATTTACATGAATCAAATATTTTTTGAAAATATTTAAAGAGATTGCCAATCAATATATTAAGTCTATGTTAAAGATTTGTCTCTAGATTTTGAAATAATAATGCTTGATAACAAGTACTACTGGTGTTAGTTTTCCTGTTTTCTATACGATCACTTTCTTAGTAAAAAAATAATTACGCCACTCTATATTTTCAAAATAGAGCAAATTATTTTGCAACCTGCAAGTTAAGTTAACGGCCGTAATGTCCTCTTCACTCACACACACACACACATCACTGCACTTCACTTTATCTGTGTCGTGAGGCCACACATCGGACATACAGGAGGCGTAGGCCTTACCTTTCCGCGACTGAAAATAGTAAGCTCTTTGAAACGTGAGCGGCTCGAAGTCAGTGTTGGGACTGTAGCGTTGCTTGGACGTACTCACGTAGGCGTAGCATATAGCAGTTTCCTCGCCATCTATTTCGCTGTAAGTCACCCATTTCGGGTTAGAACGAAAGAAAGTACATACATCCTGCCACGTGGCTTCAACGGGCTCAAACCTTGGCACGAACATCGTCGAAGCCTGTCGCCGTGCGCCGTGATTCTCGCAGTAACACTGACGGAGTTTACTCTCAAACCTGGGGCTCTCCGCGCGGGACCTTGCCTTGGCACTCCCACACCCTCATTCATCCACCGTCCTCCGCGTCCCGCTATAACCTAACCTTGCCTAACTGTTACGTTCGTTAAGGTTTCAGGTGCAATTAAGCAAGCTTGTACAAGAATAACAGGCTACGGAACAAGAAATCAGAACATTTTCAAATAAATCAGTTACGTTTAGGATGAAATATATCAAGACAATGTTTTAAAAAAACAGAATCGATGCTTAAAACGTTAACAAAGAAAACTATGGGCAGATAAATTTAAAATTTTGGAGCAAAACCAGATTGCCTTGCATTTAAAAAAAATAAACATTAATTTTCATAAATTATTTATTAATTTCTTTTAAATCGATAAATATATATATTTCAATAATAATTTACCGAAGAATTATTCATTTTTTAAAGTTATTTTTAAATATCTTATGAAATATATGAAAGCAACTGGTACGTTTAAAAATATTTTTGAAAAAATGTTCAATTCCAAAAATATTTCAAAATTATATCTTTACATTTTTGTGCAAATATATTCTTAAGGTGATCAAAATACATATCGTAACTTTCCTCTTGTGAAATTATTTGTAAAATTTATCTTTTATCATTAGCAAAAAAACCTATGTTTTGATTTCAACAAAAGTGTTCTTCGTGAGTTTCCAAGATTACGAATTATAAAAGTGCAAAATTAGAAGTAAATAATTCATTTCTATATGAGAGAGGGAACTCGTAGGTCAGTCTGTAAAAAACGCATTTCTTCCAAACGTTTTTCGTTCTTATACGTAGATGTGACTAGATTTTAAGAAATGTTAAACTGTCATACGCCTACTTGCAACAAAATAGCTGATACTCAAATGTCGGATTTTTCGTTTAAAGGCTTTTCGCCTTTTTCCGCTTTTCATTGAAACACGGCTTTGACAGATTTCAACTACATACGGCCTACTTATTAACTGCAATTGTTGGCAGATTTTAAGCTAATTTATAAACAAGCCACATACTAATAAACAAATTGGCGGGTACTCAAAATGCCTGATTTATTAAAAAAAGTATTTCGAAGCTCTAGTAGCCAAATGGGTTGAAAATGTTAGTTGTGTGGTTACGATTTCTTAATACAAGTAGTGGTGACGTTCATTTAGGGGTTTGACATAACAATATGATTTATTTCACTAAAAAAATATTATATTCTAGCAATAACTTGCTTTTTATTAATAAAATCTTCACTCCCAAACATACAAACCTTTTGTAGCTTACATTAAAAAAAAATTAAGACAACTTCGAATTAATTAACTGCAATTATTATTACAGTCTCTGATTCAACGTTGAGAACGTAGTTTCTGGTTATTTCCTGTAATACTGACTGAACGCAAAAACCTACCGTAATATTGATCGCTTCATGGAAAAAGACAATCTCTAATATTTCTAAAGTTGGTTCAATAAAATTTTTCGTAAATATTACGGTTACCGGTTATGAATGCTGTCGTGGAATTAATTAAGTGCTCTGTACATTAATTAAAGAATATAAATGAGAGGTCTACCGTTCTTTGAACTGCAAGTCAACCCTGATGAACTTTTCGGTAACATAACACTTCCTCAGAAATATACAGAAGTACTGATACAAAAAACAGAAGTAAGATTTCACATCGGGGTAATATAATTTGGTTAGTTTGATATAAGTGTTTCGTTTTACGTTAAATTAGTTTTTTTTTGTAAAAAGTGAATCTGTTTTATATTTAGATCATTTTACAAATGTTCAGTATTCCTTGTAAATTGTATCTTAAATAATGAGTAAGAAAAATACAACAGTTTTGTTAGGTGACCGAGAAAATATTTGTAATTTTTTAGTAGAAGCCCAAGTTTTGCACACAGACATTGTATGCTATTTGGTATCGTATTGTTTCTATGGTGACATTTAAAAAAACAAATAAGAACTTAAACCTATTATTAGTATTACCGTTTTTCAATTTTTGGCAATTTTATACCTCCATTTTCACCTCAATAATCAATTTGACTATATTTTATATGAAGCGCGTAAACAAATAAGGATGAAAGTTTTATAAGAATTATTCAAGTCATTTCGAAAAAAAATATTTCCTTCCTTGCCAAACATCTTGAAACACAATCTGAAGCGTTTCAGAATTTCTCCAAAATTATCTATACAGAGTGTATCAAATTCGCTCTTACAGAAAATTCATAGGTCCAGTTAGTGCACCAAATTTCATTTAAGGGTTGCTCGATCTGTCGGTTTAAGCAAAAAAAACATATTTTTAATACCTGTCACAGAAGGACTTATAAGCTCTTCCATTCATCACTGTTATTTTTATTTTCGACCACATTATACAACTTCCACACTGTTCGTTCGCCGCACGTAATGAGCCGTGTCAAGACTAATATACGTCTATTTTTAAACACCTTCTTTATTTTGTTCTCAGCAATTGAGACAAAACTACATATGTTTATCAATGAATTACAGACCGTTGATTTCAACTCTATTTCAACTCGACCGTTCAGTATTTAGTTTGTGTTTATTTGTTATGTAGTTTGGGCCAAACGCACTGACCAGTTGTTTTTAAATTTGGTACAAAGGAACAATACAAATAAAGCCCGAAAGACGTATGTGTCTATTGGACATTCTTTCTATTCTTTCTTTTCTTTCTATTCTATTCTTTCTATTCTATTCTTTCTATTCACTTTCTTTCTAAAAAGAAGACACTTTCTTTTTAATGTTGAGAATATAGTCTTAAGGTGATCAAAATACATATCGTAACTTTCCTCTTGTGAAATTATTTGTAAAATTTATCTTTTATCATTAGCAAAAAAACCTATGTTTTGATTTCGACAAAAGTGTTCTTCGTGAGTTTCCAAGATTACGAATTATAAAAATGCAAAATTAGAAGTACATAATTCATAGAAATATGAAGGAGGTATTATGAAATGCTTATTATAAATTACAGTAAAGAAAAATTATGCTGGTTATTTCCTGTAATATTGGATGAAAGGCAAAACTTATCATAGTTTTGACTGCGTCATGAAGAAAGAGCATAAAAATTTAACTCTATAAGTTAGATTAAGTAACTACAAATGCTTCAGTAACAGAATTCCTTCAGGTGATAATTTCTTTGATACATTTTTTCATGGTTTTGCAGAAATGAATACCTGTTCTTTTATTGTTTTTTAATACCTTATTGAACACAAATTGGTTTCGATATTTACTTAAGTTTCTCCATTTAAATATCTTAAGATCGAAGAATATCTCCAATAAATATCTTCAATAAAATTCGAAAAATATTTGATACCGATGCACATAGGTATCTTTTAATTATCCTGAAGCACTAAAAGGTGAGACTTTCAATGGGAAATTTATAATACGGATGATTTCACACCATTTTTTTGATGTCCACCTTAAATTATTCCGATACCCTCTAAATTCTCATTTGTTTCACTGGACTCATTTCATCGGAAAATGCTGAGATAATAAAGATTATTCAGTCTCCCGTGTTTTTGACTTACTAGGAAAGCTGAAAAGCGAATTACCAATAAGCCAAGAGATTAGTCGATAGGATAGTGGACAGTTAGTTCTCTACACCTACGATTTGCACGAAGGTTAAGTAGTCTAGTTGTTTAGCATTAGCTTACGAGCGTTACGTTAAACTGGTTGTATTTTGAAATATTTTTTCTTTATTTGTCCAGCCGGTTTAAATACGTTAACAAATAACGCGGGACCACTAGATAATAACGAATTGTCGATTCTCCTGTGCCACTGATTCATTAAAAAAAACTAAGGGTTTTATTTAGAAGAGACTTTCTCTTATATTAGTGTTTTACTTGCATGTTTTGAGATAATAATGATGTTTATTCGATTTTTTCATGGTAATCATTCACTAGAAATTCTTTAATACCGCATTTTATTAGATTTTCGCGTGTCAGTAGTCCACTGTGAAATTTTATTCTTTTGTCAGTGATTTACAGGATTGTTGTTATTTCCATTCTCTTAGTTTTAATGATTCATTGATAAATCCTGTGATAATAATTAAACCTATTAATGTTAGTTTCTCGTGTCATTATTTATTGCTTTTTTATAACGATGTTCGTTAAATTTTTTTGTATCAGTAAGTTAATGGATTTTTTATCAATAACTATGTTTATTCGATTACCTTCTTCTTTCAGAGATCCCTTACCAATTCTTTAAATAATTATGCTTATTAGATTTATCGTGGAACTACATTCTTTGTAATAACGGTGATAATTATATTTTTCTATTTTAACTAATTCATTAGAAATCTTTGAATAAAATATATTATTCAATTATATTTGTTTTAGTGATTTTTTGGAAAGCTAGTAACTAAATATATTCGATTTTCTTGTAATAACTTACTGATTTTGCATAGAAACGATGTTAATATATTATTTTCGTATCCGTAATTCTCTAGAAAATCTTTCTATTTAAGTAAAGAAGTTTATTCAATTATCTTTTGTAAGTAATTTACTGGAATGTTTATAATAATGATGTTCTTTTAAATATCTTGTGTTAGTCATCTTTCTATAACGAATTTTATCACTTTGCAAAAGTGATTCTATATTACTGACCGTCTTAACTTCCGTTTGAAGATGGCGGCCTCTGATTTAACAACCTATTCCTGTAATAATGGCTGAATGGCAAAGACTTATTATAATTTTGACTGCTTCTAAAGAAAGAGCATAAAATTTCCAATAAAGTTGCACCATTAACTTTTCCCCTAAATATCACGGTTACTGTTTATAGTGACGAAAAAGTTTACGAGGGCGTCAGAAGGCCGTCTTGGATCGGTGACTAGGCAATTAAGAACATTGCGAGATTACTGTTCTTTGAACTAGTAGTATTAATAAAGAAAACATGCTTTAATTCCGCTTAAACAATGTTTAAGATAATCGATTGCAAAATTATAACATAAACTCAGTTGCTTTCTTGGTCATGACAAACATTTTTAAGTCTTCTTTTAAAGTCAAACTTTACCATGCAAAGGTGACATGAAACGTGAATATTTGCTTTTTACATAAAGTAGCGTATTACATGAATGAGACGATAACACTTTCTTACTATACTTTATAAAGTAGGGAAACAGTAAAACGATTTTTGGTTTCGTTGTTCTTGTTATCAGCGATTTTCTAAACGCAAATAAATTATTCTGAAAATTACGGTAATTCTGGACTGCAAATACTTAAATACATACCTGTTACGTGACCACCGGTTGTGGGTAGTGGGATGCTGCTTAGTTCCAACTGACGGAACTGTTGTTTCTCGTGACGCTTGGTACTGCTGGATTCTTGAACGCTGGAGTGGAACTTATCTGTGTAGTTTTCAGAGTCAGCCTAAAAACATTAAACCAATAATAACAATAATATACGATAAATATACGAATAAATACGATAATATACGAATAATTTACAAAGAATCTACAGGAATCATACAGTATACAAGAAGGTTATTTGATCACCGTAACATCAGGGGTTCTCAACCTTTTTTCTGCTTCGACTCCCTAAATATTTTCTTTTATTCCGTACTCCCATATATTTACAATGTGTTGCATAAATATCACCGCAAGTAAAGCTTTTATTAGGAGTAATTTAGTAATACATTTTTTTAAAATAATTGTATTTTGTATTTAAATAATGTATTAGATATACATTAAAGATATAATTATGTTTATAGAAACAGAAATTTAAATAAAATATAAACTTCGATTATCTTACTTATAACTGGGGAAATATTTTTTAATATTAATCGTAAATCACCACTTACTGATACCTTTAATCGATTTCTTGTCTTTCGCAATAAATTATTTACAAAGATAAATTCAGCTTCGACCAAGTAAAAACTAGGAAGTGCTAACAATGGTGGTTTGCTGATACTTACTAATCTGACGTATTTTGTGCAACTTTTTGTGCAATTTTGTGCAACAAAGACGTAATGTCTTTGTTACTTTGCCAAAATTCGGCATATCCGCTTCTTTAAAAGTTGATTTTTAGTTCTAAATTCTCTTTAAGTTCAATCAATTCTTCTAGTGAGAAATCAATATCGGCCATTTCACTTTCAAATGGTTTTATAATCCAAGATGGAACATTTAAATTTTCTAAATCCTTGTAATTCAATCGACCCCCGTCAAAGTTCAATGGACCCTCAAGGGGTCCACTTGGACCCCGTTGAGAGGAGTATACATGTATTTTATATTAATATTTTTAGCTATCAGTCTATTTATACATTACATTTATACTTATGTTCTATACATACTATTTATGCATAAATTCTATTGAATAGTAGGGTATTTAAAAAAATATTCATTAAGTACCATCTCACACAATTCCACACACAGTTTAACTTGGTAACTTTGATTTCACGAAATAGTCTGTTAAATTGTCACTTCATCAACTGTTGGAATGATAACTAAAAAGTCAAGCGCGATCCGACAAGCAAAGCGTCAACAAAACTGCAATTTTATTAAAGCATAAACGCATTGTTTCTGTTACTGCTGCATTGTTTTTTGACCCTTCGCTTAATGTTATGTTAACAAACTTAATGATTTGTTTGTTTGTGTGGACAAATGAAGTCCACACACTTCATTTTCATTGTCATAATAACTTCTTATTTTAGTGGCTTAAAATTGAATAACTAGAATAATATACATCTAAATAAATTCTGCATTTAATGAAAAATTGCTTTAATATAGTCCAATAAATTATAAATTTAATTTTAAAATACGTCTCAAGGTTTCTTGAAATTACACATTTTGACAAACAGAACAAATATCAACTTAAGCATTGCCAAATAAAATTATTTTAAGAAATTTTTGCCGTTTCCCTAGATTTGAGAAACTAATCGAGTGGCTTTTTTCTTCAGTAATACATAGTAATTACATAAAAATTTACAAAATAGATGAATTTACAAAATGAATGAGGGTAAACTCATCGGTATCTTCTCCAATGACAAAACTAGACACATTCCCCTTTAAAAATTTTAACCTTTAAAGAAATAAATTCACTTAGACTAGTCTAACTGAAGTATGCGTTGTATTTATTTATTATGTACACTTTTCTTTTGAAAAACCATTTACTCTCTTGATTTTGTAAGTTGTAAAATAGTACTGATAACTAAACCTGTTGTTTAATCCGTTAAAATAATTTGTAATAAATTCAGAATATAAAAAAATCTGTTTGGCTTCTATGCCCTAACCTTTGGATTTTTTAAAAAATCTTAATGAGCACATGAGACATAACTACGAAAATTCAGTTTTTATAGATTTGTTAAATACACAATGTATAACAATTGTATATACAGAAATGTATCTTATATACATTGTTTTTACATACATTGTTAAAAACTATTATAGGTACAGTTCTGAGACATATTTTATTCAACTTTTCAGGTCAAAATCCACTAAATCTGTCCCTTTAATGTATTCAGTATGGTTAATTTAAACAGAGGAGCGGAAGTTAAGACTAGATATTTTGTCTTCGTAACTCGTTAATGAGGCGTTTTCGGATCCATGCCTGAAAGTTTGTCCACATTCATCGTGATAAGAAAACATCTTTTTTCAAGAATTGTAAAACCGTACAAAATTTGAGTCTTATTAGCGAATTGTTATTCAACTGTATTAATCGATTATAGCTGAAGTTATTTAGTTCTCACTTTTTATGAATTTAATGAAAAAATAGTGTACTAGAAATATAACAAACACGCTAAATTATAGCCTTCTACCTGCGGAAACTCCACAATTTAAAATACAAGGCGTTGTTTCAAGGCGTAAACATCGAGTACCTGCTTACGAAAAGTTTTTGTGAAAGGAATTTCGAATTTTAAAGGCATTTAAAGAAAATTGTACATCATTGCTCCTTTTGAATAACGTCCAATAAAGTCCAAGAAATTCCTACTATTTGTACATTTTTATGTCAAAAATTTGAATTCATTAAATATTTTAATAGACAATTTCTTAATGATGGAAATGTAATTTTGTTTTAATATATATATATATATATATATATATATATATATATATATATATATATATATATATATATATATATATATATATATATATATATATATATATATATATAATATATATATATATATATATTTTGTCTTTCATCCATTATTTATATATGATATAAGAACGTAAGCTTCCAGCTGTCTATAAAGATAAGTAATTAAATTTGAAAAAAATAAAGACGAAAAAAGCTAATTTATGAAGTTAAGAATCTATATAAAAAACTCAAATTAAGTTTTGTTAAATTTTTCGTTTACGAGTAAATTTGTATTTGGTTCTTCTTTTTATTGCAGATAAAAGCAACAGAATTGTAAAAACTAACCAATTCAATGTGTAGAAATGCTTACGTATTATTAGAATTGTTTACAAACCACCATTAAAATTTTACAGCCACGATTCCAATTGTCCCAGTAAATCAACAGTATGGGTCAATTGGAATCATAGAAACAGGGGTAACTGGGAATAGATGATTCTATTTATCTAATATCAACCTTTTTTCAAGTAGGACACTGTTTTTGATTGTACAGTATGTGTTAAAATTTTAAAGGTTATTATTGTGTTTTATATTACTGTACATTTAAAAAAATGGTGAAAAACTATATTAAAAAAAAAAAAAAAAAAAAAATAATAATAAACAATAAAATTATGACAGTGAATCGTTTTTGAAAGCTATTGATGGGATTTCAAAAGGATGTGTCACTTCTACGTGTATCGAGGCTAAAGAGGGAACCAGAAAGACAGGTTAAGAATGTGGACGGCCCACAGCAATTTCTTTACAATATGAAGAAAGATTAGCAAAAGGTTTACAGCTCATGGAAAATTGGGGTTGGGGATTAAGCAGAAAAGACGTGTTACAAATTGTTGGAGTATTTGTAAAATAAAATAATATAAGAACTCCCTTAAAAGAAAATATCCTAGGAGAGAATTGGTTTCTGGTCTTTAAAGAAGAAACAGGTTATCCCCAATTCTTTTTTCACGCACTTTAAAAGGCTACAGACACTTTTGTTGTCTTTCTGTAATTTGATCTAAGTGGAGTGAATATTTGTCTAAATATTTTTATTATTACAATCATAACAAAAATGCTAATTCGTGGTATGTAGATTTATCAATACAATTAAGTTTATAACTTTTTATTGGATTATCTTAAAACGTCACAAAAACACATTTCAAGATATTATCCCAAATTCAATTGCATTAGTTCTTATGAAAATTAGAGGCTGTGATTCCATTTGCCACATTTTACCGAGGAATTGGAATCACAGAAGGAATATATAAAATTAACACTTATAAAAATACTCAGAAAGGTAAATTACTAAGAAATATTGGTAAAAATTTATAATTCTAGTGCAACAATCCCAATGTAGCATAAATCCCAATACGAATGTAGCATAATTCGTTTTCATGCTACAAGATCCCAAAGTTTAATATTTATAATGGTTTAATGATCCCAATTACTCCACTTCACTCTTGGATATTTCTTTATGTGATATACATATTTATTAAGCTTGATAACGCGACTTACAAATTATTTCAGTTTTTAATAAAGTAATTTAACATTGGTTTTCAATATTTGATTATTCGTTTACAAATCATATTAAATATTATTTTGTCTGTGTTATGCTTATACAAATACTTATGTCAGCATAACCTAAAAATAACAATATACGTTGATCACATGTTTGAAAATAACCATTCTTCCCACTTAATCTTTCATTAAAATTAGTGAGACTCTAATTTGAGATTACGCAATATTTGATGATATATTTTTTGGAGTTTTTTTAATAGACATTTTTACAGGACATTACAATACCTCGTTTTAAACGATATTTTATGTAATAATATTAATAATATTATTGTGCCAGATAGAAAATATTTGTGTGAAATTTCAGTTTGTGTGTTATAATTTTGAAATTCAGTTCAACCTTCCATTCATCATTTAAGAGACGATCAAGGCTGTGCTATACTTACCTATTTTATAATCTCTATTTATAAACTTCACAAGTTTCAAATTTTTAGATTAAAAAAAAAAGAAAAATCTACAATTTCTAGATAGATAACGATGTTTATCAAAATTTAGTAAAAAATATTCCATAAGAATCGAAACAAAATATAAGCTATCGTGTCGATAATCCGATTCAGGACTTGTAAAAAAACTTTCCAAATGAGTTCAACAGAAAAACATGTTCTCAGCGGAAGGTAAAACCGCTGTAACTTTTCATTGCAAACCGTAAAGTTGTTTCGGCGTTATGATTAATTAGTAATATTTATATATCCGTAAAAAAATCGATCTTAAGTTCTTGATTGATCTATTTGTTTTAAGTTCTAAAAAGTCGAGTTTACTTTGGGTTGTCTGTTCATCACTGAGTCTTTAACCATCACATTGCTAGAAAGTAAAATAATTTTTATAAACTTTGGAATATAAAGTGTTCCTTCGATCACGGGATAATTTTTAACAAACAAAATTTTTTGACAGTCCTTTTGCCAGTAAGTTAAAAAACCGGATTTTATCATAAGCTTTAAAGATTTTGATTAAATTTTGATTAAACACACACACACACACACACACACACACACACACACACACACACACACACACACACACACACACACACACACACACACACACACACACACACACGGATATGAAAATTCACTCCCGTATGTGAATGAATAAAACTAACTAAATAAAATTATTTGATTTTGTGGCGTATTTTCCTTTAATGTTTTACGTGAAGGCGTTTTAATTACAATTTTGGACTACTTTAGTCAGGTAAGCTAATAAGGTTTCCAACGTTAGCGTGTGAATGTAGTGGAAGTTAAGAATAATGGAATAAGTTATTTTGGACAACCTTAAGTCTAGATGAAGAGGTAAATGAGTCATTATGAAGTAGCACCTCCCCTTCCTGCCCCTCTCGTATGTCCTCTGAATGAATGTATTTGGCAAATGATATTTGCTGGCTCCACTATTTATAGTAATACGCCTTTCAAGGCTATTTATTATTCGTTTTACGTTACAGTGGATTTATTGGTTAGCGGCTTTTATGTATTACAGCAAAAGTAATATTAAATTAAGAACTTACATTTACTGTTATCAATTTTATCTTATTTTATCTTTTTATGCAATTTATATCTGTTATGCAATTTTATAATTTTATCTTATTGAGTAAGATACAAATAATACAAATTTTCACACATACTTCAAACAGATTTTTCATATCAATGTGCATTTTTATACCCAAAAGTCGAGTTTACTAGGTTGTGTCTGTCCGTTTATTGAGTCTTTATCACTCACATCGCTAGAAACTAAAATAATTTTTATAAACTTTTGATGTTTGGAGATGTTCTTTCGATGTCGGGATAATTTTTGAACTAAAAAAAAGTTTTTGATACCAATTTTGGCCAATCAGTTAAAAACCGGATTTTATCAAAATATGTTTTAACGATTTTTATTGATTTTTTTTCAAAGTATCCAAACAAGACGCATGGTTTCCTATTTCGTCGAATATTCGGTTCTAATTAATTTAATTTACCAAAATCAGTGAATTAAATAATTTAATTATAGATTAATATCCCATTTTACAAAATACCCTAATTTTTTCAAAATTTTAGTTGTGATTTTTCGTTGTGCTACTTTATTTTATTTTAATTATGATTAAACTATAATTTAAAAATTTGTTTAAGTTAACATTTCATATAAGTTTATTTGAATGTTTAAATTTATTCATTGTATTTTTAGTGTTCACGAATTTCTTTCTTCAAATTATTTATTGGTCATAACAACATAACCTATAAAATGATTCTAAGCCTTATTTGCATTGAGTTCACGAGTATCAAAAATTATGATAACAGTAGTTCAGATGAAGAATTACAATAAGCAATTGGGTTATTTGAAGTTTCAGAACTTAATTTCATTTAATTATTTTTCAAATGAAGAATTCAAGATTAGATTTAGGTTCAGTAAAGAAAGCGTTGTTTATATTTTATGTCTAATTTCAAATCATCTATCCAACACTACTGCTAGGAATGATTAATTGCTATTTTCCCAAATAATTAATAACCTACATTACTCAAAAACTTATACACAATGAACAACAATAATAATGTAACTATGGAAACATAAAGTAAACAGTCAACATAACCTAAAAATTACAATATACGTTAATCACATGTTTGAAAACAGCCATTCTTTCCTATTAACCTTTAATTAAAATTTAACTGGAGATAAGGCAACATTTGATTAAACATTTTCTAGAATCATAATGCCTAGAATAATTAATTACTTATTATGTTAATCCAGTACTTACTTTTGGCACATTAAATAATCTTTGATTAGATTTTTTCTAGAAAAAAATGCACAATTTAATTAGCCGTTATGTTAATGCAGCGTTAATAAATGTTCTAGAAACTGGTGAATTTTAACTGCATTTTGATTCTCTTAATGCAAGTAAATATATAAATTTATTAATTAAATGAAAATTAAACTTTAAATGAACCATGCAATTGTGTTCGTTGTAGTTTTTTATCTCAGAAACAATGTTTACAATATTTACACAGATTATCAAGCTACGGGCCAGGTTTTTGTGTTTTTAAACCTAAGAACGCCAATCAGTTTATTAATGAAATCGCACGTGACTTAATGGGTGGTATCAAAAATATGTCGTTGTTCCACTCTAAATAAAAACCCTGGATTTTGTGTTTGTAGTGGTAGTCGGTGCGGTGTGCGGTATCTATTTAGGTGCTGCTGTTAAGAGCCCGCCCCCGAGCTCAGAAATAGATACGACTGAGACTTGTCCCAGGCTATCGGGGACATTTCGCATGCTCGTACTTATTCCCAGATTGTGGCCGTTTAAATAGCATCCACATTAATTCACTGAAATAGGCGCTTTGTACCACGGACAAGTGGAAATACAGAGTAACGTTTTAATTCGAATAATTTAATTTAATTTTAAATTAAAATCGCCATCAGTTTTCTCTCGAGCCAACTATTTAAGTAAATGTCGGATATAATTTGATTGAGGACATCTGTATTGACAAATGATTGTCAAATCATCATGATTTGTCACATCTGTATTGACGGTGATTGACAAATGCGATCTGTATTGCGTGTAGCCATTGTTTCGCATCGACTGCCAGAGACCACCTTGCTAACTACCTGTTACTATTGGCAAGCACTGATCTTTCTCCTGGCACGTCTGTTCTCTTTTAAATTTTCATTATTGATGGCGTTTGGTGCAACAAACGTTCATTGTTTCGAATTGGCATTAGTTAGTTATTTAACACTTTGTAAATGTTTATACTACCGTTAAATGTTAAATGTTTTTGCCTACACTGTCCGAACAGATATTATAGGATTGTGTTTCAAACTACTACGCATCTCACAAACATTAATATTATTTCACTTGTGAACGATAATTGTTATTGCATATGAGGTTTTGTTCCATAAAAGTGGATATATTTCTTTGTACATTTTCTATATATACGTTTCTTTAGAAATCGTTTGATCCACAAGTTGCTTGTTTTCTTAATAAATGTAGGTTAAGGTAGATAAAAATCATAAATTGGTAGCAAGGTTCTCTAAGAATTAGACGTTTGAATACAAAAATCTGACAAATACAATTTTGAATTGCTGAACATATTTATACGTGTTCAAAAACAAATACTTGAACAGAAATATTTTCTATAAAATGTTTCTTCGAAAATTAGCGCTTGTGTACAAAATTGTGACAGTAAAGATATAAATTCTTATAGTTAGTTATTTAACACATTGTAATTATTTGTTCTTCCGTTGGATGTTACGTTTTTGCCTACACTGTACCAACAGATATTACTAGGATTGTGTTTCAAACTACTACGCATCTCACAAACATATTATTTAATATTATTTCACTTTAATAAGGTATATTATGGAACGATAATTTATATTAGGTAAAAGGTGTTGTTCCACAAAATGAGGTTTAGGTATCCACAAAAGTGGATATATTTCTTTAAGAAGAATATCTGTCCATGTTTCCTTATACGTTCCTTTAAGTTGCTTATTTTATTTATAAATGTAGGTTAAGGTAGAAAAATTTCATAAATTGGTAGCAAGGTTATTTAAACATTAGACGTATGAGCAGAAAAATCTGACGAATATAATTTTGAACTGGTAAACATACGTGTTTAAAAAATACTTAATTTTCAAAAATATTGTTTTATGAAATGTTTCTTTGAAAACTAGCATTTATATACAAAATAGTAGACAGCAATGGAATAAATTATTATATTTTTTCCGATTAAGGGTTTCCCCACCTCCGAAGGGTCAAATTTCGTACCGTGTTTTAAGTAAACACGGACTTTTGAATAAGAATAATCGTTGGGGTAAGGGCAGTAGTTGGAAGGAAGAAAAAACATGTTTAAAAAATAAATCGAAAAGCGATCGGTTTGAAATAATAATCACAAATTTATGAGTCATTGTGGCATATACATTTTAATACAGATAGTTGTTTTTTTAATATAGGCCTATATTTTTACAGGGCATTACAATACCTCGTTGTAAAAGATATTTGATGTAAGAATGTAATATTCTTGTACATTTTGTAGTTAATTTTTTAATAGATATAAACATGTTAGTTGATTTAGTTAACCTTGAAAAGGCTACATACGTCCGTGAGTAAAGGCGGCATTTGTTAAATACAACCCTACTCTTTGAAATCACAAATATATTTGTGTAAAAACAGTTCCAAAACATGTGTTTGGTATTAGGAATGCTTTTCCCGGCTTGTACGACGGGTCTGTAGGATAGGTGACTGTCTTTAGAGCCACATAACCTAAACCTTTAATAATTTTAAGTAAATATTGACATAGTTCTAAGCACATTATGAAAAAATGTGGCATTTTTAATGGAAGTGCCAAATAGACATTTGTGATTAATAAGTTAGCTTCGTAAAATATACAAAATATTATCTTATTTCTAATGCCACGCATGCGCATCCATAATGCCGTTTTGCCTGACAGTTAAAAGGTCTTTTATGCTAAAATTGTTCACAAACAGTAAGTTTTAGCGCAAAATCGTTTTGCAATGTCAGAAGCCGGTTAAAAAAAAATCTTTCTAAGAATTTTACATTTATGCATTTACAAATAGTACGTGCTGAGAAAAAGGGATGTTAACTTATATATATGTCGTAATGAAGGAAGTTTTTCTGTCTTTTTTTATTGATATATATATATATATATATATATATATATATATAATTTGATATATATATATATATATATATATATATATATATATATATATATATATATCAATAAATACGAGACAGAAAAACATTTTTTTTGAACATTTTTTTCTCTGAAAATTAGAGTATAACCTAATAAAATCCAGAATAAATGAAAATTTTTCTCCAAGAGCAAAAGCTTTTATAAACAAAAATTGAGACGAAATAGTTTTTCAATTGGTGACAGATTTTCTTCGATGAAAAGTATTAATTTCTTAACAAAAAGTAAAAAACTTTTACCACGAGTCTCTGTTTTAAAAATACACACGAAACATTAAAAACGACTGTAAAACAAAAAAATAACATTAAAACCGTATATTTTTACTCTTTATGAAAATACTCTCTCGTCAATATCGAGAACGTAATATTAGTAAAAACTTAAATAAATAATTGTACAAATTTCATGAACAGTTTATGCTTAGAAGCAGTCACGCGCCAAGCGCCAAGATTTGACTGACAGCGCGCAACAGGTGTGCACTGTCCATGCCAAGTCTCCGATAAATTAGCGTAACAAAACAATGCTTGTCCGATGCCAATTAAACAATTTTTAAACAATTAGCGGAAACTTTATTGCCATTTCAGATGTTTCTAATAAATTTAATCCAATTAGGTTCACATCAGTTAGTATATCTTACATCAAGTGATTTTAATGAGGATTGTGTAATTCATTGACCAAAATAACAGTAATTGAAAATTATAACTATTTATAGAATTTTTCTGCCACTATTTAGATTATTGTTTATTATAATCGGTCTTTATCATAACTGCTTTTTACGGCGTGTTCAGTACTTTATAAGAGTATTTTAGGCGTTTCTAAGATGTTGTTTTGATGTCACCTTGGCTCTTAAACAGGAGAATTGTGAAACTTCACGTATTTTCTTTCGAAGTATCGACAGAGATTTTTAAATTTTAATGTTTCAATATAGGTGTAAAAAAAATAAAGAAAGACAAACAATATTTTACAAAGTTTACTTGTTCAAAAATCATGTTTATTCACCACCGAATAATTAAGTAAACGCTCTGTATTTCAATAACGACTAGGCCTACGAATTTTAATTTCTCATAGCGGCTCATACAATACGGATCAGTTAAAAAAAATCTTTTGTTTTTTTAAAAAGACTTTTTCTAAAGTAAGAAAATTTCTTTTTTGTGTACTATTTTCGCGGTAAAACGGCTTCACGCATTTCAATTAACTTTTTCCGTTATACGGAGCTGTGGCCACGGTTTTAGGCAATGACAAATTGTCATACACTTATAAACAAAATGGCGGGGACTTAAAATATGATTTGTCTGTTTACTATAAAATACGTACTTTTTCCGCTTTTTACTGTCAAACGGCTTGACAGATTTCAATAAAATTTGACATGGTTATTCCCCCTTACGGTGTAAATGTGCAATAAGTTCGGTTAAAAAAATCATTTTTTTTGTAAGTAGTTTAGAAAGGCTTCTTTTGTAGAACTTGAAGATCTCGGGTTTTGCACTTTCTGATCGCTTTTTACTGGAAAACGGTTCAAGTATTCGATGAAACTTTTTTTTCATTTTTATGTGAAGCTATGACGACGAGGTGTACGACAATCTCAAACTGTCATAATAAATGACAGGCACTCAATATGTCTGATTTATTTGTCTGTTACGTTAAATTCCTAATGTGTACGCTTTTCACTGGGAAAGGGCTTAACAGTTTTCAATGAAATTTCGCATAGTGATGCCCCCTTATAGTGTAATATGTACAATGCTGATTAAAAAATTCATCTTTTCGACTGATTTTCACAAAAAAACTGCTTCACGTGTTTTGACGAAACCTTTTTGCGTTATATGAAGCTATGCCGACAACGTTTAAGACAATGTCGAACTGTCATAACCAATGGCGAGCATTCAAAATGTTTGATTTGTTTGTCTGATATGTTAAAACCTATTTTGTCCGCGTTTCACAGGAAAACAGCTTCTATAAACTTTTTTATTTGTTATATGGAGCTGTGATAAGGTTTTAAGTAATCTCGAACTATCATATAGCCTACCTATTTGAAACAAAATGGCTGACACACAAAATGTTTTCCTGTTACTTTAAAAGGCGTAATTTGTTCGATTTTCTCTTGCACTGTTTGAACACGACGTGACAGATTTCAATGAAAATCTTTATATTTGTTAATTATGTTTGTTAGTAGGTTTTAGGCTACCTTAAAATGTCGCACATTTACTCGAAACAAAATGGCGGCCAATCGAGAAGCACAATTTGTTTTAAACTGGGTACTTTCACTAGCTCTAGAAGCGAAATTCGTGTTCTGTACACTCTTTAGTTTTTGTTTTTGCGATTCATGCACGGAAAACGTTAAAATTGATTTTAAACAAATTCCTATCTAGCAGGAAAATTACCGTAGCGAAGCAAGAGTACACAGTTAGTTACATATTTTTGTTGTTGTTACTTTAAGACGAAAAGAACATTGAGGCTATTATCGCCTTCCTACATGTAAGTGTGAGTGTAAAGTGTTAAAGTTGTAAGTTTAGTGTTGTAGGTGCAAGTGTTTGTTAGACTCGGGTACCGTGAGGGACGTCTCCATTCTCTCAATAGGTGCAGGTAGTCCGAACCTCCCTGCGGGAGCTAGTTTTATATATATTGTTAGTTACGAAACGATAATTGTTATTGCATATGAGGTTTTTTTCCATAAAAGTGGATATATTTGTTTGTAAATTTTCCATATATGTCTCTTTAGGAATCGTTTGATCCACAAATTGATTGTTTTCTTAATAAATGTAGGTTAAGGTAGATAAAAATCATAAATTGGTAGCAAGGTTCTCTAAGAATTAGACGTTTGAATACAAAAATCTGACAAATACGATTTTAAATTGCTGAACATATTTATACGTGTTCAAAAACAAATACTTGAACAGAAATATTTTTATTAAATGTTTCTTCGAAAATTAGCGCTTGTATACAAAATTGTGACAGTAGCGATATAAATTCTTATAGTTAGTTATTAAACACATTGTAATTGTTTGTTCTTCCATTAAATGTTATAACGGTTCAAGTATTCCATCTTAAATATATATATATATATATATATATATATATAGAGAGAGAGAGAGAGAGAGAGAGAGAGAGAGAGAGAGAGAGAGAGAGAGAGAGACTTAACAAAACATGGTTCTATTCATATATACTTTAAAAACGTAAACTTTGTAAACATACTTTAATCCCTTCTCTTTAGCTTTCACTCACAATTTTTTTTTAAATAATGTGTTTTGTAAAAACATGGGGATTGTAACACCCATAATTAAACATTTAAATGTATGCCTCTACACAAGTTATGTATAGAGGCTACGTATTTCTGGGAAATGAGTGAGATCGAAGAGCTCGGCATCCATTCACACTTTCATTATCGTATGTTACTGGAAGTTACTGTATGTTTCTCAAGGAGTGAGGACACGTTATTGGATTAGAAACATTAATTTTGAACATTAATTATTTCCTCAGACAAGTCATCTGAGAAGCTACCGACAAAAAACGTAATTTTTTCTTAAAATCAGTTACTCATATTTTGATTATGTACAGGATGTTTTCAAAAATGAAAGAGATGGTTCCCAAGAAACACTTTATTTTCCCACTAGCCGTAATTTTGAATTTTGGATTTTTAAATGTTTTAAACCAAAATAAATCAATAACGTAACTTCTAGCGACAAATATCGATACACTTTAGCCATTTCAATTTCTTATCGAATGGTATTACTTTCAGAACTGTGGAGCAAGTAAAACGGCGAAGAGTACGAAATCAATTGTAATAATACATTTATTGAAGAGAAGCTTTTAATGTTAGCTATAGTGAGAGGAGTGAATAAAAAAATAAATTGCCTATATATAAATAAATAAATAAACTGAAATATATGGAATGAACGTGCAAACGAATTTCATCTCTTTATTCCTGTCTCTTTTTTTTCTTCTTCCTTTTCGATAACAGTACACGTGTATTATATGAAAACGTTGTGTTGTTTTGGTATCGGTATTTTTCCTTCGCGGAAGAACACGTGCACGTTTTAATCGTTAATAATACATTCGAAAATAATATAAACGTTTATAATAATTGTTGTTAATATTGTTAGTGTTTAGCAACATAACCTGAAACTTGTTATAGCCTATCAGTTGTTGAATGAAATCAGATGATCGTACGAATTAATATAAAACCACTGATCTTTACTAAAACTACAATAAACAATATTTAAGCAAGGTTTAAGTATTTATTTATTTAAATAACACAAGATATTTATAAACATATTTTCAAACTAATTATACATTCAGCAAAGATTTCATTAACAGATTCATTAAAAATTTCATTATCAGCAAAGAAAATGTGTAATAGTTCGCTTCTGTCGATAACTGCCCGAGTTCCACACGTGTACTTTTTTTAATTTTATTTTACACATACCATAGACCTAAGCCGATTGCATTCAAGTTACACTGAGCAGCAACGTAAATAAATTCATAATTAAAGTCCATACACGTTATTTCCATTAACGTAAATTAACTTATAAAATTTAATTAATTTAATTTGCATTATACAAGTAAATTAATTTATAAAACAAGAAACACACAACACGAGAAAAAGTAAACGAATAGAAAAGTCACACAGTTCAGAACACATCTAACAAGCTACACATTGACAAAGGGAGAAGTTTATATATATATATATATATAAGTGAAATCAACAAATTACATCATTTTGTTAACTCTAAAGGGTTTATTAACCTAAGGCATTGTGGGCAATTTTTTCTGTGAAGTTAATTTTCCATTTATACTGCAGCAAGCTTCCACATAGACATGGTTTTGCAGTCTTTTATGAAGCATAGCGAATGTTTTGATTGTATCTTCCACGAAAATTTAAATTTAAGTTGGCACATAAGTAATTATTACGTTAGTACCACTTGGCACTGTAACTGCTCGAATGATCACATTCTGTGCTTGCTGAATTTGCAGATTTCCTTTATGACAGATTGGTACAATAGCATTTTTTGTTGTAAAACTTTAATTGCTATTTTCTTCCAGTCAGTACAATTGACAAAATATTGTATTTGACAAAACAGTTACAATTGACGACATTTTAGCTTAATTTGCGCTGCTTTTTTACTAGCATGATGGATTTTCCAAGTTAAACGTTTATACAAGTGCATTTCCAAATATTTTACAGAGTTAAGTTGCGGTATATTTTGAACAGGTATGGAAAATGATTGTTCAAGATAAACATGTCTCAATGCAAACATTGCGTGAGTTGATTTCGAGTGATTGATTACTATCTTCCAATCTTGCATCCATTGCGTTATGTGATTAAGGGACTCTTGGAGGTTATGTGTTGATTTGATAAAATATTACGTACAGACATAATTGCTGTATTACCGGCAAATGTAGCTTTTAATATAGTTAGAATATCAGCAGTAAATAGAATACATAAAATTGGTTCAAATATTTCTTCTAAATTCCAGTAATTTCCTTAAGGAAGATTACCTGGATTGGATAAAATGAAGATATCTTATCATCGTGAATAACTCTGAACTTTAAGATACGAAATGTTTGGTAAATGTTAATATTAATAACAATGTTAAATGTTATTAACACGCAATAATTTCCACGCAATATCTTTCTTAATTTAAACAAAGACCTCATGCTATAGGGCCTATTATATATAATGTCTACGATACGTCGAGAAATAGTATATTGTTTACAGTATATTGTTGAACAATGAACAATGAAATATTCTCATAAAATATTTTTTCTATCACAGTATTCTATAACAAATTTGATCAATTGTTGAATGTTTTTTGAGAAAACCAAATTAATAAACATGGCAGTTTAATTAAAGACGTAAGACGTATGAACGCTTTCCCCATAGCGAACACTGGCAGAAGCGAAATCGGTACGGTTCGGCATCTTCAGGAGATTTGTTAGATTGTTTAGCATGAAACTCTAAACTACGTTAAAAGTTTGAGGAATATTATTTCAGACTAAAACATATATTAAAAATGTAGGGAAGAAAAATTATGCCTTTGCTCATATTTCATAAAGTACTCTGGTAATCTGGAGATTTCGTATGTCTGGTAAAATTTGTATATATTTTATACTTTATAGTTTTATCAATTTCTTGCGTAACTTCAAAAAACATTACCAGTTTAATAGCCTTATCAATTCTAAAGTTATGAGTAATATTTACTTCATATTGGATATTATCTGGTTGAAACACTTCACTCAAGATGTCTTGCAAACATTTCAACTTTGAATCACTTCGGACCCAATGGGTGGATTCATATTTACAGGTCTTTTCAGTTTTCTAGTTGCATTCAACAGTGAGTAATCAGTGGAAATAAATCTTCTAAAAATTTATTAAAATTCTCTTTTTTTTTAATTGAACTAATTAATTATGTTATAAATGTTGTGTTCAGAGTACCTCAAAGCATGCTAAATTCATCTGGATTCCCTTCTTTCCCGAATAATATGCCTTACTAACAGAGGGTATCCTAGTAGCAATGATTTCTTATCTCCTTGAATTACTCTGAACAAGATATGAATTTCTTTAAGATATGAATTAACGAACATGCAATACTTTCCAGGCAATATCTTTCTTAATTTGAACAAAATACCCTCATGTTATACTAAATAAATTGCCTGCTATACGTCGAGAAACACTATTGACCAATACTGTTTCTCATAAAAAACTTTTTTCTACATAGTATCTCTACAAATTTGATCAATTGTTGAGTGTTTTTTACGGAAACCAAATTAACGAATGTAAATTAATTATTGTCTCTTGAGGGACAACAAATATCATTACATGTTATTAATTTTAACGTTTTAAAAAAATAAGAAATTACATTGTTAACAACAGATTTGCTTTGCCGACTTGCTAAATGGTCAACCAAAAGGCAGTTTTAACGCTAAATCAGACCTGTTGTACGGCATCTATTAGCATCCCTTTATCTAAGATTTCGGCAAATGCTTGACGGATTTATTAACATTCCACTCCAAGTTTGAGTATCGACCTTGTCGCCACTTGCTCAGCCAAAATAAACTTCGACGTTCGAGTTTCAAGGCAAAGTCTAAACAACACTGCATATTTTGGCTGTAAACGCTACATCCGAAGCCAAAGCTAGAAATTTATAAAATTTCCTCTTCGTTTATTTTTTCCAACTAATAATTTCATGCCACACTCGTGACAGGTGAGAAATCTATTTTACTCCAAAAATCAAGATACTTATCACATACACAGACCCGAATGTAAAAATAAATTGACTTTGATAGATTGCTGCATTTACCGCATATATATTACAGTCAATATAAATTATCAAAAACATCAAGGAGGTTTTTTCAAACTTTTTTTACATAGAAATAGTTTTGAAACTAACGTTCTTGAGTTTATTCTAAAAAAAATATTTTTTAAAAGTCCAATTCACTATATTTTACACTATTAGCTATATAAAAATAATAGCGGCATGCAGCTGTCTCGCTGACGTGATGGAAACGAATTTGTAAAAGTAATTTTTGTATCATAATGCCTTTTTGAAACTCTGATTTCACCATGAAAATCTACATTGCGTTGAAAATATGAAAATGATCCCTGACCAGATTTCTCAATTAAAACCAATTTTTGAAATTCGGAATGCTAACTTATGTTCTAACGCTGATTGAGCTGGTGAAATCAGATTTTAAAACTAAACGTTAAAAGTTTTAAAAATTATAAATGACCGCCGTTTTGAAACTGTTTAGCAATTTTTTTTTGTTAACGAACTTTTCAAGGTGTTAATGAAATCGATTTTTGTGCCAAGTGTAAATGAAATCTGATGTAAATAGTATATAAATTTTAACGATCCCTTCTGAAAGTGATTTAGAGGTCAGGATAGACGCTCATTTTAACGTCCTGGGTCAGGGTTAAAATGATTGCCACTTTAATAGCTTATTTTCCCATGAAAATTCGTTAAAAATTAAAACAGCTGATCAGTTAATTTGCATTGCTAATATCAGCTGAATAAATTCTGTATGAACATGTTTCTGAACGCTAAATAACGTAAAGAAAATCTATATTAAAATAAAGAAATTTCATTTTTTTAATATGAAAAAATATCTTTGGTTCAAAAACTGTAGTGCTACTTTTTACAGAAATCTTGGTGGTAAAATCTAATCACCATTCTGAAATATTTTCAAACAGGAGTTTCAATGTTTTTACAAAATTCTGTATTTCTACTAAATAAACTACTTAGTTTGTTTAAATAATACTTAGTTAAATAAATAATACTAAATACGTATTAACTCGTACGTATTTAAGTGCAAGTAACGTATTTAAAATTACAAATAATAATAATAATAATAATAATAATAATAATAATAAGGCAAGTTATAATAAAGATAGCAAGTAAGATAAAGACAACAATAAGTAACCTAACAAAGTTAATATTTGGCAGTTGTTTTGGATTTTTACTTGAAAAAATTGATTATATATAGTTATCTATCAAGGTACAACAGACAAGTAGGCCTATTTAAAATACTGACTTTTACCAAAACGCTAAAGGCACTGTAACGGTTACCTTAATTTGGATTTTGCTGTCCATCTATCTATCTCTTACTATACAAATTCTTGGAGACTGAAGTAATTGACCAATTTGAAGACATTTCTTAAGTAGATATGTTTTCCCAAATTTTTGAATCATTGTTGTGTTTGCAAATTTTTAAAGACATCTTTTGTCAAAAAAATGTTAAAAATTTGGTATACATTTATCCTTGAAGTTAACAATAAAACAAAAAATCTATTGTTTAAAATGTCAATTTAGTAGAGATTATTTAAGCTATGTAAGGTATTTATTAAAAAAATGAGTTTTGTTTAGCGTTATTAATATTTTAAAATTGTCTTTATAAATACCAAAACATGTTATTGAAAACGGAAGTTGTACGATTTGTTATTTTACACACAAATAATAAAATTAATAATTATTATTTTCCAAAAGTAATCTCAGCTGGTAATATTGAAAATTCTATAAATATAAATAAACAGTAGGTTTTGAAACTACACGAGATCCGATTCTACAAACTAAAATAAATATTATGATTGGTAACAATGTGGACACAGCTGTTTACGAGTCTCTTGATCTTGTCGGCCATTTTGAATGACCGGAGTGTCGTTAACATTACTGTTATGGGTTTACAATTGGTCGATTCAAAATGGTCGAAGGGTCCACAGACGTTTCAGTAGTTTTTCTTGTTTCCCGAAATTATTGGGGAAAACGTTTTGCTTTTATAGAACATCACGTGACTTTTTACGGAATGTACCTGTATTTTAATAAGCAGTAGATTTTTACGTAAATAACATTGGTCTTACTCTATTTTTAAAATGGTTATTTAATAATGGAATATTAATGTTGTTATTACAATTTATTCAGACATTTGCCAGCATTTATGTTAGGAAAAATGCTCGAATAATTTGTAGTAATAACATTGGTCTTATGAAATATTTGTTATTTACTTTCATCTTTGTTTATTTTTAATTGAAATTATAATTATTATTGTTATGCAAGTTAACAAAACCGTTATGAATTTTATAAAATGCAAAAAAACAAAAACTGGCATCTAAAATGTCGCGTTCGCATAATAAATTATAAAAGGTGTTTACAAATTCTGTACGCAAAAGGTATTGTTTCTTGGAAAAAAAGGAATCGTAAAACTTTATATAACAGTGGATCCACCTCGTTTCACTTGCCTTCTCTCTATCTGTATGTCTTTTTACTTTAAAGTCAATAATTTTAAAACGGCTAAATCTAATTTTGATTGAATATTATCCGTTAGACTTTGTTTGGACAACATATTATAAGACGTAAATTCTTTTCGTTTGAAAATGGCGGCCATTGAAAGTTTACAATTTTACGTATCTTAGAAAGTAGAAATTTTACAAAAAAAAAAAACTTAAAGAATAATCTCTTTTCTAAATATAATGTCAAATCCATGTCTGCTTTCATTTCTGAAATCTGATACCGATGAATAAATACTCCTCATACCCTCCAAGTTTAGTTTATTTTTACTGACATATTTTTCTCATGCGTAGATCAAAATAAAAATATTCAAATTGTTTTGCATAATCAGTTTGACTATCTGGGAAGGACACGTGGACGGACTCGAGAGCTACGTATTTGTATTAAATTCTGAAAATGAATGTACATTTGGTTTTGTAGAAGGTTCCAACGGAACCAAAAAAGGAAAACGATGTCTTAAATAGTCAAAATTTTGGTTATTAAAAATTATGTTGTAATTTTTAACAACATTTAGTTGTATTTAAAAAAATACAACTAAATGAAGCACCATTAAAATTGGTAAAGTTGAAGATTATTTTTACTGACATTATATTTTTCTCATGAGTAGAAAATTGGTAAAAAATTCTTTACATATTAAATTCAACAAGGAAACGTTATGTTGAACTTAACGGAAGGCGACTCTAGTGCCTAAAAGATATGCAGGAAGAAAGAAGTGCCCGAAAACCGAGTAAAACGCTTACATATTTTTATTTTAAAAGATTTTTAATTACTTTATTAAAATTTTTTTTTCATTTTGTGGTTTAAGTCTTCATTAGTCTAAAAACTAAAAACAATAAATAAATAATATTACAAAAACATGAATCTAGCGCAAAAAAATTACAAAACAGATTAGGCCTATTCCCCTTCTCAAAAATCAGGTCGGAAGTTATCGACAAAAAATTAAAATCGATAAATTTCTCGAAATCCTTTTATCAGGTCTCATTAAAATTTTGGTTATAATTAGGAAATCATAACTCAGTTTGGTTTTTTAAAAAAACTTTATAGCCTATTTAATTTTAAATAAATGAAAAATACGATTCCGGTACTAAATCGAAAAATCAAAACAATTCGGACGGCTGACAAAGTTTGTAATAGGGGTTGCACATTTATTTCAGAATCGTAAATACCGTTTATTTTAAATTTTCTACTCTGATTTGATATTATCTTCATGTATTATCAGCATTTTAGCAATATCCGATGGTCCATTTTTCAGAAATTAGGTAGATTTTTTCATTTTTTTCGATAGATCTCGAGCCAAATTTTGGAGGATATATAGCGTTATGTTTGACGTACGTATGAGCAAACTTTGAACAAAATCGTTTTGTCCGATATCTAGAAAATTTAATTATATTAGTTGTACCGTATTGAAGAGCAAATTTCTGAAAACGACTTTGTATTCATACTTTTTGTAAATCAATACGGCAATTACATCGTCGGCCTCTCTAATGACGTAAATACTAAGAGATCGGAAATTCTGAATCTAATTCATATCTAATTTTTAGAAAATTATAAAGTGTTTTTTTTGTTAAAAGCTTAAAAATTTTAAAGCTTATAAAGTTTTGAAAACTGAACGTTTAATGGCTTAGGAAAACAATATACGACAATTTCGAACAGTGTACAAAATTAAACGTATTTGCTAGTAGAAAGTAGAAATTATAACCACAATTAAAAGCTAATTTTGTTTTCTGCGCATTATGAAGAGGCCCAATTCAACAAAAGTAAATATAACAAGTTTGTTTTATAGGCTCTACTAATATGCAGTTCCGCTGTCTTTAACAGATATATTTAATATTTACATGAGCATATTCAGATATAATACCTATCCAAACAATTTTCATGTTATAGTTTTCTCTGTTTTATGATTAATTTGGAAACGCGTTTAAAACTGAATATTTTTTGTTTGTTTGATAAAAGGCAACATAGCGTATTAAATAAAGCAAAATGTATTTTAAAATCTTTTAAAAGTTCTCACTTCTTATTTTCTTCTATTTTTAAACAAGCAATATAATTATTTAACCTAAATTTCTCAATAAATAATCATTTACACGTTTATTCCTTACAGCTTATACTTTTTAAACAAACATGTTATATAGACGGTTTTAATCATTAATCGGAAATTCAAAAACAATTTTTTATTCCTTTAAGCATAACGGTATTGCTTACTTGAGAAAAATAAAATAAAAACGAGTAAAACTAACTAATTTTGTTATCAGCCCGACCCGCTTTTAATATCGGGAAGTAAAGGCAATCAAACAACTGAATATTAAAAGGCGTACAGAACGTTAAGTTATGTTAATGACTTTCATATAACATTTAAACACATCAAAATTTATTTGTTTGATTGTATTACATATTGTAACTAGTTAGTGGTCTCAAGGAGATTTAAAACATGTTTTTCATTAAAAAAATAATTACAAATTTTGTAATTTCAATATTTTTTCAATTTAAAAGAAACTATTAGTAGGTGGAGTCTAAACACAAATAAAAACAGACATTGAAAAACATTGTGTATCAGGAAAAGTTCAATGCTAACGTAACTCTAATGTTTATAGAAATGAAATACATTTTACCGTGTTAAAATTATACTGGGACTGCAAAATTTAAAATAAAAACCTAGACCTATAACTTTTGTAATATCCACAAATAAAGTGATGAAAACACTTTATTGCCTACAATTAGGTAAATATTATAGTTGATATAATAACGCTAAGTGGTATAATGCAGTAGGTGTGTCTAAATTCTTTCCTAACGCACATTAAAATACGTTTTTGTATTTGTAGTACAAAGCAATAACTACGTTTTAAAGACACAAATAAACATTGCATAAAAATAGTAACAACATTAAGAAAACAGATAAGAAACAAAGGAATTTTTATGACTTTAAGTTTGAATCGAGTTCAAATTAATAAACCAATAAAACCGGATGATTGCATAGGTTACGTTAGGTGGGGATAGTGCCACAGGCACGGAAGAGGGAGGACATAGTAAAAAATATTTCAGTAAAAAAGAAGCGCTTACGGAAAGTCAGCTTTAGTCTGAGAGCGGTTTTTCACTCGGCTACACCTGCCACTGAAACTTGCTGCACCGGCTACACCACTCACTCCCGTGAGATGCGTCTCGGATCTCGGACACAACTGGCTGACTGACTGGCCCCGGCCGCGACGAAGGGAGTAAAACAACAAAGACAAATAAACGCGAGAACAAAGGAGGTTACAGAAACCGAAGCGGGGCGCGGTCGAGAGATTATCGGCGTGGGCGAGAGGGGAGATCCAGCAACAGTCTGCCAAACCAGACGTCGCCAGCCGGGGAGCAGCGAGCCGGGTATATTCACGCCGGAATTTGATTTAGATACATCTGCCCCAAATGAGGAAATCCGCGCACCCGCCTACATACGGAGGAAACGAAACAAGTCCGGACCGATGGAAGAGAAGCACTTACATTGAAATCAATTTACTCGAAGCCTTCGTGTCAATTAACTAAAGATACCGCATATTTAAAGCCTAACTAATGTAAAAAGCGTGCGACATTTGGCACGCGCTGGTAAATAAATATCATCTCTCTTTGACAGAGAAGCCTGCTTAATTAATTTCGTTTTTAAACTTAGCCCTAGGCTATTATTAGGCCTAGCGCACAGCGCACTAGATTCAGATTTCTGTCTCAGCGTAAAAAATGACACATTTAACGTACGGGTATATCAACATTTTTTGTTTACGTTTTATTCTGAATTAAACTATTTCAGAGCAAATTGTTAAATATCACTGAAACATCATTGATGTATGTTTCAATTTTTTCGAACTACTTTCTCTGAAATTATTTAACGAGATGTTTCACTTTTTTATACTGCTTATTTCGATGACGTTATTTACAATAACGCTATTTACCTACTGTAATAATGTTCAAAATTTCTTTCCATACTGTTAATTCCAGTTTACAATGCAGTTAGGCTATCCCAAATTATAGTGAGTTAACTAAAAATACCCTACGAAAAAGAAATATCTGACACCTCTGGCATTTTAGAACACTAACTTAGTATCCGTATATAAAAAGTACACATAGCAACGAAGTCGAAATACGTCAGTGTTTTGTAGTAAAAAATGTGAACGTGGGAAGCGACGTCGACAATATGATATAAAAAGTGGTCAAAATTTATTACTGTATTTCCAATTATATTTCACTTTTTTATCTTTTTTTTTAATAGTTTTATACGGTAACTCGACCGTTCGGCATTTGGTGTGTTTGTATATTACACAGTTTTAGCCAAACGCAGTGACCGATTGTTTTGAAATTTGGTACGAGGTTACCTTGTAGAAAGCCTTAGTAACGTATGTGTAGAATTTTGCCTATTCACTTCCGTTTTAAGATGGCGGTAGGCCCTACACAGTTTTAGCCAAACGAACTAATTGTTTTGTAATTTGACCTTGTACAAAACCCAAATAACGTATGAGTAAAATTTTCCCCAATTAATTCTGTTTCAATATGGCGGCCACTAATAACGATGATGATACAGTTTTGGCCAAACGCATTGACCGATTGTTTTGAAATTTGGTACGAAGTACCTTGCATAGAACCCGAACGATGTATGTATAAGACTTCTTCCCATTCACTAGATGGCGACCATTGGTTTACAATAACGAGTGTACGCAGTTTTAGCCAAATGCATTAAGTGATTGTTTTCAAATTTGGTACGAAGATATCTCGTACAAAGACCAAATGAGACGTATGTGTAAGATTTTTTCCCATTCGCTTCTATTTCAAAGTTGTGAAATTCAAGGTGGCTTTGATTCAATGTTAAGAGTGCAGTTGCAGGTTATTTCCTGCAATACTGTCTGAAAGGCAAAAACTATCATAATTTTGATGGCTTCATGGAGAAAGAGCATAAAATTTCCAATAAAGTTGGTTCTGTAAAATTTTTCATAAATATTATGGTTACAGATTAAATTGGAGGGAAAATTACGAGCGCTGTCATGGAGTGCTCTGTATATAGTATACAATTTGTATATAATATACAAATTAATATTAAGAATATACTTCGAGGTCTACTGTTCTTTAAACTACTAGTTATTATCGTCCACTTTGCATTTAATCATAGACATAACAGTCAACACTTCAAATTTTAAATGAGGGCTTTAAACTATGTTCAGTATAATGATCTGCCTTCCCTAGCTTCGTCAATTCTACTTTCGTTGACACATTTCGGAGAACCTCCATCTTCAAAAACTATATCTATACTGATCACCAATATCATGGCCCATCCTATTTATAATTTTCTATCTCCACCTCGTACCCCTCCTCTATTCAACACGTGTACATTAAACTTGACGTGCTTGCTTCTGATTGGCTCTTCAAAATCATACGTTTTCGCTCGCTTCTGATTGGCTCCTTTCAAACTTTCTCCTCAACGGTCGTCCCACCTGTTAATTTTTGAAAATTTTTAGATTTTTAAACGTAATATCTGCTTGCGACGATATCTGTTCATTTATTGTTTTCTCCCTTTAATTTAGATTTTAAAATTTCCAAGTTCTCTAAAATGTTCATACGTCTTCCTTTTTCTGCCATATGTAGTACCTTCATTGAGTTTTCTATTTCTTGAGGTATGTGTCCCTCTTTTATTAAGTGTGATGCATAATTTGAATCATTTTTGCCGTATTTGAATGATCTTACATGTTCTTTAAACCTAGTTCTAAATTTTCGTCCCGTTTGTCCTATGCAGACTGCCTCGCATCCACACTGTATTCTGTATACTAGAATATGTAAGAACATGTAATATTAAAGAGCACGTCAGGTTTAATGTACATGTGTTGAATAGAGAAGGGGTACGAGGTGGAGATAGAAAATTATAAATAGGACGGGCCATAATATTGGTGACCAGTATAGGTATAGTTTTTGAAGATGGAGGTTCTCCGAAACGTGTCAACGAAAGTAGAATTGACGAAGCTAGGGAAGGCGGATCATTATACTGAACATAGTGGTAATAATCCTAGCAGAAAAGAAGAAGAATATAAAAAGAGGGCTTTAAAATTGTTGTGTTTAAGTTGTAAAACACGATTATCAAAATATGACGATGATGATGATGATGATGATGATGATGATGATGATCATGATGATGATCATGATCATGACGATGATGACCACAATGAATTAGAACATAACGAACTATATGTAAAATGTTTTATTTTAAAATAAGTTGTGAGAGTTGGGCACCATACAACCTGCTCCATGAGTCACTACTGCAATGTAATGGTTACAAGAGCTTGTAGTCCCGCACTGTTGCCAAATTAGTTCAAAGCGTTCTCTAAATTGCTATGACTAAATTTCCAAATGATGTAGCAATGTTATGACAGTATAATTGACACCTCAAAGATCAACACACACCTTAGGAATAACGTCTAGACAAAATAATTACCTTGTGTTAAACCAATTTAAACTAATTCTATTACTATTATTACAAATCCAAAAATTATCGTGATTATGTATGCAGAGAAAAGAGTTTCAAAATGTTGATTCCAATTTTAAATTGATTGTTTAAAAGTTTCATTTAATGTCTACTATTTTTTGAGAATAAGTGCGATTTATTTGTTAAATAATAATCCCTAAATTCTGTTGAATAGTGCATTGAAGAGGATAGACATACATACTACAAAAGCAGACAAATGCTAATTTATGAGCATATCACAATGTGGCCAAACAAATCATGATCTAACTACTAGTTTTGGGCAAAAGTACTTACTTATCTCTTGGTAATCCTCAAAGTGCTTGCGCAAATTCAGATATGTATGATTGTACATGGGCAAATTACTATTAAACCAATACAGCAGGATATAGAAAATAAAAAAATTAGATCTATTTATTTATTTTTAAAAACTTTCTTTACAGTTACAAATTTAATCATTGTCAAACCGACTTTAGACTGGTGAGAGCATTTTTTGACATATAATAGTGGTCAGACACTTTGGTGGGCTATAATAGTCGACCAGAGAGAACATAAAAAGGGAAATTTTATTTCCTTCTCTTCTTCTCTAATTTGAATACCATCTGATCACAAAATAAAATGTTATGCAATCAGTAGAAAAGTGCAACTTTGATATTCAACACACTTTTCTTCAAATTTTTGTTTTGTTTTCTTAAGAATTTTTAATGACCTTACACGTCTTACAAAGGTAATTCAGTCTTTGAATATTAGACTGAAAACTGTTAATTGTCAAACCATTGTGACATTTAAAACAAGCCACTAAATCGTTAAAAATTGGATGTTTTAGTTTTACACTAAATAAAGTTATAAAAAATCAGCAGCACTTACAGTGAATGTATAAAATCCTTCAGGGACAGGTTGTCCTCCAAACTTCACACTAAGTGTGTAATCTCCAGCATCCTTCACAGTGTAATAGATACTGAAAGTACCATCTCCGTTGTCTTCTATATCGATGTCCAGATCGCTGAAACCGAAATCGCATTTATGTAATTACCAGTACTATGTTTTTTTTCTGATTTACATTTAAAGATTTGTGGCAAACCAAATTACATGAAGCTCTAATTTGACATATGGATTTTAAGATAATTCAAGACATAATTATTGTGCAGTAGTAAATCAGAAAAACAAATCCTACACTCTAAAAAAAAGTTTGATCCTTCAACAACTATAACTAACAGGCTTGCAATTTTTGTTTACATGAAATTTTAATTCCAAACCAAAACAAAATCTATTAAGGTGGAAATATACAATTTTGCTTTTGTTGCAGTCATGATGATTGTAATGTTGTTAGTACTTTAATTAAACAAAGGTTTTACAACATTTAATTTGTTTACAAGTAATGATATTTTGCTTGAAATTTGCAGTTTTTACTTTGTGAAAGTGAAACAAAATGAAGGAAGATAGATAACTGTAAATGAAACAGTGTTAAAATTCCAATGAATACATTACTTTTGGAATTTTATTACTCAAGATAATCTGATTTTAGTAGAGGAGTATTTAAACTTCTGATGATGTTATGTGTTTAACTGACTATAAGAAATTCCTTTTCTTAAATTTGAAGTAATAAGTATATATTTTTCTTCAGTAGGCTACAATAAAACAAAACTGCTGAAAGTTAACGTAAGTTACTGTATTAATTTTTATTTATAAAATTAAAAATCCTATTTTGCATTGTTTTCACAATCTTAATTAAGATGGAGAAATAAATAACAAATCTACAATTGTATACCAAATCATACTTTTCTTAAAAATTGGTGTATATTTTTCAAAAGTTTTTTCAAAACCACTAAACTAAAAAAACTTAAATTAATAAATTAATTATTCTGAGCTGAACTTCATATTATGGTTGGTTACATAATTACACATGTTATTCTGCTACTTCAAAGTCTAACATGTTTAAGGTAGTCAAATTAATTAATGTTAAACTTTTATTAATGCCAAAGAGAAAAGAATTACTAAATGTATAAAAAATTGAAAGAATAGCAAATATAAAACAATAAAAAAAACTGATGATTTGATACCATAATCAAAAATTACTAAATATTACAGATGAAATAAAAAAAATATTTATCAGTCTTAAAACATTTTTTTATATAGAGTTTTTAGGGGAAAATCACAGCATTAAATTATTTTGCAATTTTCTAGCTATATCTATACTTTAACATGTCATTTTCATTTCTGCAGTAAAGTAATTTTAAATTTTGTATAGTGTACATATAAATTTTGAAACAGTTAATGAAATATAGCTCAATTATATG
Source organism: Callitettix versicolor (assembly GCA_022606455.1). Lineage (NCBI taxonomy): Eukaryota > Metazoa > Arthropoda > Insecta > Hemiptera > Cercopidae > Callitettix > Callitettix versicolor. The sequence goes on from CM040182.1 coordinate 40,992,660, forward strand.
ATATAACTTTTATAAAGGGCAGTTAACTCAAACATATATTTTTATATTAGCAGTCATAAGTAAACATTATGAATTCTTTAGTGTTCTGGTGTCCATCTGTTCCTTTTGTCAAGTATCCAAGCCAGAAACCTTAAAAAATACTGTAAACATTCAGTTTAACAGAATGTTTGGGGCAGCATTAGTCCAGTAAAGCTGATTGCCCATTACATGAAAGCAGAATCTGTAGGTTCCCTGATTATTAGTATTTATTGTTTTACCAGTTCTGTATTATATTTTGTTCAGTTGTATACAAAAAAATAATACATTTTGTTGGTTGGGTTTTTCAGAAAGTTTAAGAATAAATTTTTACTACAGCACATTAAACCATCAACGAACTGAAAGTATCAACTAATGATATGAAATGTACACATAGTATGTACATCAAAACTAATAAAAAAATGTTTTTAAAAATTCTGACAGAAAATATTATCACCCACTTTGAAAGTTTCAAACAAAATAATTTTGGTTTTTGTTGTCCATTAAATAAGTTAAATCAGGGTCTGTTAAAACGAGGGTTTACAAATTATTTTTTTCAAAAATGAACAAATAAAAAGGGAAGCATTCAAAATAAATTTGCCCAAAATATGATACATTATACTTAAGTTTTTAAACATTAAAAAATATGAAAAACTAATTAAGATGGGCGGGTCAGTTTGACAAAAAGGAAGAAGCAGAACCAATAAAATACATCCTTTAGAAGAAATCAGTAAGTTATAGACCAAAAAGAATCAAACAAAGCAAATTTAAAGACTAACAAGAAAACGACAAAAGAAAAGTAATTAATTTTAATAAAGTAAAGAGTGCTTACTGAATAGTGATGCTGTGGGATAAAGACCCACATTCTTCATTACAGATGTTTTTAAATTTCAAGCACATTTAAGGTAGAGACAACAGACAGAAAAAAATTAATTTGTATGAACTGTCTTTTAATTTTAATACTATGTGATGAAAAAATCTTGTTTATAAACTAAACAAAATTGTTAAATGATTTTTAAGCGTTTTTGAATAACTGAAACATTTTTCAGTTTTTAATTTTTGAAAATTAAAAATTCACTGGTACCATAAGTAAATTAATATATACAAACAAAAACTGTCTTATAGGATTTCAAATTAATGATTATTACCAGTGTAAAATAAAACATCCAGCTTTGGCTAAACAAAATTGAAATTATAACACATTAGCCGCCTCGGTGGCCTAGTTGATAGCGTACTAGGCTTTCACCCCGAGGACCTGGGTTCGATTCCCGGCCAGGGCTTGGCATTTTCATGTGCTAGAAATCATCCCATCGCCTGCATTAGCCCATGTGTGCACAATAGTTGGACGTTAAACACACACACACACACACAAAAAGAAATTGTAACAGTAGCAACAAATTTTCTTTATACACTTGGAAGTTATTGTGAATTAAGTAAGACATCAATTAAAATGCTATATCAAGAAATATGTCCCATAATATCATTCAATAAGTCTATGGTTAGAGAACATTTTTGAGGGAGTATTAGAAAAAAATCCTTTCCTTTTTTACTTGTGAAAACCTGTAATTAAGGTCACCATCACCTTAGTTATTTAATGATTTAATAATATTAAATCGCTTCATACAATGATTTAAAAATATTACTGACGATTTGCTTGGATACTGTATTTGAATGAGAAACTGAGAATTGGCTTTGATTCACAGCATACAAAGTAGGGTTTGTACCTCATTACTTGATTTAGCAAGTTAATCCTATAGTAGTCATTCAACAGGCCTTGTATTATTTGTCTTTCTTACAAATGTTTTGTCTTTGCTTTTGTTCACTTAAAAACAAACAAACTATTATTCTTGGCTACGTATCATTGTAGTCGTAGTGGTTTTGTTCAAAGAAAAACACTGAATAATTTATTACACATTGGATGCTTTGGTCACTTAACTATATTCACACCCTATTGTCTCTTTTCATCCGTTAAATATATAAATCTTCATGCCTTTATTATACTGTCTAACAACTAATTTATTGTTATGTTTCATTAAACATTTTTTAAACAAATAAAAGTGTAATAGAACAAAATAAAAATAACACCTTTTGTGATGTTTATTAATTCACTGTTGTCTGTTTCTAAACTAATATTTTAAAATTAAACTTACTGGTATATTAACTGTTAACATTTTTACTAATGTTAGAACATTAGTAGAATATTTAATAGATTTGAATCAATTAAAACAAAATCAATTTTATTTTTATTTTCAATGTCAATTAATTATTCATGCCAAATAATTTGTTCGGTAATTTTTCGGATTTTTGATTTACTTGTACTCAAACCACAATGTTTAAGAAGATATGTCTAAGCAATTTGTTTTGTTTAAATGATAATTATCCAGATTTGAAGAATTAATCAATATTAATTCTTGTGTGTAATTAAGTGTGTGTTAGAGTCACTTTGAGAAATTTTTAAATGATTTTCTTATGAAAACTTATGAATTTTTTTGCTTAACGTTCATACTTTATGCTAGTTAAACTAATGAGGAAGATGGGTCAGTGTTAACAGTAAGAGTAAAGCAACTAAGTAACTCGGCTTGAACTAAGAATTTTGAAGCATAGTTCACAAATGCAGCAGACTGACTGGTACTTAAGCCAAATTTATGATATATGTAAAAATGTAACTCAAAAATTACTTTTTTGAAACGCACTTATGGAGGGTATAAAATAAAAAAAGATCCACTAAAATGTATGTGTGTGTGTGTGTGTGTGTGTGTGTGTGTGTGTGTGTGTGTGTGTGTGTGTGTGCTGTGTGCGTCCCTGTCCCAGCTTGAGCGTCCCTGTCCCAGCTTGAGCCGAGTTTTGTTGATGTGTAGGTACATCCGTCGTCATGCCAATTTCTTTTAAAATGGCAGCGACAATAGAAAATCCTGCCAAGTGTAAAGTCCGTAATGTCATTCACTTTCTCAATTCACAAAATGTTTGGCCAATTGAAATTTCTAGGCAAATTAAGTAGGTTTATGTTGAGGGTAAAATGAGTGAATCTTTTGTGAGAAAATGGTGCATTATGTTCAATGAAGGAAGAATCAGTGTGCATGATAAAGATCAGAGTTGCCGGCCTTCACTCATTACAAAAGAGTTGAAAGACAAAGTTGACCAACAAATTCTTAAAAAACCAGCATTTCACTTTGAATACTTTACACAAATCTTTCCAAGTGATTTTAAGATCTCTTTTACATAAATTAATTACAGGTCACCTCAGAAATAAAAAAAAATTGTGCTGAGTGGGTTCCCAAGGTTTTGACTAAAATCGATAAGACAAAACGGATGGGAGCAGCTCTTCAATTTTTTATCTGATATGATGAAGATGGTGATGAATTCCTTAACTGCATTGTAACAGGAAATGATACTTGGGTTATGTACACAAGACCTGAATGCACCAGTCAATGGAGTGGCATCACACTAGCTCTCCTTCAAAATCCAAAAAAGAAATACTGAATATGAACAGCAGAAAATTGACGGCAACATTGTTTTTGGGCTACAAGGTTTTAAGCCATAGAGAAAATGGGAAGCAATAAATTCAGCAGCTTACTTTGAGACTCTTCAACAACTTCAATGTGCCATCAAAAACAAGAAACATGGAATGGTGTCAGCAAGGATATTCTTGATTCACTACAGTGCATGGTTTCATGCAGCAGCAGCAGCAACACAAAGAGAATTTCACCATTTCAAGTAGGAGAGTCTTGAACATCCTACATACAGCCCAGGCGTGAAACCAAGCAGTTTTCCCCTGTTCCCAAAACTGAAAGATTTTTGTATGGAAAAACATTTCACAAATGATGAATATCTCAAAACAACAATGAAGTCCTTGGCAATAAATGAGTAAAACATTGGCATTGATAAACTTGTTCCACATTACAGTAAATGCCTCAACAATAACTATTATGTAGAAAAATAGAGTAATTGTTAATACTCACTGATATTGTTAATAAAGTTTTATACTGATATCTTTTATTTTTATAGAGTTATGTCGAAACGTTTTTTACTTTATGGACGACGTTCATAGTTGTTCTTAATTAAATAAAGAAATAAACCAAATGAAATATGCTTCTGTATTTTAGTTAAATTACTTCACTAATTTTAAGTGTTACAAATATTTGTTTATCCCTCCAAGCATAAGGCGAGGGAAGTGTACCACACGTGTCACACATGCTAAAAGAAAAGTCTACAGCAATAGCCATTTAAACTATACAAGAGTGAATAAATTAAAATTTCAACCCAACGTAATTAATAAAATTAAGTATATCACCAGAAAATTTCAGTTAAATTAACCAATTTCCTTTTATTGCCAATTTTATTTTAGACTTCATCTTTTAGGTCATTAAAGGCTGAACAACCTTTGAAGTTGCCCTGAATGCGATAATTTTGTTTCATGATCCATGTTAAACATGGAAAGTTATTTTGTTGCACAAAAAATAATAATATATCAACATTGTATTTAAACTGCTTTAAATAATTAATTCTAATTTTGTTTCGATCGCTGAGTTATTATTAGAGTCTTGGCCTTCCTATTAAGTAGTTGGCAAGCATGTAAAAACCATTCTGGACCATGGCAAATCATTATAAAGTACAAAGGAACAAATATTTTTATGTAAAACTCATTAATCATGTCTTATTAAGTTATTAACTGATTAACTATTGATTTTAAAATTTATTGTGTACTTTTTAATATAATGTAGACCACTCTCATACACTTCCTAATAGTCAAATCTCTTGTTTTAAGGATGGAATATACTCTGTAACTTACATAATTATAATAAGCGTCAAATATTTTTTTAAAAAAGGTAATCAAATAAAAATGATTAATATTAATATATTAAATCGATTTCAGATTTATTAGAAACAAGAGCACATAAAGCTAACCAATCACAAAATAATGTCGTAAGTTGAAAAGATGAAGTTAAAAAAATTAAATGCATTTTTCATCAATTCAGAGCTAACTCTCAATTCTTCATTCATTTTGAACTAGTTTTTTCGTCTATGATCTGTGTTCTGATATTTTTCACATCCTTGTATTACCCCAAATACTATGAAGTGTCACTACCAGGAGTGGTGTCATAGTTTCTAAAAACACATGTTTTTCACCTATCATTTTATTCTTGCATTGCAGTTCTGTAAATGAATTGTACTAAGTAATTTATTGTTTCTTTCTCTTTTCATATCTGTGTTTTTAAATGGTTATTATCATTCTAATTCAAATAAAATCCTGGTTAATATAAAAATTTATTTTTCCTATAAACCATATCTATTCAAGATTAATTTTCTGTGAGACTGTTTACAATTTAAAAATAGTAATTTTACTGATTTACAAATAGTTTTAATATTTGCTATTTACTGAATTAATTTAATAAATGCATTAATAAAATAGATAAGTTAGGTAAATAACAGAAAGTTTGTATTATTTATAATATTACTGTACTTAATAATGGGAATTTTAAGTTGTGAATGGCTGTTTTAAATTAAGAGAAGAAACCTGTGGAGTGTGTGAAATATTTTCACAAGGAGAATCATGTGCCAAATCATAAGCTTGTGAGTAGATGGTTTTGTCAAAGATGAAAATAGTTTTACAGAAAGTGTTTACCACATAGCCACGTTAGTCATCCTAATACTGTTGATTGGTGGGACAAGGACAGAGCGCCGAGAGGATGGGGGAGTGGTCTAACTTAAACGTATGCCAAATCCATTTCTGGAATTTCAAATACTTCAGTGCTGAGACTGTCTGAACTTATTTCTTTTCTCCTGAATAATAAATCTGCAAATATGGAGAACAAAAATCATATACTTAAACTTTCAGGATAATTCTTCATCTTTCCTTACATTTATTGAAATTACCTTCAATTTATGAAATGAGTGTGTGTGTGTGCGTGTAAAATTAAATATCATTATATAATAATTGGTCAAATCTTATAAATAAATAATGAAATCAAATCTCAATTAATAATACCATAGAACATCATAGGAATGAGTAAAAATATACTAAACTTTAATTTCTTCTTTAATTAATTTATGTGCATTAAAATCTTTGGCGTGTGGTTTCAGCACTCTCTTGATGAATTTATTTATAATTTTGGAAGCAAGAAAGAATTTTCATTAGACTCAAATATTTACTTTGTTTAAATAAAATCCTGAATAATTCAGAGAGAAATAAACTTATTCTTGTCACATACTTCTTCATTTAATAGTTTAATTTAGGACACAATCTTTCAGAAAATCATATCATACATGTTCCATTTCAAAAGCTACTGTAACCAGAAATATTTATTTTCGGAAGTAAAGTAATATCACAATTTTTCAGAATCTACATAAAAAGTGAAGAAGTATTATCTTTGGTATTAGGAAAGATAAAAAAAAATTACTGGTTGTTATTAATAATTAAATTATAAAGTAATTTTGATTTTTAAAAACCAACAATAACATTTAATGAAATAATGTTTCAATTCTGATAATTTTTAACTTTGTAAGGCTTACAAATATGTTCCTCTTATAAATATTTTTTTACACTTTCAATTTTTATGAACTAAACTGCTTTTCCAAAACTATTTGAAATGTTATAAACATGTTAAAAACTGTTTGTTGCTACAATATTGATTCATTTTCATCAATATGGTATAAAACCGTGAGTTTTTGCTTCTTTAAAGTTCATAAGTGAAAATAAGAACCATTGTTTTGCTCTGGCAGTTGCATCTGTTGATAAATCATTTCTAGGCCTAGTACCTAGTACTAATAAGTTAAAAAATAAGAAACTTGTGTTTGTAATATATATCAGTTTACAAATAAAATTATTTCAAAATTCTAAAAACACAGTTCATTTCTGATACCTACAAATGATCAGAGAATCACAAATCACCAAGAAAACAAAAATAATGAAGTTATATCTGACAATAGCTGACCAATATGGTATCAGAACATAAAAGTAAACAAAACAACAATAAACAACTTTTTTGTTTTTATTTTCTTGGTCACTTATGGTTCCTTGATAACATATAAGCCATAGTTTTATTTTTGACTAACCTTGAATGTTTTTTCTTAGTTTTTAGTATTATAAAATAGGCTTAGACATCTAGGCTTATGTTCTAGTTCCTAGTTTTTGTTTTAAGTTAGGCACTTGAGAACGAGAAATGATGGCATATGTCTGAATGAACAGTAATAGTAACTAATAAGAAAGTTTCAAAATTATACACTAAAGTAGCATTTTATGTGACAAGAAAAGAAACCAAGTTATATTACAGAAAGATAAAACTAATTAAATACATATATAGAAGCATTTAGATTATTATAGTATTTATACTTGTGACTTGGCCCAATTTATTCTGTACTATGTGACTGCATTTTATGTTATGTATGTCTTACTATATATTTGGCTCTACCATATTCTTTAATTTTGTAGTTATATTGCTTGCCAATTATCTATTTCCTTATACTAAGGAACAAATAAACAGGCTATTTATCATTTTGGCAAACAATTAATAAAGCTTAACCTACATTAAACAAATAGTTGTAATGTTCAAATTACAATGGTATAAGCAAGTGCCTGGTTTTAGCAAAACAATTTACATTTTAGTTCAAATAGTATATGAGTCAAACATTTTGGATTAATCCTCAAAAGAACAAAATACTTTCAATTTAACAAAATATTATAAATAAATGTTATTTGCATAAAGTAAAAAGTTAAACAAATTTCAAATTTTGGTCATATAATGAAAATTCATAACTTAAGATGACATACTACTTTTGAAAGTAAGGAATTACAGTGCTAAATTATATTGAAAAAACAAAACAGCAATCAAAGTTTGTTTTAATTTTTATTTATTAATTTATTTCTATAACTAAATTTCTATTATTCAAAATATGTTAAACTGACTTAAGTTATAAATCTTCATACATGACCCAAAATCTGATTTTAAGAGATTATGCTGTTCTTATCACAGTCTCTTGAAACAGAATGTTTCAGATTCAAGGGTTTTTGGAAAAAAATAAGTTTGAAAAAATTAAAAAAAAATTGTCACAAGATAGCCTAAGTGTAAACAATATCTACATTCCAAATTTCATTGAAATAGATCAAATTGTTTAGCTTCCAGCAATGTGCTTAGATATACAGATTGAGAGAAGTCTAAGTAAACACTAGCTTTTTTAATTCATGGAATCTGAAAGCAGATTTATTGATTAAAATTTGAATGTATGTTGTAGATATTTGTGCATATTTAGATTTTTCATGAGGAAAGAGATAATTTATAAACAAAAATTAGGCAGGTCTGTCCATTCACATGCAAAATGCACGAGTCACATGCATTTTAGCATCAACATGAGATCTCATGCAGAGAACCTGATGAGAAAAAAGTGAAAAATGATTGCCCAAGCTGTAAGTAAAGTGAAGAAAAATTTTAACTTCCTAGATTGACATCAAGGTGATGCAAGACAGGTGACGGTATAGCAATTAGCACCTCGATCACAGCACTTTTGTGGTACGAACTAAAAACTTTGTAAGAATTTAATGACTGAAAAAAAGCCAAGTTGACAATGATGAACACAAATGAAAAGTAGTAGCCTAAGTCAGTAAAAATAACTACTTTCTGTTTTGTTTTACTTTATTTAATTAATGACTGAACTGTTTAATTGGTTATGTGTATGACGTATGAATAACATACAAGTTATGTATGAATTTTTAATTGGTTAATCTAAAAAGTACCCGTCCTTTGACTATTGTAGGTAAAAAGATATTACATAAATGATGGGATTGGAACCTTAATCCCCTTCAAAGTAGGTCCCTTGCACATCCATACACTTGGCCCACTGATCCTTTCCACTTCCGAAATTAAATCTAGAAAGCTTTTTTGGAATTTCTTTCATCTCTACCATTGTGTCCAATTCCGGGTCATTCTCATACCTGTATGACTCATCTCTAGTAATCACAGTGTTCAGAAACTGAGGATCAGTGTTTTTAGTATCCAACAGATACTGTGTAATGTCAAAATGGAGTTATTTCTGTTCCACTGACAGCAGCTTGGACACAAAGTTTGCAACCACTTTGTACATATTCGAATCATCATGCAAAATTACATATGCAGAATTTTTATTGATCCCAATCTCTTCGGAAATCTCTTATTTCGTCAAATGATGATTTCTCAGTATTAGATTTTCAACGCTATCAACAGCTGCATTCCGAGTGATTTGTGGCCTCCCAGAACACTATTCACTTTCCACTTAAGTACAGACATTTTTGAATTAGATAAACCACTTTTTAATTTGTGTTATCCCCATAGCATCATCTCTAAACACCTGCTGAATATTACAAATTGTTTTGCTTTGAGAATCACCAAGCTTTTGACAAAACTTGATGCAGTATCTTTGCTCAACTTGTTCAGTCATAAGAAAAATCAAAAATCTGACAAACACTTATAACAACACATTCCTCAGTGGTCACAGACAGCAACTATTACACTCAAACACAGTGAACACATTCAGGCATGTATTAAGCTGTTTTCCTCCACTGTTAACGTTTTGAGCAGAGAAGATACTCAGCATATGGCAGTGGTTCTATAATTTTACTACTACAGAAATTTCAAGGAACTCCTGTATCTGGTCGTAGATAGTGCTGACATTTCTTCCAGCCTTTCGTAAATTTTTTATAACACTTTGGTAATTTATAATCTGTTTGGATATAATTTATTTATTCTAGTATTTGTAGTTGGTTATTTGTATTAAACAGAGCATGGTTTTATTGATTCAAAATTATAATGGTTGTTCATTTCATAATTGTAGTGAAGGTAATGATTTTGAAAGCAATGACAAACATCTGGTACATTTTTTTCCATTCATATGTGCAAAAAAAATCACAGATACAACAAATTCAACCAAAGTGATTCAGACAAGCCAGCTCGGTGACTCCGTTACTATTTTCTCTTTATAAATATGACACTTATTAGCTATTGTAGCAGCCCACATTGTTTACATTTCAATGTTTAAGTGTTTTACAAATACCATTTTGAAAGAAATGCAGTGAAATTCCACTGTTTTTAAAACAATAGACTAACTCACTACATAGTACTCTCTGTCTGGTTCCTGTTTAAAGTTAAATCAGTTAAATCGACTTAATGAATTGTCTGGCTTGCATCCAATAAACATATTGTTTACTCTTACAATAGCTTTTCTAAGTAGTTACATAATGGGATCAAAGGAAATAAATAGAATCACTCTTTGTCTGATTAATGAAGTCAATCATCTTATACTAAATAAATTCCTCAATACTGTGTTGAAACCATATTTCCAGTGTAAGCACATAGTTATACCATGAGTCCAAAATTCCCACAAACCCTTTTACTTTTCTTAAAGTGCAACTAAAAAAATTTCCTTTAGAGAATATCAGTATCACCAAAGGACGTTGTTTTTGGTTTATCTGAACATTTTCCACCATCTTTGAAAATGTGGATTTATGGAGAGGATCAAAAGTTCTTAAATATAAACCCTCATTGAGTGATACCTCATCTTAAAAGTCTCTGAATAAGGATAAGAATGGTGCAATTCAGAGTTCTCTATGTCAAACCTATACAACATGGTTGCCAATCAAAGTTGAAGTTTTAAAATTATACAACACTGATATATTTATTCTAATGTTTTATATAATACTGTAGACCTTTGGTTAATGGATACCCAATTACCAGAAATTTGGATTATCATAAACAAGATCTGTATTTGCAGCGGCTGTCCGAAAGTCGAAAAGTTCATAACTCAGTGTTCAGAGCTTAAAATTTAATTAATGCATTTGTAAGGAAAACATTAAATTAAGGTAATTTAAATAAAATTATATAGAGGGGCTATGTTTTAAAAAAAAACTACATAGAGTGAAAATTCACAAATCATGGATTTCACGTATCCGGGATAACGTTTTTCTTTTTAATATGCTGTAGGATACTGTATAATAAATTTGATAAACCAAGATAGATAGATAGAGAGAGAGAGAGAGAGAGAGAGAGAGAGAGAGAGAGAGAGAGAGAGAGAGAGAGAGAGAGAGAGAGAGAGAGAGAGAGAGAGAGAGAGAGAGAGAGAGAGAGAGAGAGAGAGAGAGAGGGGCGGGAGGGAGGGAGAGAGAGAGAGAGAGAGAAAAGAGAGGTGAGAGAGATAGAAAGGGGAGAGAGAGAGAGAGAGAGAGAGAGAGAGAGATAAATAGAAATATCTGATTAAATCAGATAATATAAAATCTGAATTGTAGGAACAAGTCAGATTATTTGTTATACAGCCCTAATCAACAATTATGTAAGCAATGCTCTTTGATTGGATGACTTGAGAAGTAGGCATATTATTCATTGTAAACATAACACTCCCTGCATTAATAAGTTCTTAGAAATGCTTGCTGACAGATTTCAATATTCATATTTTTGAACTATTTTCACACGTTGCATGTTTTGTTTCGAAGTTTTACAATTGTGCGCTAAATTGTAATAAGATTTAATAATTTTATTACATAATGATAAAGCAAGATTTCTCCAAAAGTAAATTACTTCTGTTGCTTTGTCCTTATTGAACTTGGAAATGCGTTATTATAAATTAATCGCTGTAGGTTTGCATCTGCATGTAATAAATATTTGTGATTTATTTTTGGATGTATCAAAAACTGATGACAAGTAACTGATAACTCTTGTTACTTATAGACAATGTTACTGGTAAGCAACAAGTCTAAACCAACATCTGCAACCTCAACCTCACTATGTTTATTTGTGCTTTCCACAAATACTGTATTGTAATTTTTATCAAACTATAAATAATGCCAGAATACTGTGCATAAAAGGAGTATTGTACAGCTGCACATATTATAATTGTAATACAACAATTTTCTTCTATAAACCTTTTTCGTTACTTACTTGATTTTTATGTTACTTACTTGATCGTTATATGTTATTTTACTTGATAAGTAATGAAAAAGGTTTATAGAAGAAAATTGTTGTATTACAAGTATAATATGTGCTGCTGTACAATACTCCTTTTATGCACAGTATTCTGGCATTATATTTATAGTTTGATAAAAATTACAATACAGTATCATCTCAATATCCACAACCTTTTTTTACCCGAGGTAGACATCTGTGTACCAACATTTATGTGAAGTAGGTTCCTAAAATTAAAAAAAACATTGTTATAGTTTATATTTCAAAGTTTAGGCACATTTCATTGTTTATTGATTCTGTTGTGCTCATGTGGAAAACAAAGCTTCATTTTCATTTTTTCTGCATTCTACCCTTTGTTTGCTGTGTTTTTGAAAAAAAACTCTGATTATCGGACATTCTCCATATCTGCAAAGAGGTTCACTCTAAGTAGATCTGATAATTGAGGGTCTACTGTATGTGTTGTGTTTTTTATACAAACAAAGAGGCTGTGCTGACAGCCTTTTAAGTAAGAGTGAGTTCTGAAGATGGGACCTCCATCCCAAAACACATCAATAATATGAAATAAGTAAATTAAAGTCACAGACAGATTAAATAGATTGAATTTCTAAAATGAATTTAAGCAAAATGGTTTACTGTATAAACTTTAATTTTGTGTGTGTGTGTGTGTGTGTGTGTGTGTGTGTGTGTGTGTGTACATTACAAATGAAATAATTATTGTAAAAACCATCTGTCCATGGCTTTCCCTGAGGTATTGAGTTTTAAAACATGTCAAATTTTAAATACACTTAAAGTAAATCAATAACAATGCAGTTGCTATGTTTAGTTACTTCTAGACAAAGTCTAGTGCCTGGGAATACCAGAGGTCTGGTTTTTGTTATCTGTTATCAGTTAGTCTGTGTGCAAAATTCAGGACAGTACTTATTAAAGTTCTTATAAGCCATGTTATAAAAAATGGTTAAGTCAAATGAAGAAAAGTGTAAATGATTGCTCTTACATTTCATTTCATACCAAAAATGTTGGAAATTTAAGATGTCACTGTTAGTCTAGGCTTTATTTCTTTTAAGAAGTAAATGGTAGTATTTTGAGCATTCATTCTGGCTTGAAAATAAGACAAGTGTTTAATGTTATTAATACCATACAGATATTAGTAATGTAGCTAAAAATTATGGATTATACTGTGAAACTCTAACTTTGAATGGATACAATGTTGTAAGGGTTGATGTAGATATCTCCAATTGCACCATTCTTCTTCTTTTATAAAAACATTTAAAAAGAGGTATTATATAAGGTTTACATTTAATAATTTTAACACACCCCCACAAACTCCCATTTCTGAGAGTGGTGGAATATTTTCAGACACACTAAAAATAACTTTCAAAAGTAAACAATCTCAAAAGTAAAATTTTTATACTTGCACCTTTAAAATGATATATATATATATATATATATATATATATATATATATATATATATACTTTTATAAATGTTATATGGATATGTACTATGGAGAAAAATTACATATTACAGAAAACAGTATGTAAGGGCTCACTGGTCGATGTGGGTAACACATCCGTCAATCTGCTGCATCTCTGAACTATGCACCTAAAGGTTCTTAATAATGCTGATCTCTCATGCTCATTAGTCTAACTGTATAAAGTATTTACATTAAGAAAAAAAGTGTGTGTGTGTTTTAAATTTCAACTTTATATTTATCTCATTAAATCAGTTATGTCAAGTAAAAACATTTTCGGTATTTTAAAATATACATTGAAAATAACAAAAAGTATGAATTATTAACTAAATAAATAGGTACTCATATATAACAAAAAAAAAAAAAAAATAACTGATGTAATATAATGTAGCACTTAGGACAGTAGCTCATCAGAGTTAATGATGCCCAGTGTTGACACTTACATTGTTTCAAACCATATGGGCAAATAACATTAGTTCTATTTCAAAAGATTTTTAAAAGGGAAACAATATGTTTACAATAATAATTCAACCACACTATAATGCTACACCAACTGAAGGAAAACATGCCACATTATTGAAGCTTTTAATGTGTTTACTTGAGGTTGAACATGGTATCATGTGATCAAAATTATTTAAAAGATCAAATAAACCTTCATAACATTTTGTGGTATCTTTTTATACTTTTTTTGATGAAAATGTGAAACTTTTTGTTATATTTATTATATGTTATCTATATTTTAATTTAGTTTAATATTTATATTTTAATAAATTTAGTTTAACTTATTTTGTTTTAAACGGCATAATATTTTAGCCTGTTCAAATATTATTAGAGTAGGGCCCAGTTTTACATTGGTTACATTTATTACTTTACAATACTTAGTTTCCTCCTACCTTCCAGAAGTTGATCTGATTCTGCATGTTACAGCACCTCGTCCAGCATTTTTTGCATTTACAGTTATGCAATACTCTTCCCCACTCACAAGGTTTTTATGAATGCCTTTAGTAATTTTACATTCTTCAGCCTGAAATATTATCACATAATATTTATCATTTTAAGATCGTGATGGGTATTTAAAACAAGTAACACCTATACAAAATTAATAACTAACAACAATGAGCAGGATTGCTCCAGACATGTTGGAGGCCTTGGGCATATTTGACCTTTCCATTTTTAGGAATTTTTTTTTTACTGTACATATCTTAGAAAGAAATATTTTTGCAAAACCATGTAGGCCTACTATTTCTTGTTAATATGAGTTTTTGTTAACAGTTATAAAGACATAACAGTTATATGACCTATTAATAAAGCAATGTCATTAAATATATTTAGGTTATTTAATTACCATAGGCCTTAAATTTGCTCTATTTTTGTATTTTAAACTATAAAGTATCAAATTAATGATTGAATTCTAACACTGTATCTTACTGAAATATTTAAAAAATGAAACCTATTATAATCGAATTTTGTATTACATAACTAAATTAGGCTACAAAATTCATTGTTTACCAAAAGCAGATTCTTCTATTTTATAACATTGACATATTAAAACTGGCCTAGACTGTCTTACCAATTCTACTTTCAAAACTGATCTGGTCAATAAATATTTAAGTTTTGGATACAGTAATAATTTTAATATTACTTTCAAGGATGTTTTTTTTAGCAAACAGCTGTTTTTTTTTTTTTTGTACAGATTGTGCTGCACTCTCACTGGGGTACATTATACTGCTCCTGGAATTTTGTTTATAGACATTTTCTCGATTTTATTTCATTGTAAAGTCCTAAAGATTAAAAAGATATGAGTCATGAGAATTCCCCAGTGTTCTAGCAAACCTATATGTACCCAATAAATGTAGTTTCAATAACGCATGCCCTTATTTAAAGTACAAAACTGATCGGAATGCTTAGCGTAATAATGTACGAAAAATTACTTACACTGCCTGTTGCATAAGCTTGGATTGAGACAGGTGATTGTGGAACTTCTTTGCCTCCATACTTCACAGCTACTTTGTATCTACCACAGTCATCTGGTACAAACACAGCTCGATAGGTTCCATCATCATTTTCTGTTACTTTAACTTTCCGTGGGGAGTTATCAGGCCCCTGCATCAATTTCATCATGATTAATATTGTAATTATACCTAGCCATAAGATAAACGGAAACATAATATTATTATTTAGAGCATTACTTATCGAATTAATAATAATTTAAAATATATTTTTAACTTAAAGATAGTATGGGCAGACAATGAATAACTTGGCATGGAACCTTTTACAACTTAAGTGTTTTTTGTTTAGATCAAATAATTAATATTTCATAACCACAGTTCAAAATCAATTAAATTATTATTATTTTTATTGTACACAAATATGAACAAAAAAATTAATTTAAAAAAATCCAAGTATGTACATAAAAAAAATCATTTATATTGAATGCATGAAAATCATAGGTGGATTTAGGAGTAAGACTCTGGGGGTGGGAGGCAATGACTTTACATATGATTGGAAGCTGTTCCAGAGGTGGAGCTATGGAATACCCTCCAGTAAAATGGTAGGGTGGATATTTTTTCAAAATTTAACACTCTAAAATGGGATTTAAACACTTTTAGACTACAATTTTTGAATTTGAAAAATATTTTGTGTTTGTTTCAGAACACAAATTTTAAGTAGAATAACAGTAATGATATTACAAGTAATTAATGATAGCTGTTTTTATAATAAAAACTTATAATGAAATGTTGTCATTGTGTTTTTATGTTTTAAGTTATTTATTATAACGAATAGTTTAAAATCGTAAAATGAAATGAGAAGTTTTATTATTTATTATTATAAAACAGCTATCATAAAGTAGCCTGCTCTTAACATCATTATAATAGATCTGGAGACAAATAAATTCTTTATATTTAATTATGTACATTAATTGTTTTCTCAGGAAACAAGAATTAGGTGAAAACAATAAATGCCTTTGCAATTATTAAACCATCACAAAAAGGATTTGATTTGGGAAAATAATTTTGCGGTATATTTTTTTTTCTACAAAGTTTGTAATTTCCTCTTTTGTTATAAAGGTAGGAGTATTTATAAGGTCTGTGATATTTTGGAAAAATAATATTACGTCAAGACAATCATTTACTTTTTTTACAATTAATTTTTTATTTTTAATTTGTTATTGATTAGATTAATATTTGTAGTGATACAATATTTACATTAATTGAACATCAGTTGAATATAAGGGTTATTTATTAAAATTTTTATTAAATTTTTATTTTCAAAATCCAATTAATTTTATGTGATTTTATTATTATTTTGTAATATATGAGTATCTGTACACAAAAAAATAAAGATATGTTTAAAGTGAATTAATTATTGTTGTATTTATAATGTATAAATTAACTGTATTTAAATAATAATGAACATTTTAAAATTGGGTTTAAAGTTTTAATTCTTTAAAGGTTTTAATTCTAAGTAAAGATTTGACACAGTTATTTTTCATCTTAAAATACTCTTACTGAAAAAAATTGTCTTAAACAAAAATAATAAGTGCTACCCTATAACAAATTCTAATGTGACATTTTTACTAGTTTTATTTTTCTTGCAAAAAAAATGCATTTTCAGCAGTAAAACAAGTATGTTTATTTTTAAAAGTTAAGAACATTTTATTATTTAAACTAATTTGTGGAATTCTTACTTCATTTTGAATATTTTTTAATGTTGAAAAAATACAACTTATAAATATTGTCTGCTGTAACGATTGTTTGTTCATTTGCTGGTTATTGTTTAATATCAATATTTTGATATTAAAGTATCAAAATTTTTAATTAGACCTTATACGAATGTTCATTTTACGTTTATTTTTTATACCATTTGGACCCAAATTTTAAAATGTTTTTACATATATTTTTCTTTGAATTTAACTTAAATTTATATTTGCAATATTAAAATGTTAGTTTTTTTAATGAAAATTTATCTTCATTTGAAATTTTTTAAAATCTTATTTTTATATTATTTGAATGTTTTTTAAAGTATGCTACAAAAATTTGACTTGAAATCAACATTAATTTTAATACCATTTAAACCTGTTTCTAACTGGTTTTTAGAAAAAAAATTATGTTAAATTAACATCAATTTGATATTCACAATATCAATTTCTTTTGGTTTATAAGTAAAAATATATCTTTATTTGAACATTTTAAAAATCTTATTTTTACATCAATTGAATATTTTTGAATGTATAAAAAATGTAAAATTTTACTTAAAATGAACATTATTTTTACATATTTTTGTGCCATTTGGACCTGATTTGAACGTATTTTCAACTTAATTTTGACCTTAAATTTAACATCAACTTGATATTCACAATATCAAATTTTTACGTTAATTTGATGTTAATAGAATATTCCTGTGCTATATGGGTATAGGCAGAACAAATTATAGGCTTGGTTTGTATTCATGCTGTATTTTTCCTGTCGTGACTACAAACTGCAGAACAAATTAAATACCAAGTTTTTAGGCATTTTGACGATAACTGTATTAACCTATCAGCTACAGTAAATATTAATAAAAAACTTGTTTGTCATTAAAAAGGTAAACATTTTTTGTCTTGTAACATTTTGTAGAGTTAGGCCTAATGCTTCTCAAGATATTCCATTTTGAAAATTATAATAATGCATTCTTTGTTTTTGTTAACCTTGCATGTTAAATATTTATAAACATAGCATACAAATTGTGCATACCAATTTGAAATTACTATCTCATCAGTTTCTAAAGTTATGTCTTTTTTTATCACATATTTATTATGTCACTTTGGGTTTGGTCCGGGTGGAATTTTGCAATAGATTTTAAACTAACTTCCCAATGAGTTAGAGTTTTGAAATTTTGTATACAGCTCTAAACTCAATGACAATATAATATTGAACGGTGCCATGGGCACTATTACTGAACTTGGGGTTTGTCCGGGTGGAATTTTGTAGTCGATTTTAAATTAATTTCTCAGTGAGTTAGAGGTTTGAAATTTTGTATACAGCTCTAAACTTGATGACAATACAACAATATTGGCTTATTTATAAATATTAAACAGTGCCATGGGCACTCTTACTGAAATTGTTCAGCCATTATTTTAGCATAATTAAATATACGATAACGACATTCCGTCTTTTTTTCTCGCTATACGTAGTAATGCTGTTGTCGTTCAGTATAAGTCAGGTTGGCCGAGTGGTCTAAGGCGCCAGCTTTAAACTCTGGTTCCTAGTTGTGAACATGGGTTTGAACCCAACACCTAAGAGGGTTTTTTATAGCATTTTCGCAAGTTTAATAGAAATGTAATTCGTTTATGTTGCAAAGCCTATATTTTTTAAAAACATGTTTTAAAAAGTTTTTATAGTTGCATTGACTTGCCAAAGATTCGGCAGTATGCTAATGTTCTAATTTTACCTTTTCAAATTCAAAGTTTACAGTACATAAAAAAGTGTACGATAATGACATTCTGTTTTGTATTTAAAAATTTAAAAGTAATTAACAAATCCAAAAAGTAAAAAAAAATATATAAATAAGAAAAAATTTTAATTATGTTTTTAAAATGAACTAAAAAGTATAAAATAAATTCCATAAATCCATCAATCCATCGACATTTATAAACCTATACATATTTATAATCACACACAGATTGTCTTAAAAATTTGTGACAGTGAATTTTTATTGATGTGAAAATACTTGTACAATTAAAAACAAAAAAATAGCAGATAAACAGAAAACTAAACAAAATAGTTTATATGAAATGACTATATGTTATACAGCATTTCTTATATATTTTGTTCTTCCCAAACAGTTCTGAAGTTGGGACTTCAGGACAATCCCCTGAATCTTGAAGAGCCATGCAATTCATGGCTTCATGGGTTACATGGTAATAATTCTTATTCATTATTTGATAACACACCATTTTCATCGTACACTGCTCCAACTAAACATTTTATTTGCACTTTCTTACACTTAAACTGTCCATTCTAAAAACAAAGTAGTGATTTGAAACCAGTTTGTACATCTGAGAGTTTATTATTGTTCAGAAATTTGACAATTATAGGATACTTTCAGAAATGTTACTATAAATTTTATTTATTTTTTGTATAATTAATCAAGAATATTTTATTATTAAGAGTATCAAAGATGAACTTTTGTTATATTGTTTTGCCTTCTATCAATATATATCAAAACAGTGAACATACCAAAACTTGTACTTCAAGATCTCCAATGCCTGCCTGTGTAGGATCTATTGTTATTTCTGTAGGAATAGAAGCAGGAACACCTTTTCCTGTTACACCAGGTCCGTCAATTTTAACTTTCTTCGGTTCAACTCTAGGCTTAACTGTCATTGTGAAAGGACTGTAAAAAAAGTAAGAAATTATAACTAAGTTTTAGTAAATATACAGATAATATAAATCACTTATCATCATACACACACACACACACACACACACACACACACACACACACACACACACACACACACACACACACACACACACACACACACACACACACACACACACACACACACACACACACACACACACACACACACACACACACACACACACACACACACACACACACACACACACACACACACACACACACACACACACACACACACACACACACACACACACACACACACACACACACACACACACACACACACACACACACACACACACACACACACACACACACACACACACACACACACACACACACACACACACACACACACACACACACACACACACACACACACACACACACACACACACACACACACACACACACACACACACACACACACACACACACACACACACACACACACACACACACACACACACACACACACACACACACACACACACACACACACACACACACACACACACACACACACACACACACACACACACACACACACACACACACACACACACACACACACACACACACACACACACACACACACACACACACACACACACACACACACACACACACACACACACACACACACACACACACACACACACACACACACACACACACACACACACACACACACACACACACACACACACACACACACACACACACACACACACACACACACACACACACACACACACACACACACACACACACATGAGAACATCTTTCAGGATCCATGCTTACCTTTTAGGAATTTCTTTTCCATCATATTTAACACTTGCTTTGACAATAGAACCCTCTACTGGAGGAACATATGTAACATTATAAGTGCCATCACCATTGTCCTTGACATCTGGCTGCTGTGCCAATGGTCCTGAAAAAAAATATAAAAACAATATTTATAAATTTGTATATCTAACTATGTGCTGCTTATTTATATCTCAATGATCTCATAATTTAATTTTATATTAATGTTTCTACAGCTCTACTAAATTGCACTGTAAGCAAAAAATATTCTGAGTTAGTACTTATAAGAAGTATTTTTTATTTTATTACAAATACGGATGGAAAGTATTGTAACACAAGAAATGTAAAACGTATTCAGGTTGTTGATGTAAGCACAAAATATGAATATTGTATTGAAATGAAAGTACAAGAGTGAACGGTCCAAACTTAGTAATCAACAAACATAGAGTTGTTGACATTGAGGAACAAGTAAGTTGAAGAGGTGGTCTAATTTGGTAAATGGCAAGAGAGAGGTTTTTTGAAGAGGTTAAAGAGTAGCTAGGAAAGAGATGAGAATGTTAATATATTAATTAATGAAATCAGTCCTGCAAAATAAAGAAAAGAAAAGTAAAGAATTATATAACATTTATAAGTAAATATAAAAATTAAGAAATATTTTTTTTAGGTAGGGAAATTTTTGTTTGTGAATGTTTTTGATGATATTTAAATATACTAAAAGTTGTGCTTCAATAAATGAAAGCAAAAGTTATAAATTGATTATTTTCATTCTCAATTGTGCTTTATTTTAGCATATTTTGTGTTTTCTGTTGCATTCTATGTATGAAAAGGAAGTAGAGGACATATATAGAAAAATATAACTAATTTTCTGAAAATTAAGTTTATCAATTACCTTTATTACTAGAACTTTTTGGCTTACAAACTAACTAAACTTTACAAACTGAGGATTTTTTGTCACTTCTAATCCCTGGTCACTTTCCTATAGATATTGGTCACCTTGAAGTACCCTTCAGCTTAAGTGAGTTTGCCAAAATTGATAAAGTTAGTATATGAAACTAAAACATACACCCCTGTTCATCCCTTACAAAGATTTTTGAAAAAATGTTGGGCTTATTTCTGTTTTAAAATATTTCAATTTATAGAGTGCATTTTTTAAATTTATTCTCAGTAAAAACACCATTACAAAATGCCAAAACTTATTTTAAAAAATATTACACTATCACCAGGTTATCAAAAAAAAAAAAAAAACAACAACAAACTAATAGAAAAAATTAGGAAGGATTTTGGGTTATCCTTTTATTTCATTACAAAAGAAGCTAAAGCTCGGAAAAACCCAATCCAATTTTAGACACCACTTTTGTTATTGGGGCAGATTTTTTTCAATAAATATTAATATCTCAAATAAGAGGGGAAATTTATGTACCTACTTATAAAAATAAATTTTCAGAATTAATGCTAAGGCGTTACAATTAAATCACTAAATGCTTATGACATTGTTGCTAAGTAACAAATAATTTCCTTTTTCTAACTCAAATTATTTAAGTACCTACAGTCTATACATTACAATATGTACTGAATTACATTTTAAATATGAGTAAAAAAATGGCCAAATTGATGAAATACAATTTAATAAAACAAGTTGAAACCAAGTTGAAGTTGAAATCAAATAAATTAAGTTGAACAAATTGAAAACAAGTGAATCTTTTTTTTTTTGAAATTAGAAGTTCTGTATTAGAATTGCTTATTCATTTAGATCTAATAATTAATTACAAAATTTCAACTTACCTCTATCACTCCTTACTTGAACACTAAGTGGGGCCATTCCTGCTTTAGATGTATCTACTTTAAATGTTACAGGGACATTTTCTCTGACTTTATTTGGATCTACACCTGGGCCGTAAACTTTGACCTGATTTGGATTTACTGGTGCATCTACCATAACCTATAAACACACATTTTTACTTTTAAACTTAAGAAAGAAACACATAAACATATACAAATACTTCTAAAAATAATTAATTGTATTTGCTATGCTATTTTCACTAAATATATATATATATAACTTATGGTATGGTTTCGAGGATGTCGCTTTTTAAAAAACAACTTTTTATTAATTATAATAAGACTTTAATATTCACTTAAAATTTATTATAATTATTTAAGTTCATCTCACATGCATTGAGATGCGAACTGAGTGAAACCTCGATTAACACTGACTTCCACTCCTTCTTCTCTACGTACAATGAAAATACTTACTATGATAAAAACTACATTGTCGACATTAAATATAGCAAAGTCTAACATTAAATCTAGCAAAGTATACAATTATTGTCTATGTAACTCCTCCACCCCTAAACAAAACTTCCGGGGGTGGTTGATTAGCAGCTTCCCTAGAAGTTTTTCCAATTAGCTTCTTAGACGCCAAGTATAGTAGTCCTCCAATCATGACTCCGTATAAGGCGATGGTCCAAACACTGATGTGCTGTGTAATGGGTGAATTCTGATCAATTTTGGAGACAGTATCTAGGTTGATCCTGTCGAGTTCTAGCTTCTTTATATTTCCTGAAAACTCTGGTCTTTGGTCTAACTGCCTCTTAAGACTTCAAAAAAACTTAGGGTGTCCACCAGTTGTTGTGGAAGAGTGTAAAAGTTTCTTATTATTGTAAAGAACAGTATTATTGTTGAGCTTTATTAAAAATATTCCTTGAAGTGCGACGGTAGTGGTTTCTATTGGGTTAATAACTTTCAAAGTCTCCTTGTTAGGAAATGTGGCCAAATATTGATCTATTTCTGGGATATAATTAATTAAATTGTCTTTTATCTCTAGGGCGGTGTATTTACAGCCATTTGCTTTATTATCCTTAAGGATTGATAACTCACAGTCAATTTTTAAATGCGATATTATATCGAGTGAGCAAAAGTATTTGGAATTAACTCACTGTTACAATTGATACTTAACTGTTACTTAACTGTTACTCTACTGTTACAATTGTTACTCAATCCAAAGACTACAGAACTAGACACTAACAAGTATTTTACTCTTGGTACAATTGTTACAAATTCTGATTCATATTTAGCTGGTAAAGAATATAACTTATAAATATTAAAATTTGTTTTTTCGACAATAGGCATGTTTAGAAAATACACAATTTTATTTGAATCTAACTTACAATTAACTTCCATCAAGCCTTCTAACTCCCACATAATTTCTGGCTTGGGCTTGGGCTATTTCACCGTAATAGTCATAGACTTTCATTATCTCGGTATGCAATTCCTTGGTTGAGATAAAGCTAGGATGAAGTGCACCTAGCTTGCAGAATGTTAAAGAATTTTCTGCTGGTTCGGCAGTGGCTCTGTCCAGGAAAGGAGGAACCTGGAATAGGATTAAGAGCTGGGTTATTTTTTATGTTTTTGAATTTCCTTGGTCTTTTAATTTTTGATAAATGAATTTTTTGTTTAGTATTATGGTGCCTGGGTTTAATTTCAGCTGTCTTCCTTTCCTTGTTTATTGAAGTTATTTCTTCTTTAGTGTATTTATTTTTCTCTTTGCTTTGTTTTTGCAAACGTCTTTGGGTATTTCTGGTAACGGTTCCTTATTACAATTTCTTTTGGTCTGTATGTTTTCTTTAATCTTTTGATTGGATTCCTGGATTTGCACATACAACCTTCTTGTCCTTGCCTTGTGACTTGTCATGTAATCGCTAGCCAATCGGTTTTCAATATCAATGTTCAGAATATTATTAGGGTTGATATGTCCGTATAATATCTCAAAAGGTGTGAGTTTAGTTACAGAATGAATGCTGTTATTGTAGGCTATAAATGCATATTTAACTTTTTTGGTTATGTTATCATTTTTAAATTCTGCTCGAATATTTAAGAGCTTATTATGTTCTATTAGTGTGGAGTGGAATCTTTCGATTAATCCGTTAGAAGACGGGTTTTGGGTACTTGTAAAGTGAATTCTGATTTTGTGCAACTCCATAATTTCTTTTATCACTTTGTTGTTAAACTCAGTCCCATTGTCTGAAATGATGACTTCAGGAACACCATAGTGTGAGAAGTAATCTAGCAGTTTGTCAGCTGTTTCAAGCGCGTGAGCGCCTCCTACGCGGTACACTTGTGTGTAACGGGAGAAGCTGTCAACGATACTCAGAAATCTGTTCTTCTCTAGTGAAATGCTATCTACATGCACTATCTGTAGCGGTTTTGATGGTGTGGGTGTAAGATTCATTTCAAGTTTTAATAGTACGCGCTCGTATTTTGCAGATAAACAAATTTCATAGTTATTAATAAAATTTTGGATGTATGTTTTAATATTGGGCCAATAGTATTTTCGCTTAATTTGTTCATAAGTCTCTTGTATACCACGATGATTAGTTTTGCTTACGTGGTAATTTTCTATTATTTCTTGAATTTCATCTTTTCTAGTAACATCTAACAACTTAGTGTTACATTTAACTAACCAAAGTTTGGAATTTTTGAAATTTTTTGTTATACATGTCACAAATTTTTCATAAAAGTCGTTTTCAAAATAAATATTATATTTTACATTGGGTACCAAATATTCCTTCACAAACTTAACAATGTCATTATTTAAGTTATTTTCGGATATTTCCACTATTAATCTTATTTTACTGGTTCCAAATAGCTTTAGTATTTCTATGTCCTTAGGTTGATATTTCACAAGACTTAGCAAAATTTGGTTTTTTCCAAAATTTACCGACTTGTCTGAGATGGGTATTTTTACTTGCGTGTTCCCTTCAAAATTAGAATGGATGGTCTGGTCGCTTTCTGAGTTTATTTCCTCTTGATCTGCGGCATGTGTCTCTTCTTCCGCGTCAAAATTTGCGATTATTGATTCATTACCGTCCAATTCGGGAAAGTACAAACTAGTCGACTCAGCTATTGTTTTGTGTAGTTCTTCATCCGTAGTAAGCTGATTGTTCGCATTATGCTCAGTGATATTTAACTGTATTCTCGACAAGGCGTCGGCATTTCGGTTTAATTTTCCTTTTTTGTACCTAATCTCATAATCGTATTCCTTTAATTTTAATCTCCACCTAAGTAACCTGGAATTTGGTTCTTTAACAGAAAATAACCACTGTAGGGGTTTATGATCCGTATAAATTTTTAATTTCCTGCCATGTAGGTAAGGTCTAAAGTATTTAGTTCCAAAAATGATTGCAAGAAGTTCTTTTTCAATGGCAGGATATTGGGTTTCGCTTTTATTAAGAGTTCTGCTGGCATATGCTATTGGTAGGTCTGCTCCGTTTTTGATTTGCAATAAAATTGCTCCTACTGCATAATTACTTGCATCAGTTGTCAGAATAAATTCTTTTTCAAAGTCCGGATATTGTAATAAAGGTTCATTACAGAAGATATTTTTGCAAGTTTCAAAACAGTTTGTGTATTCAGGTTTATTAATATCAATTTTGACTTCTTTTTTTAAAGAGTGGGTGAATGGTTTTGTTATTTTTGTGAAGTTCTTAATAAACTTTCTGTAGTATCCAAGTACTCCAAGAAATCCTTTGATTTTTTTCGGAGTTTTCAAATTGGGTAGTTTTTTATAGCTCTGATTTTATCTTGGTTAGGTTTAACTCCTTCTGGTGTCACTACATGCCCTAAATAAGCGACTTCTTTCCTCAAAAATTCTGTTTTATCGGGATGAATTTTAAAATTGGCTTCTATTAATCTGTTGAAAACTTCTCTTAACGTATTTATGTGTTCTTGTAAACTAGTGGAATATATTATTATATTGTCAAGGTAGGTCAAGCATGATTCATTTTGAATCCCAACGTAATATGTTGTTCATTACTCTTTGGAAAGTCGGTGGGCTATTTTTAAGTCCGAACGCCATTCTTAAAAATTCAAAGTGTCCGGTTTCCATTGAAAAGACTGAAAAGACACTGTCGGGGTGCAACTCCACTTGGTGGAAACCAGATGCGAGGTCTAGGGTGCTAAAGTATTGAGACCTCCCAAGCTTATCCAAAATGTACATTATATTAGGTAAAGGGAATTTGTCATCGATTGTTTTAGCGTTCAAATCTCTGAAATCAATTACAAGTCTAAATTTCTGCTTATTAGATGTGTCTGCTTTCTTGGGTACTATCCAAATAGGTGAGTTCCAAGGTAAATGAGACAGTTATATTATTTTTTGTTCTAACATATCCTGTATTTGTTTGTACACTTCCTTGCAATAGATTTCCGGATATCGATAATTCCTAGAATAAACAGGAATCTCATCTGTGGTTCTGATTACGTGTTTAATTTTGTTAGTAACAGTCAGGTTATTATTTTCTGTATGAAATAAGTTGGAATATTCTTCTAATAATTTCATGATCTCGTTTTTTTTCTTCTGGGTCATATGGTCGGTTCTAAATTTATTTAGGTTCAATTTATTATTTTTGTGATTCAAAAAATTAAAATTAGGGTTGTTTTCCTTTTCCGTATTGAAATAATGTATAGGAATCTTTTCTCCGCAAAATATTAGCTGATTATGTACAAAGTCTAAATTAATTTTTTGTTCCTTCATATTGTCAAGTCCTAGTAGTAGATCGAAATGTTTATGAAAATTAAACAGATAGAATTTTGTTATTTTTCTTCCCTAATAAAGGCAATTTACAACTAAATTTTTCTTTTGAGACACTGTGTGCTGTGGAAACTTCAAACGGCTCCTGTTTTAGTATATTTTTGAACAAGCGAAACGCTATTGGTTTGTTAATTAATGATCTGGTGCTTCCTGTGTCTATCAAAATTTTTAGGTTGGTCTTTGGGTCACAGATATAGGGTAATTCATTTGTGTCGATGTTCATTATGGAAAATCGCTCTTCATTACAGTAAGTCCTAAAAAATGATTCTGTTCTAAACTGCATGCGTTGTCAACTTCGTTGGTTTCTTCGGTATCAAAATTACTATTATTTTGGTAATTTTCGTCATCGAATTAGGTTTCTTCAAAGTCTGTCACATCCTGGTCTGATAAGGAAACGTTAGGCATTTGCCTCATCAGTTCGTACATCGCATGGTCATCACTTTCTTGGTCAAACTGCTTGCCGGTCATCTGGTATAATTTATTTTGTCTGATTGCAGTGCCCGTTTGTCTAGTCAAAATGCCCATTGACGTGGATCAATAACTTTGATCTGTTTTTGGAGTATTATTAGTTATGAAATGTTTTTGTGGCTGACTGTAAGGTTGTCTGTGTCCATAGTTAAAATTGGGTTGTGTTGGTTGATGCAATTGTCTGTAAGGGTTTTGTTGAAACTGGTGGTTGGGTATTGGTTTACGGATTGGCATGTATTGGTTTTTTGTTGGGAACGGTTTGTTTGGAATAATTTGTTGTTTTTAAACTGGAAATTTAAAAGCATACTGAGTGCTTCTTCAAGTGAGGTAGGGTTTTTAGTTCTCATGAGGGACCCTAGCGGTTCCTGAAGTCCCCTTAACAGAACACGTAATGCTAATTTTTGTACATACTTGCATAGAACATCCCTAGCGGATGGTTCTCTGTTTACAAAAAATGCTATTTGTAAATTTAATAGCTTTTGAATCTTTTCATAAAATTTGAAAGGTAATTCCCCATTTTCTTGCTTAGATTCGGCCATTTCAAGATTCAAAGTAAAACAATCCCTCTTATCTAAATAACTAGTCAGCAAAATTCTTTTTACATCTGCCCAAGCATAAGTATTAGAATTAAGTACCATTTCAAGAGCTTGCCCATTTAATTTTGATAATATGGACGAAAACAAATATTCATTTTGGAAATTTTCTAAATTATCAGCTATAAAGAATTTATTGACCATTTTATCACATATTGTGATGAATCTCTTAAGCATGGTTGGTTCTCTGCTAAACTCTGGAATCATGTCTAGGTATTCTTTTTTCAACGTTGGGATAGACATTGTAATATTTAGTTATTACTACACACAAAAATAAATCAAAATAAAATTAAAAATCAAATAATAAAATATAATACTTATAAAATAATGCTATCGATTATTTATGATAACCTATGTTTGGTTTATCTTTAAAAAATATTCAATTGATTCAATTAACAAATTGATCTTTGATATTTAATTATTTTGTTTGTTAATTAATTAATAAAATTAATGTAACATACATTCGTAGGTATATAATATACAAAACTATTTTGTGGGATCTACTTACAATAAGATCCAAAATACTTTGCTCATTTTACACGCACTTGTCACGAAAAATTCGCACAAACATTTCACTTCACTTCAGATGTAGATGTTCACTACGGTTGCAAATATTCACTTTGCCAGTTGGTTGTGTTCAATTTAATAATATACCCTTATTATATTAAACTGTTGGTCTTTTTTTCAACACTTCGGTTTAATCAGTTGAAACTGAAGAAAAATTATATGCGCTAATTTTCCCGATGTGTCCTACCGACTGCGCCACTGGTTTCGAGGTGTCGTTTTTTAAAAAACAACTTTTTATTAATTACAATAAGATTTAATATTCACTTAAAACTTATTATAATTATTTAAGTTCGTCTCATATACATTGAGATGCGAACTGAGTGAAACCTCGATTAACACTGACTTCTGCTCCTTCTTCTCTACGTACAATGAAAATGGTTACTATGATAAAAACTACATTGTCGACATTAAATATAGCAAAGTCTAACATTAAATCTAAACAAAAATGCATTACAACATATTTGTACTAAATATAACTTTTTGCAGAATATATGAATATATATTTTTGCAGAGTATAAAGGTAGAATATATGACCATACACATAGCATACACAGTACAGTTTTCTCACAGTGTTTACTACAAAAACAGTTGTTTCTTTTTAATAGAGTAAAAGAAATAGTTGTTTTTCCTTTGATTGGTAATGATCAGTAATGTTTGGTAAAACAAGGTCTGTACACATCATTTTATTGGGGCAGGGGGTTAGTAAATAGTCCAGTTATTTGTTAATTGAAATAACAATTTCATTGAGATTTATGAAATAACAATTTTATGAATAAACCACATTCAAAACATTTCCATGTTTTTCTTAGCATATTTCTAATTGCACTAGATAATGTCCCATAATGATGTTCATTTATTATTGTATAATTTTTTAAAACTTGTTTCAATAATTTGTTAATAATATGTAGTTGCAACTTAATGAAAGCAGACCAAAAATTTTAACTATTAAGTGATTCAGAAAGATATTAGAAGTTTCCTTTTCCTTTAATTTATTAACTTTTATATTGCAAATAGCATTTAAAACACTTTTTATTTTTAAGATCAGGAATGTTTAAGAGCTTCATTAATGTCATCAAGCTGAACAAAATGATGGTGAATTAAGATTAATGAGTATAAGTCAACTTAAAATTTTTTTACTGATAAATAAGTAAACTCAATACCTGTAAAAATTGATTCTAAATAAATCCCTCATGTTAAGTATAGTACAAAAGCAAATTCACAGAAGTAATCCGCCTTTTGAGACTGTGATTGAATATTGGAGACGGTCGTTAATCATCCCTTATCTTGACTTTTTAACTTTATAGTTGAATGTTAGATTGTCACATGAAAATACACCTGTTTTTGTCTTATCCCGTTTTCATCCTTCATACGTGCTAAAAATTACTTCAAACGATTTGGAAAAAATGCAAAATCTTTCATAGAGTTTTATGAGTTGGTTGATATCTCTGCAGAATTAGATTTGTGGTATAATCTGTGGAAAAAGAAGGATTTAGCAGGAGACAAATTAAAGGATATTGAAGTGGCGGCACCTTTGGAAGAGGCTAATATTTTTCCCCTGCAACAAGGCATGCACTTCTTATTTTAATCAGGACTGGATTAAAACAAGAGTTTTGAACAAGTTTTCTACAAATCCAAGAAAATGATACTAGTATATGCACATAACTAGAATATTTTTTTTTCAAGCAAATAATTATAATAACTTAGTTGATAAAGCACTGCTATAATTATACATAATTTTATTAAAATTTTGGTTTCATTCACCTCTCCCGTGATAAAATGTTACATTGTATATTGAACGACAATGGCTTGCCCCCTAGTTTTGATCCTGGGTATGCCCTAGGATTATTCTAGTACAATCAGGAATAGTTTGGCCAATTAAGCTTGGCCACTTCAGCACTTCATTCCCAGTTGCTTCACACAGTAGATGCCCTCTTTTTAACCCATGTCTCCCCCAGAGTCCAAATCCTGCTGTTCCAAACCAAAACCTTCTTTATAGATGGGGGATAGAGGGCTACCATACCATATAACCCTTATAGGTCCTTATAGGTTGCAGAGTTATAGCGGCACTTACAGACAAAACATCCTTACTTTATTACATATATTGATTTAGTGATTATTTATGATTGCTTACATTTATAGGCTGTTATTTATTTATATTATGTATGTGGAAATTAGCTTATTTCTGTAGCCATAAGGTGTGAGCTCAGTAGTATGAATAAAAGTAAGAACTAAAGAAATGTAAAATACAAGTCCTATTGCTATCACCATTGCAACTTATAAGCTCAAATTATGTACTTGATACTGCATCAATTCATGGTAGTATTGCTGACTGACTCAGGGCTTATCTTATCTCTCACAGACAAGTAGTGTCAGCACTTTGGAAGAAATTCATAATTGTCGATTCACAACAAACTGCTGATTTAACAGCAAATTTTAAATCCTATGGGCGTAGTCTAACTGTGGGGGTCTACTAAAAACACAAATTTAAAATGTTTCCGAATAAATTACTTTATAACATAGTAAATGTGCCATGTCACATAAAAATTAATGACACACAAAGAGACCTATGGAGGAAAACCAATAAATAAAAAAAAAAAAAAAAAAAAAAAAAAATGCAGTGAGGCATGAGAAAAAACCTTATTATCACAAAAATACACAACTAAGAAGAATGGTTGACAATTGTGTTAATGTGGATATTTTTTTTTTTTTTTTTTTTTTTTTTTTTGGTGTTTAACGTCCAACTATTGTGCACACTTGGGCTAATGCAGAGGATGGGATGATTTATAGCATATGAAAATGCCAAGCCCTTGCCGGGAATCGAACCCGGGTCCTCGGGGTGAAAGCGTAGTTTCCACCCGCTATCCACTAGGCCACCGAGGCGGCTTGGTGGCCTAGTGGAAGACCTGCCTTAGAGAAGACTCTTTCTATTAATCTATGAATGTATTAGTACATAAGTAAATAAATATAAATAAAAATGTATACATTGTTGAAATTGACAACTAAATAGTGCTATATCTACAATTTACAAAGAATTACTCAAGCAGAGTCATTAATAAGTCTCTGGTGGTGGGAAAAATATTGTTGATGAAGAACATTCCATTCATTTATGAACTATTGAACAGGAATTAGTAAATGAAAGGAACTACTGAATTAATTGAATTAAACAAAGAGAAATAAACTGTAGGCTATAATGTGTAGGAATGGGCTGTACTGTATTAGAAGGTGCCATGTATGCTGAATCTTGGAAAACGTAATAGTTGCTTTTGCTTATTTTGCATATTGTTGCAGTTGAAACTTCAGCAATATGAAGCTTTGTAGCTTCATAAGAAGCTGTTAGGAGTGCTGATTACGAGAACGGACTACATGAACTACATATTTCACCACAAACTAGTTCGCAAAGTAGTTCACTTAAAAGATCAGTTCATTTTGACTTGTTTGTAAATGACCCACCCACAAGTTCATGGTGAAACAAAGATTAGATTAGGGTTAAAAATCTTGCTTTTTTGTAATTTTATAACTTTGTCAGTATCTGGCATAATACATTGATCTGGTATCTACTGCATAAATAAAACTGCTGGTAGTTTTCTTGCAATAGTTTTTGTATTTCTTTAGTGAGATGGAAATGTGATAATGGTTTATATTTTTTCTATTGCATGAAGTGTTGTTTCAAGTCAGACATTATAATGTTAAATAGAGTTGGACTCTGTACAAATCCTTGTGGAATCCTGTTTGTAGTAGTTGTTGTTTTTTATGTTAACTTTGACCTTTGTCGACCTTTCCTGTAAGAAGTTGTGAATGATTCTCATCATTATACCACAAATTCGAAACTTAACACACAGTAACGTTTATATATTATTATTAGTGAAGTTAGGAAAACACTGTCAAATGCTGATTTAAAATTAACCATTACTGCAATTGTTATTTCATGTTTATGAAATCCTAAATATAGTTTCTTTGTAAGTTCAAGAGTTCCCCTATTTGGTCTGAAACAGAATTTTGTAACTTTCCATCACGCGTAATGCTCCAATCACCAGCTTAGTCTGTTCTTTATAATATCTCCAGCAGTTTACCACTTATTCATGCCTATGATCTACAAGAATAAAAACTTGAAAAAATAATCACCTTGAATGGAGATCCTGGAATATGGTGATCAGAAAATCGAATGCTGACATCATATTCACCAGCTTCTGTTGGAATGTATTCGACTGAACAAGAGCCATCTCTGTTGTCCTGACAGGTCATTTTTGCTTCTGAAGGCCCTTCTATAGCAAGACCTAACCCTCCGGTTCCTGCACCTAGACACATTTAAAATAAATTCATAAAAGTTATTTTAATTCAAAATAAACAGGTAAATTTTTAGAATTTTGATTTCTAAAAATGAGGAATTTTCATTATACAAGATCACCATAAGCATTATAGGGGATAAAAATGTTTCTATTAGTTGAATAGGAAAAAAGTATTATGCCAAAATAAGGGAATAAATAATGTTTGTTATACATTTGATTATAATAAATGACACAAGATATGAGCAGACATTCATGTGAAAAATTTTTTGACCCCAAGAGATCATGAAACATGGAAAAGTTTTAAAAGTAACATATTACCAGATTTGCAAGATGATGGGGTATATTTCTGTTTACTTCTGTTCTACTAAAAGTAGAGAGAAAGTAAAAATATAGTTTTTACACCAGAAAACCCAAAATAATATGTACCGTTATTTTAACAAATTATGCTACAACTGTGTAAAGCAAGGAGCCAAGGCTAGTAGGAATATAATATATAAATGTTTGAAACATTAAAACTTTTTTTTGTACAATCTTACCTTTAGTTTCGACAGTAAATTTGTTAGTTTCATTCACAAATCCATATTCTAAGCCAGGACCAAAAGCTCGACATTTACTAGGGTCACAGCCACGTCGAACATTAACAACAAACGGAGATCCTGGGATTGGAATTCCATCATATAAGATATCAATAGTATGATGACCTATAAAAAACACAATTTAACCATTTCATGTGTGAATACTAAGTTTTATATCTCAGAATAAATGACACAAATAATGTACAGACTTTTAGATTTTGTAAATATACAATAAGACAAAGACTACCTACACTTGAACATGTGTCTATCAGAGCACACCTTGGTGAATAAACAGAAGATTATAAAGCTTGTCAGTTTTAAAATACAGTAATTACAAAACATTTTTTACTTTAAAATTTGGTGAATAAAAGGTGATAAATCAAAAAGATTTGAACAAAGTAAATCGTGGTTCATATCATAAGAAACAGGATATATTGGTAATAACAAATTTATTTTGATTTTCAGGAAATTCATTGTCATAGTGACAGCTTATGATAATTGATTATCTTTTGGCCTAACTAGAATATGTTCTGAGGAAAGATCCAAGAAATTTTTCAAACTTATTGGTGTTATAATTTTTTCTTCAGCAAATGGTTAAATTTAAAAATTAAAATTAAAAATATACTTTTTATTCAAATATATTCTATAGAGCACTACAAAAAACTTTAAAATTCTAAAACATTACTAGAGCCAAGGTGTACAAACCACATTTCTGAAATTAGAATAAATGACATAATTTTTTTAAACGTTAAGCTACTGTAACTATAATTTTGTACAGTTACGAGGGTTGAGCAAATATAAACGAGACTGACTTTCTAAAAACTTTTCTGTTGGACATTGAACTCTAAAGGGTGGGGTTTCAGGTAGCCTGGGAGGTTTGGGACGGGCGTAGACGGGCAACATTTCCGTTCAGACCCTTCAGTATAAAACTATACAATGAGTGAGAGTGAAGTGCACGTTTCCGTGGAGCAGAGAATTATTATTAAGTTTTTGGCCAAGGAGGGGGTCAATCCGACTAAAATCTTTCGTAGATTGACGGCTTAATACGGGGACAGGACCCTGGCAAGAGCTCGTGTTTTTGCTTGGCACAAGGAATTCGCCGAAGGACGGGAAGCAGTAGAAAACCTCAGCCATGATCGTCGCCCGACCACTTCCGTCATGGACGAAAACATTGATGCTGTTCGGAAGCTCCTGGACGAAGACAGACGTATATCGCTGCGATTTATTGCAGATGAACTCCAGTTGAGCTATGGTAGCGTTCAAAAAATCATTACATCAAACCTAGAACTCAGCAAAGTATCTGCAAAGTGGGTTCCACGAATTTTGACCGACGTTCACAAACGGAATCGTTTGGAGATTTGCCAGCGACTATTGACCCAATTTGAACGAGATGGTGAGGCATTATTAAACCGGATTGTCACCTGTGACGAAACATGGGTTCACCATTACACCCGAGTCGAAACAGGCAAGTATGGAGTGGCGGAAGAGGGCGCCTCTGAAGGCCAAATCACGATCGTCGGCCGGAAGGTAATGGCCACTGTATTTTTCGACAATCAAGGCGATTTTTCACGTCGATTTCCTCCATCAACGACGCACAATAAATGCACAATATTATTGCGATGTTTTAGAGGCCACAAAACAGTCTTTTCGTAGGAAAAGGAAATCTAAACCGGCGAAACGTCATTCTTCTTCACGATAATGCCCGACCACATTCGGCTTAACGCTACGAGGCTTAAACTCGATCAAATTGGCTGGGATCCAATGGAACATCCCCATACAGTCCAGACTTATCACCCTGCTTGGGCCACTCAAAGAGGCGCTTGGAGGCCAGCGTTTGAAGACGATTCTGCGGTGGAGACCTTCGTGCTCCAATGGCTCAATGAACGCCGAGAACTTTTATGAAGATGGAATTAAAAACTTCCAATCCGTGGGAAAAATGTGTTACTCGTGTGGGAGACTATGTAGAAAAATAAGTTGTATCAAGAATAATTTGTAAGTAAGCAATAAATTTTTTAAAAATCAGTCTCGTTTATATTTGATCAACCCTCGTACTACAAGGGTGTGAATGAATCTTAAAATCTAATGTTGAAAAAAAATTAAACAAAAAAAATGTTATCAAAATGCATTGAAAAATATTTATATAATGGCAATTTAAAGCTTTGACATAAAATATTTGCTAAAAGTTCATTATAAGAACTCCTAAATTACATGAAACTTTAAACATGTGTCTGAAGCTTTATAAAAACTCAATGTCAGATCAATAATAATAACCTCAAAAATGACTCAGTTATCCTCACTCTACACTCTTGCTAAACTTCCTCTTTAAATAATGTTCCTGAACAACTTACAGTTATAACAATGATAATAACAATACTTATTACTGCATTAATAATTTCCTATCAGTAACTTTCATTCTGTATCTATTAATAAAACAAAACCAGAGAAATTTCGAACTTTACCTTCTTCAAATGGAGTGTAACTTATACGATATGTTCCATCTGCTTGTGGAGTAATTAGATTTTCTGTTCGAGTACCAGAGGGGTTTGTGATAGTACAAGTGACTTTTCCATCATCATGGTTTGGAATAGCTCTGGAATCCACTACAAAGTCTGTTGGTG
This sequence comes from Callitettix versicolor, assembly GCA_022606455.1. NCBI lineage: Eukaryota > Metazoa > Arthropoda > Insecta > Hemiptera > Cercopidae > Callitettix > Callitettix versicolor. Next base: position 41,028,975 of record CM040182.1, read on the forward strand.
AATCAACATACACACCTAGGCACAAACATTCACAGACACTAGTAATCAAATTATCAAAACATATTTTTGCATATTTTAAAGATAAATATTTTTTTATATCTTACTGTGTACATAGTAAAATATTTATATAACCTGAATATCCTGCTACCTAAAGTGAATATGTGTAGGTGACAAATACATATTTTTAAGTGTCAAGTTTGAACCTTAGTGGTCATGTCAATAATAAATTAATAAATACGGTAACAAAAAATGAATATAAATCCCAATATTATACATTATAAAGTTATTACAATTACTCAGATATATATTAAAGTCTGATTTATACTTCAAAGATCTAACTTCTGAAATTTATAATTATAATAATTGGTAAGTATTTTTATGTCATCTAAACAAATATTAAAATAATTAATATTAATACAAACATTACAAATTTTTGATCAAACTTAAAATTTGTTTATAGTAGCTAGTTACTTCCACAATTCTAGATTAACGTAAGCTAAGTTTGAAGTTAGGCCAACACTTGCTGAGCAACATATGTTTTGTTTCTGGATATCGTAAGGCTACTAAATTTTAATGATAAATTCAAAATGTATCATTTTGATGATATTGTCTTCCAGTTCACATTGAAGTAGAATTTGGAGTGAAAAAAATTGACAACTAACAAATCAAGGGAAAGACAAAGAAAAGAAAATCACAATTTTTTAAGAGTACAAAAAAAATAGTTAAACAAAAATGGGTAATTTGTTCAATTTGATTACAAAAGGTTGGCAGAAAAAATTAATGATTTGTGAAGGTCATAAAAATCAAACTAAGCAAGATAAAACTTTGTTTAATGATTGCTAAATATTTTATATAATGCAGTTCTGTGTTTATATCAATGTGTTTTGAAAATCACTTTACTCGAATTGTAGTCTTCATTGCGACTCTCAATACTTTTCCATGACCTTGTGGATCATTTTAGTAGAAAGATTTTAGTGGCACTATAGTGGATCATTTTTCTGGATTATCATTTCCTTAACAGCTTCAAAGTTTTTGTAATAAAGTTGGTATGCTTGAGCTTTGAGGTATTCTCAGAGGGGAAAAAAGGTTAAATCTGGCAAGTGTAGTGGCCATCTGATATCACCACACAAGCAGACAAAAACCAAGGTGAGTTCTTTGAGAATCCTGAGTGAAAGACAAGATTACAATTTTAATCTTTTAAAGCCTGAGTAAAAGGCTGTTGTACAATTTTGTTTGCATACAGTTTCTACTCCATATAATCAGCTATAGTATTGGGCAGTATCAGAGTTCAACATTATTGTAACATCATACTCTTTTAAAAAAATATATAAAATGTGCAAAAAAATTCCAGTAAAAGAAACTGAAATTTGGTGCACAACCTTTAGTGCTGCAATATGATCAGTGATAATCTTCTCAAGGGTTATTGTCTGACCAATACCAGAAATTTTGTTTATTGACTGTTACTGGAAGAGGAATATGCTTAGTACAAAAAAAAAAATATATATATATATAAATAAAAAGCAAAATATTTTTTGTGCAAACATTTGGAACAAGTTTTTGACTTAATGTTCAATTGGTTTCAAAATCTCTTACATTCAATTCTTGAGTTCTTGAACAGTCCCACTTTAGTAGAAGTGCATTTGGAGATCTTGGTCCAGAACAATTTGAACCGATAACCATAGGGCAATTGTGTATTTCTATACAGAAATTCACCAAGAACTTAATTGAAATTCTCACAGGAACTACATTTTCCTGTCTTTTTGTGATCCAACATTAGACAATAAATTTCTTGTTTTAATGTAAATCTTGCTTAAATTTGACACCTAATTGGAAAATTGGTTATTTTTATCAGAAATAAAATCACACCAAAATCGACCAATGTGTGTAGCAAAGGGGATGTGGAAGGCATGCTACATAGTTATCAGTGCATTATATTTTTTAATAAACTCTTTGACAACAAAAATCATGAAACCTTTCCAACCAAGTCACGGTGTCTGCCAATAATGATATGCACATAGTCTAACAACATATTCCTCACTGAAATACTCTCATCCAACTCTTAACTAGATTTGCCCCTCCCAAATCAGAGAATATTTCTTTCTTCCTCACCTTTTAATCTACTGTTTTGTTTTTATTTCATTAAGGAATATTTAAACTTTATGATTTCAAAATTATTGTTCTAACATAATTATTATAATTTACAAGCTATTTCTACAGCAATCATACTAAAATCAAACATTTTATGAATAGAAGAAAAAATTACAAACAAACTATGTTATGTTAATTATAATAAAACATTATTAAAAACAAAAAAGTAATATCTATCACAAATATTTAAAAAAACAGAATTCTAAACAATCACAATTCACTACAATCTTCTACATACAGGAAAATCAAAGCAGATTAAACATGATCAGTACAATATACTTAACTGTGTATTAATTTAAAAGTTACTTATTATGTGTCTTACTCAGAAACAGTACAACATTATTTAAATGAAATATTTATTAAAATTTATAGATTTTTTTTAAATGAATTGATTACAGTATGGCCCAGAATAAACAATACTTAAATTTACTACCTTACAACAATTGTTATTAGTTCATAACTTTGGTAAGTGTTTTATCACAATAGTGTTATCGTGTATTTATTCTCATTGAACCATAAGAGATAATACAAATAAGAAATAAACAACTGAAAAACATGTTTGTTGTAAAACTTTCCTTCTGACTGTACAATCAGATTATCAAGCCTGGCTGATAAAGTTGAAAACAAATTTTGATGTTTTGAATTTGAAAGGAAATGATCTTTGCGCAATTACTAAAAGATATAAAAAAATCTTTTAGGAATCTGTCATTTTCAAGACAATGGTTTTAGAAATAAAGAGCAACTTAATATATAACAAGGGATTCATAGTGGTTGCATCCTTACAATGTCTTAGCATTTTCTTGGTCTAACAGTTTAACCCTGAAGATGCTTATGGTTTATGCCGAAAGAGAATACTTTTCATGTTGACCTACTGACAATAATTGGTGGTATTAAAATAGTGATTATAAAAAATTTCTGGGAACCATGCTCCTATGGAAGTCCTTACAAAATATTCACAGTTTTCATATTGTTTTGTGTTTGGTTTCAATAAGTATTTCTTTTAAAAGTTATAGTAAATTGATTATTCTAGACCATACAATGTTGCATTTTAATAAGCTAACAATAAAAAAACAACTTAAAATAAGCTTTCAGTCATAAAAAAAATATGTGATGATATGTATTTAGTTTTTTATATAATCACACACAAATATTGAAATTAGTATCATTAGTTGGTAATAATAAAAATATTTTTGTTAGTGCTTTTAAAAATATCTTTCTTTAAATTGAAACAGAAAGATTATATTCATGCTAATGTTAAAAACACAATACAGGCAAAATATGTTTTATAAAATTAAAATTGGTATAAATATTATCAATGAAAAATAATGATATAAAAAAGTTTATCTTTCTGCAGTAATTTTTAACATTTAAAATTTTTAGTCTTGTAAAATAATAGACAAAAGTAATGAATTTTGATAAAAGTAACAATAATAATGTACTCAATAATTTGTTTACAAAAAGATTTAAGTTCAATAATGTTCAGACTATTGATGTTATTCCATGATGATTGAATGATACATTTCAATTTTGTTATTAATTTTGTTGTTTTAATTATTTTACCAATTTTAAAACCAAAGTTAAACAGTGATATACTTAGTATTTTTAGTAAAATAATCAACATTACACTCTGGTATTAAAACCACAAAGTCTACTGCACACTTAAAGACATTTTTAACAAAAACAAATTATTAACATAACAAATACTAAAACAGGCATTAAAAATTAAAGCGAACACACTGCCATGCACTCGTACCGAAAGGCTGGATTCCGCTGCCAGATGCTTTTATACATTTCATGTCTGCCTCAGAATAAACAATGGCTTGGAATGGGGAGCCAGGGATATGTCTATCATTGAATGTAATATTCACAGTGTAGTCTCCAATTTCTGTTGGTAGATAAGCCACAGAGCATGTACCATCACCGTTGTCTCTACAATTGATAGCCGCTTCACAAGGTCCTTCTACAGTAACTCCAAGATTGCCTTGTCCAGCTCCTCTTGTGTCGATCATGAACTCTGCTGGTCTTCCAACTACACCTCTTTCTAAACCAGGCCCATGTGCTCTGACTTTATTAGCATCACTTCCATAAAGGCATGTAACTTTGTATGGTGTTGGAGAAACTGGCTCTCCACCAAACGATATACTCAACAAATACTCTCCCAGCTCTGTTGGTGTGAAATTGACTAGAAAACCCTCATGAGTGGGTATTACATGAGCTTTTACTCGGCTTCCCGACGGGCTGGTGATTGCGACTGCAAACTCTGCTTTCCCTGCCCCTTGTGTGATCACTCGGAACTGCTGCAGACTGTTAACAGGAGCCGCTGTACCCGCCCAAAACCATCAAGTCCCAAATAAAATCTTGAGCCTTATTCAACAAAATTTTAGATTGGTCCATTTTATCACAATCTAGGCTATAAATGTACTTAGCATTATGTTATTATTGAAAATGGTTTATTATCAAAATAGTTTAAATTTAAAAAAAGTAATTTAAACATAAGTAAATTTGGTCAATTTATTATTTTATACCCAAACTTTTACGTCAGTAATACTTGGTTAAAAATTATATTATCTTAAAGATGTTATAGGCCCCCATTATTGAAAACATTTGAAAATTTTACCCTTTGCAATGCAAGCAAAATCTAAGCTATTTCCAACAAGCGCTATTATTGTATGAAAAAATCAAAATAATGTTGATATTTAAATTCTTAAGTTAAAATAATGCTTTAAGCAACTGAATTTTACCATTTTTTAAATAAAATTTGTTTCAGAAAAAACAACTTTTTCACAATAATGTTCAGAAACACGTATTTTAATGATCTTGGACACATTAAAGAATATGACAAGATATGAACAATATATGAGAACATAATGGGAAAAATGAACTGTTTAAACATGGAAGTTGATTAGGCTTACAACAAGTGTAAGATATTACTGTCACAGCTGATTGTCATGGTGGTTTGAACCATACCTCACATTGTAGGAGCAGCAGAAACTTAGATAGGATGATGCAACTACAAATTATTATTTTGAAATTTGATGCTTTAACTATGAAGACAAGAAACATAATTAGTTTTTTTGGAATAAAACAAAAATTTAATTTATCATAGAGCTTTATTATTACTCTACTAATTACTGGTTTCAGTAATGAAGTTTGCAAGTTGGGATACAAAATTAATATTCTTATGCACCACGATGGATTTCACTCTCCTCATTTTTCGTCACATTTACACATCACCTGATTCAGCATTTAAAATTAAAATCTGTGTGTAAAGTGTTAAAGAAAAATTAAATAAATATTTGAACTCAAATATATTTATTAAATCTTTACAATTTATTTTAAATGAAATTAAAATTTTGTTATAGAAATCATTATTCAATTGATTTAACTCATTTGTTTAAATTGAATAAATAATTGTTATTGGCGAAGTGAAACGAGGTCTCTGTTTTAACTTGACCATTAGATTTTTTGTGTTTGTTTGTTTGTGTTTGTTACACAATTTTGGCCAAGTGCATTGACCAATTGTTTTGAAATTTAGTACAAAGGTACTTTGTTTAAAACCCGAATGAGATATGTGTAAGTTTTTTTTTCATTCACTTCCATTTCAAGATCGCAGCCTCTGTTTTAATGATCACGAGTGAGCTTATTTCCTGTATTCTGGCTGAACAGCTCATCCTATCACAACTTTGATCACATCACGGAGAAAGAGCATAAAATTTCCAACAAGATAGTCCATTAAAATTTTTTGTAAATATGATTCCCAGTTAAATAGGCAGAAGGGTTTGCAAGCGTGTTAGAATGCTGTCATGGAGTAGTGGCCAGGCAATTAATTATGAATATATACTGTGAGGTCTTATGTTCTTTCAACTACTAACAGGATATATTTTAACTAATTTGTATATCAAGATGTGCTGAGTGTGTTCTAAAACCACATAAAAACAGTATGTTTATAGACATAAGATTTAACAGTTAGTGAAGTAGACCTAAATTAGTCATTATTGTGAAGTATTGATTTTAAACAAACGAAGGAGCTTAGATATGCTTTTATAAGTCCTGCAATGGTATGCTATACAGTTTTTAACCCTTTGAGTATCAGGTGATGACACATAAAAAATGCTTGTTGTGGGTTAAAAAAAAGCTTTAGGTACCATATAACCAATTTGGCAAAAAATTACTTAAGAATACAACTTTACAAATTGGACTGAAGTTGAAACAAAACTATTGGCATGTTGTTATTTCAAGTTTACCGTGCATATTTCTTTAGTTTTTTTATAGGTACTCATAACTGTGTGTTATCCATATAAAGTCTTGAGCGAAAGTTAATTACTGAGTAACAATGATAGTTCAGTTACTGAAGTTAGTGTATCACATTTGTATAAAGAAATAATACTGATAAAAAAATTATAATTTGTTTGATTATATTTATATATAAATACTGTAAACAAACATTTAAACAGTTCTTTACTGTTTATTAGGTTTATTCAAGTATAGATAAGAGAAAATGTATTTATGAACATTTTAATATCAATTAGATACGAATATCTTTTATAGGAAAGACCTTGAGATTATTTTTGAAACCTCTACTTAAAAGCATTGAAGTAAGTGGAAATTTTAGCAATCTATAACAGCACAGTATGTAACACTGTAACCAACCACAGTTTTTTTTAACTAGCACTCAAAGGGTTAATACTTAAAGGCTAATCATTTTATAAGAAATACATTACACATCATCTGTATAATATACAAATATTTAGTCTAAACCAAAATTTAGTTGAAAAATTTTGACAAAAAACAAATTGAAAAAAAACATAAACTATGTAAATTTAAAACATAATTACTAACTTGAAAGAGAAGAGAAAATAGCAGATTAGAACAAATAAATTTACTTAAAATTACTTACTTACTTAAAATTGAAAAAAAAATATTTGAAAAGCCCAAGAGTCAAATATGCTCAGAGTTATTCAGTGTTGTGTTTAATATATCTCTTAATAATTTTCTTTTACAGTTGATTAAAAAAAATCATTTCCTCAGAATTGTTTATTATTATTGCATAAATTTTAACATTGAGCAATAACGAGCAAGGTTGGCAAGTGATGCAGACATGGGTCTACTACAATATAGGTCTAATACAATATGTATTACTAGGATAATTAAAATCAATTTGAATTTTAAATCTTTTAGTTGAAATATTATTAAAAAATTCTTTTTAGAGTCAGTTCTGTCACATGACTCCAATATTGTGTAATGTCTGTCTTTATGGTTACCTATCAATAACACACCATCAGCACTTAAATTGGCAGATCGGAAATGATAAGTTTTGTTAACTGTCATTTAACACAAATTTAAGGAAACTAATTTAGAGTTGATATAAATATGAATGCAATGTATATGTGAATGAATGGATGTAAATGTGACAATTTCCTTGTAGCTAGCTCATAATGAGCAATTATTTATGGAAAGAATAAGAATAAAATTTAATACATTTTAACTGTAAAAAAAGGAAATAAAATCAAGGCATCAAAAATAATTTTTTCAAAGTATAAGAAACTTTACATATTATGAATATTCATTTTTATTTCATAAAAAGTTCAATATTGTGTGAAATCATCATTTTAACTGTATACAGTTCCCATGGACAGCATATACTATGAGGACATCTCACCAGGACTTTAAAGGTATGTCTACTAAGATATATAGATGTTGATTGTAAAATAAATCTTATCTGTACATTACAGACTGGTCCTCTAAAAGTGTTTAACTAAAGTGCTAAAACTTGCTATTTTGCTTTAAAACAATTACAATTACCAAATAATACATTTGGTAGAATAGTGTTTATTGCTTTAATTATTAACTTATTAATAAATACACTGCATATATGGTATTGTAGCTATATTATGCAATAATATAGCTACAATTATCTATAGTCTATTATATACATATAATATATTTTTAATTTTATGATTCCAGCACATTATTTGTAGATTTATAGAAGTTGATGTTTTATTATAATATTTTTGAAGTTTCAATTTTGATTTTATGATTTATTTGAATATGAAGATTTTTGCAAACAAGTGTTTACAAAATTATAAGGCATGTAACAATCTTTACTGTAATTATTATGTTAATGAAATAAAATAAGTCAACATTGAAAATATGTGTAGTTTTAAATAAAATCAAAATTAGTTCATAAAATCATGAATTAATACATAATTTTAAAAAAAATGAAGTACCATAAAATTTAACTAAGTTCAACTTCTGTTTCTATACTTATGTTTATGATCATGAAAATGATTTTTTAATAGTGACCCTTACTTGGTTCTAAGCCGTCAACTCTTATTTTGGAAACATCAACATGTGCTTGGACAGGCACTTTGATTGGAGACTGAGGAACTTGTAGCCCACCATACAGTGCTTTTACAGTGTAAGTTCCTGGCACTGGAGCACAGTAATCTACAACGTATGTTCCATCGTCATTATTGATTATTTCAATAGGAAGTTCTGCTCCCTTGTCGTTAGTTAAAGAAATCTGTAGATCTCCTTTAATTAAAAAAATCTTATATTAGTTAAAATATATCCTGACCTAATTCTAATTAATTAATTATAATTTAAAAGTAATTATTTTACACAAAAATAAAATTTACATCAGCCAAGCTTTTGACCTTTAACCCTTTGCTCCCGGAGAGTCACTATGCTAACGATCATCTACTAATCAGACTGGATAAATATTTACTGCATCATACCCACTACTCAGGTGGGACACTATGTGTGGCTTGTACTGCTTTGCTGTTAGGCTCATTGTGTGTCACATCTTGGTCACACCTAGTGCTCGAAATTAAATCACACGTTTTTGGATGTTTTCATTCAAATCAATAACTTTTATCTATCAAACAGTATAATAGTTTTTTGTAAAATTTTAATGTTTATATATATATAATTATATAATAATTATTAATATTAATTATTAATTATTTAATAATAATAACTTTTTTCTAATAATTTCTATTATACTGGGGTGCAAGGGTTCTACTATACTGTATCACTGACATAAAAAGTTCAAATTATTAACACTTTTTTAACATTGGGTATATATAAAATGCTAGTGACCAAGTAAACATTTGAATTAAAGACAATTTTGAATTATAGAAGTTTGAATTAGTCAAGTTCCATTGTATGCTGTATACTCAATTATGTCTGTATACTCAATTAATTCTTTAATTTTACACAAATAATTTACCTTGTCCAGCTTCACGACAATCTATGTTGAAGTGAGTGGGTATATTGGACTTCACTCCTTTTTCAATTCCAGGCCCAAATATTTCAACTCTAGATGGATTTAATGGCTGTGACACATAAACTCTATATGGACTTTTATTTGTTGCAACACCTCCATAGTTAACCTTAAATATAAAACATAATATTTAAAAAGGCTACTTTTTTCATTAATTTTATATATTGTTTTGCATTAATTTATTGTTTTCATTTTGTAAAATTTCATTACATGAATTCAATAGATATATTTAAAAGAAATGAACTTTGAGGATAATAAACATTTTTGTGACCTTATTTCCCACTCTTTAAGGCAATAACAATAGTTTGCAAATACTATTATGGTATGACACTTACATTGGATTAATATCATTTATTTTTGTTGGTAAATGTGTATTTGTTGAGATTGTTTAAATTATATAAAACATTAAGACATGGTGTAAAATAATTTTGTTAACTGTGTAATTCAATTAAAATCTTTGTGTCGTATTTATTTTTAATCTGACTCTTTTTTAATTGCAATTAAGTTATACTTATTTTTCACTGAAATTTCTATTTAACTGTTTTTATAATATTTATCTAAGGAGAAAATTTAATTTTGAATATAAAAAATGTACTGAACTAATATTGTTGAATTAAATTTAATTATGAAATAAAAAATTAATACAATAAATCATTAACTGATAATATTTGACTTATGGCTTGTCCTGTTATTGATATTGATATTATAATTATACAAACACTGACACAGGTCTACTGTAAAGAAAAAAGAGGTAATTTCTTCACTTTAACACTACAGGAGAATTTCCAAATTATAGTAAATGGACATACTAAAAAAGTCCAATAAATTAAAAATTAAAAATGACATACTGATCATTTTTGAAATGAAATAATAATAATAAAAATAATAATTCTATGGCAAAAAATAGATGAAAATGATTTAAAGTAAATTAATCTAATGGGATATCAATCCAATAACCAAACCTTAAAAAAGAAAAAAATACAGTGTAATGAACATTACCCTATTTTCTGATCCAGTAAATTATTTTTATTTACAAAAGTTACCTGTACAGTGTGACATGAACCAAGTTTAGGAACGTAACTACAAGTAAAAGTACCATCACGGTTGTCTCGCACATTCACATCTACATTTTTTCCTTTTCCACTAAGGACCTACAATGCAAAAATGGCAATAAAATTAGTTCCCAAAATACAAATTAAAAATCTACCTGATGAAATCATTAATTTGAATATTATCTTTATTTAATATGCTCTTAAGTTTACCTTATAAAATATTTACTGCTTATGAACATTCACAATTAATTTGAAAAATAGTTATACAAATTTATATTAAACACAATCTTATTTTGTTTTCAAATAGTCAGTACTTGGTGAAACTCTATAACACAGAAAATATTAATAAGTTATAAAATATATTTGAAGGATAAAAGCATCACTTTAAAATGCTAGCTGCCTGAACTGATAAAAAGAATTGTTGGAATTACCTAATGGATGTACTGATATTTGTACTTGTAGACAACTTACTTGTACATCAAGTGGTGCAGATCCAGCCTTCCTTGTATCAACTGTAAACTCTGTTGGCTTCCCTTTCTGCACACCATCTCTTTCTATTCCTTTCCCATAGCATTCAACCTTAAAACAAATAACATAAATGCCTTATTACATAGTACAAGAATACTTTTGTATTAAATAAATTTATTTAATAACAATAAATTTATTAAATTTTATATTTACATTTTAAAATTTTACATTTTAAATTAATATCTTCAAAAGTGTATTTTGTTATTTTCCTTGTAAAAAAGTCCCTTCAAGAATTGAAAACCACATTTATAAAATGATATTTCATATTTTCAAAATACTTTTTATTTATAAATTTAAAATCCATAATGTTTTGTAAAATAAATTTCTAAATTATAATAACTAAAGGAAAACATTGTTTTAGGGTCAACACCATACTAATTATTGTTCTATTTTAACTGCTCACTACACTTGCAGCTTGAAATTTGTGATACTTAAGCAGTACTAATAACTTCAAAATTAACATAAGTTGTTTTGTGAAAACCAGGGATAGAGGCACTTCTGGCATTAGTGAGAGATGCAGTAAGGGTAGGTCTAGAAGTAAATGTAAGCAAAATCAAATGTATGTGAATCGGTGGAGAAGAATGTCAGCTATGTTTTAAAATTGGACCATAACAATTTGGACTATTACAGATTGGACTATGAACCTGAATGGAAATTGTACCTGAAGTGAGTATTCAGAACAAGGCACCTTGGAAAATAGAAAGAAGAATCACAGTTCTAAACAGTTGCTACTTCAGATGAATACATCAATTTAAAACAAAATAAAAATACAGCTGTATTAACTGCTTATACATCTTGTATTAACATATGTATGTGAGAACAAGGTTGTTGTTAAGGCTAAAGAAATTAATCTCTAACAATTGAAAAGAGTAAAAGAGATTTTTCATAAACCTATAAGATTAAAAATTATTCCACTGCAGATGTTCTACTGAACATTCATTCATGTTCAAAATAACTAAGAGTTTTATTTATATACTCATATAACAAAGAATAAATACGATAAAATACATACCTTTTCTGGATAATAATCAGTATTGGGGAAAATTTGAGCTATATAAGGTGATTTAGGGATGTCTTCATTGTCACAAAGAATGTGTACTGCGTATTCACCAGGAGCTGTAGGGTAATATCGAACATCAGCTGATCCATCTCCATTATCATGACAGTCTATTTTAGCTTGTGATGGTCCTTCAATACTGAAACCTGAAATAAGTAATATCTCATTATAATATGTGTACATTATTATTTTTTTTTTCATTAAAGTGTGTGAACAAAGAAGTTTATGTATAGAAGTGGAAAATATATAAAATATAAAATGAGAGATAAAAGTTTAATTAAATTTTAAAAATAATAAATTTTTCATTTATCACTGAATTTGCATAGACGTATCTAGGATATTGTGTTTATTTTTTAATATTTACCAATCTATTTCACAAAACTTGTTCAGGACATTAATTTTTAGATTCAAATCACTATATAATGATGGGAAAAACCAACAACTACAATGTAGAAAACATCATATATATATATATATATATATATATATATATATATATATATATATATATATATATATATATATATATATATAATAATTTAAGCAGGATATCTCTTTAAAATAAAATAAACTTCTAAATTTATAAAAACTGTATTATTATACTACTTCAGATTAACAAAACAAATAAAATTATATGAAAAAACTAAATAGGACATGTATTGTTTTGAAGTTGCCATTATTGAAAAAAAAATGAATGAAGCAAAAGATTTGGTAAATATAACAAAAAATAATACTTCTTTATTTGTGTAATATATAAAATCCAAATATCAGTCACACACACTTACTGTGAAATTTACATAATTTTAAGACCAGGGAGTTAAAATTTGTCACACTTGTTGGTTTTGGCTTCTAGGTGGCCACAGAGAAATGTTAAAAAAAAATTCCATTCCTAAAAAGTTAAAATGAGATAAAAGAAACTTTACATTTCATCTCTGTATCTCCAGATCTAAAAGACACATAGATCTGAAATTTCATACACAGGTTTATCTTAATGTTTAAAAGTTCACAATGAAAAGGTTTGTCAAAATTCCACTTTGAAGAGTTAAGATGGGGTAATTTATTTTTTTAATTTTTCATTGTGGGCATTAAAATTAGATGTGAATGCTTCTCTTGGGTGAATGCAAAAAAATTGTTAAACAAATTAAAAACTAAGAAATTGAAATAAAGACTCAAGTTAGTGTACAAAATAAAAACACCATTAATCCTGTTATGGCTTTAATCATGGGATATTAGAAGATGAAAACTTTTTTTTTAACTTATAGGTCAATGAGAGATAAGTTGATAAGATAAGGTGCTTAATGAGAGATCGTTGATTTCCAGATAGTTATAAAGAGAAACTTAAAAAAACCCAAAGTTAAGGGATTGACATAATGGTTAAAATATACAAAAGCAAAAACACAGTAATCATTTTAAAAAATAGGAATGTTCTTTAGATGTAGATACTGAAAATTTAATTAATAAAAATTTTTAGGTGTATAATAAGGTTTAACAAAATTTCACTGTGAAGGGTTAAGTTAGGGTAAATACTTTTAATGAATACTTTTATTCACTGGTAAAACCATGATGGGGAATGCTAGTATTGCATAAAAGGATAATAACACAAGCATGCTGAAAGATTGGCAAAACCAGAAAACATCTCTGCATCTGTGCATAATATAGAATGTAACACACAAAGGGTTTACACATTTTAATTAAAATTAAAATCTATATTTTTTAAATCTAAAGGTCAGTTTGATATATACTTAAAATAACAATATGAATGGTTTTAAAATAAAATGAAATATATTTGGTGTAATACATTTTTAAGACAGTTTATAACATTCTGACCTTAACGGAATACACTCACCTAGTGCTCCTGTCTCTCCATTAGTTTCTACAGTAAACAATGCGGGGTATGCCACCACTCCTCCAACTAATCCTGGTCCATAGGCTCGTATCATCGTTTCTTTATATGGCCCAATATTTACTTCATAAGGTGACTTGGATATTTCAGTCCCAGCAAATGTAATCATAACTACATGCCGACCTTCTTTTTGTGGAGTGTAAACAGCTTCGTAAGTAGTACCATCCAATTTTTTCAGTTTTACAGGTTCATTTATACCTCCTAAAAAAAAATATTTTAGCTAATTTATTCTGGCTATGTGAATATTAAACATTTTTTGTATTACGATTTTTTTTTCTTTGTGTTGGTGTTTGTTAACATAATATTTGAACTTTATTGTTTAATGGACCTAAATAAGACTAACTAGAAATTGAAACCTGCACTGTAAAAAATTGAAATGAGATGTCACCTAGTTGTTCCAATTTTTTTATATAAAATAATGTTTACAATTTCATTGTTAAAACAATGAAGTAAGAGTATGGTACCAGATAAGCCAATTTTTCAGTACAGTGTCAAAACAATAATAAACACATCTGACAATTTTTTTCTAATAACAATAATTGTTCCAATTACCAGACAAATAAATATATATATATATATATATATATATATATATATATATATATATATATATATATATATATATATATAGTCAAACTTTGGTTAACTGAACTCTGGTCAACTAAAACCCAAGTTATATAAAACTCATAAAAAAAAGATGGAGAATAAATAAAATGTAGAAGAAAAAATGAGGACAAGATCATATGATCTAGCAAAAAAAGTAAAGACCTGACCTTGAGTTGATTTTTCCAGTCACCAACTCCCCAAGTCTAAATATAGTTACACTGCCAATCTGCAACCCCACCCCACAACACTGACATCCACATTAGTCACTAACTGTCAATACAGAAGTGAAGATCACACTTAATTTTAGATTATTCTAAAATTTGTTGAACAACACAGTGAGCAAACACCAGCTAATGTCCTTCTAATTAGAAGATGGAGGGACTTTGCTGCTGCTTGAAAACGCTATGAGAGATGTAAGAAATAAATGAAAATTACTGAGTTTTTTAATGAATAATTAATAAGCTATAACCTATATATAATAAGCACAGTATACAGTTTATTGATGCAAGCATAAAAATGTAATTTTTAACTTTAATAAAGGACAGAAGTCATATATAACTCAAAAAAGAGATTTGATTCATTTGATCTTCAAAATCTTCTAAAATTAATTCTACAAAAAAGTATTACATGTCCACAGCTTAACTATAAAAAAATGTTATCGGGCTTCCTTCCTTTCTTTTGGTTAAACACACACAACACAACACACACACACACACACACACACACACACACACAGAGTAAATTTTGATTAACCATATCATCACTTTTCTAACAGTTTCTGTTAACCATCAGTTCATTATTAATAGCTCATTCTAGTAATTATTACTGTACTATATATTTTTTATATATAGCTCTTAGAGAAATACTAATAAAAGCAACATACACATAAAAGTATAATAATAATTATGCAATTCATACTGCACCTTTTTTTATATGAGATTAATTGCATGATCATTAATGTTCAAAATTACTATAACAATAATAAAATATTTATAACAATAATTTTCTAGTATTAACAGTAGACAGATTAACATAATAAATAATCTTAATTTTATTGATGAGTGGTTCAGGCACCGAAATGGTGCACATTTTTGTTTAATTGATGAGTCAGTCATGCATCATGTTTTATTGATGTGTATGTTATGCAGGAAAAGGAAACTATAGACTACATGAAATATCGTTGGAGGTGTAATTGATGATTATTTATTATTAGTGATTGCGAGGTTCTTGCCAGCTGTAGGCAAAAGGGTGCTTAGCTTTCAGGATCCTGTGGACCCCCCAGAATATGTTAGGAACCCCCTAAGGGACCAGCCTACTAAAACCAATAGGTTTAGTTCCACAATAGATTGCACTTTGTATTCCTGTTATCTCTAGTACTTAATCTAATCTTATTTTCTGACTATTTCAATATTTATTTATTTTATTGATCAAAAGTACAATGACGCAATTTTAACTACTATTTTTTATTTACTATTCATCCCAACATAAATATTGAAATAAACTAAATTATATAAAGAATATGTACAATACAAATCTATTTTTTTACCAAGCAACTAATAATATAAAATTCAAGTAGGAAGATAATACCTGGTCCTATCACAAACACTTCAGGAGTTCCTTCTCCTGCATTTTCTGTAAGAATTCTAAAATCAGCAGCATCACGAACACGTACTCCCGTTGGTTGTAAACCACGACCCCATGCTCGAACTTTTTTTGCATCAGAGACTGAAATAAAACATAATATTGTTTGAATGTTGTGGATCATAATTTACTCAGGTATTGTATTTTTTAAAAATGTTAACATTGAAATCTGAGGCTACGCTGGTTGTTCATGAAGTCTGGTTTCAATAATTCATTATAAATATATATTTATGTTAGGTAATTTTTATGATTATATATATTCTTTTAATATGTATAGTCAACTGAATATAAGGGTTAAAAATTTTGAGTGTAGTTTATTTTGCATGCTTTGCTAGAAACTAATCTTCTAAGGTATTTTTAATATACTGATATTTAGTTTTATAAACCTCTTAATATGTAGTAATCACTTTGGAAAATATGTAAAACTGTCTAGGTCAGCAGTTTCCAAACATTTTTGTCATGGGATTTACTTTCAACCAGAAATTTTGTTCCGTAGCCCACAATAGCAAAATTTTTAACTCACCTTTACACCCTTTATCTTTTCTTGTGATGAAGTGTAATTATTATACAGGAAAAATGAAGAAATTTAATTTCATTTTATATGTCAAATTAATTTGTTCTTACTATATGCCTGTCATAGTTCCAACAGTAGTGCTAGCTTAGAACAGTTGCATTATCCTAACACCCTGTTCATTTTATTACAAAATATCTGTTTTATGTGTAACTTTACAGTTGATAATGAAGCAGTTTTTTTGGAATTATAGAACATATTTCTTGAGATATGATCAATTTTCAATTTTTTTTTTTTTTTTTTTTTTTTGTTGAGAGTATTTACCTGCAGCTCTCTCGTCACCTACCCAAATAGCTCCAAAAGCCCATTATTTGAGAACCACTGGTCAAGATAATTCAAACCTTAATTAAAGTTGACTTTTTTAAGTCAAAGAACATTTGAGAATGAACAGGTTCTATATTTTTTATAGCATGTAAATGTAAATAACATACACAAATAAATTGACCAATATGTAAAATGTTTTTTAAACAATATAGTACTTAAAATGTTAAGCTAATATCTATTTAGTGAAAACTAACAAGAGTGCAGTAAAACGACTGTGACAAAAATTAATATTTCATTAAAGGCCAAACTAAACTAACTTGTTTTACTTTACTGGATTTAAAAGTTAATAACTGTATTTTCCTTTTGGTTTTAGAGTTGCATACTAGAAAGCAACTTATGTAAAAGTATATACATGTGTTATCTCACTACAATACCAGGAAATAACTAACTCTTCTTTGCCTACATTACAGATTTATATTAATTTCAAGGAAACACAATATCACATGAAAAAATAACTTTCAGTGAACAACACAGTACTATTTCTTGACCTATATTTTTGAATTATAGAGAGAAAAACTTTTTACTTCAATAAACAAAAAAGTTTGTTGTTTAATCCTATATACAAAAAATAAATAATAATTACAGCTAATTGAAATTGTTCACATTGCATTCTTCTTGCCTCTTGACAATGATTTTACAAACAGAGGCTACACTTATTTCAATTATTTAAACTTAGTTTCTAGGTCTTTTTTTGTAAATACAAAAGTTTATGTTTAATATTTAAGAAAAGTTGACATTATAACTGAAACGTTCCTAGTTGTTCTGTTGTAGACACAACTGATGTAACAGTTATGCCATTCAGTGTAGAATGACTATGTTGAGATCAGCTGATTTTTTAAAGGTTAATTCAGTTAAGTGAATAAACATTTTTATGTCTTCACCATTGGAGCAGCAACAAACTGGTCACATGACATTTTTCTGTGTTCAAACTCACTATCTACAGAATCTTTTTAAAAAGTATAACAAAATTGCTAGTACAGTATTTTGATTCGATTTTATTTTGTATAAACTGAAATTTATACCTCTCAGTTAACTTTAAACATTTATTTAAAAATCAATCATTGTTAAAAAAAATCAAATTATGAGTTTGATCATTAAACATACTAGTTCATCAAACTATTAGCACATTTCATCAAAGATCCAGACTTATTGAGTTGACACAAGTCATTTAACACTGTTTTAATTTTGTGAAGAATTGCTTTTAATAGTAAACTATTTTGTTTAATTTTTATGATAATCAATTTGGTCCTGATAGGACCATTGTCAATTTGGCCTTGGGCTATCAGATACACAATTTCTTAATAGGAAGAGAAATCATTTTATTCCCGAGTTAAAAACTTATTAATTTCTCATTACTGGTAATAGAAACAAAGTATTTTACATATTTTTATTTTCCTTCTGTTAAAAAAAATATTCTGATAATTACATTTTTCTTGTTCTGAAACTTTCTACCATTTTCAACTCTAAATTATGTAATATTCTCATTTTTAAAATGTTTTTTTTAAGTACCTCATTAGTTAATATAATTTCACTTATTTTCATCAAGAATACATTTATAGGTGTCAAATTTTATAACAAAATATTATGGAAATTTCTTTACTATTTTAATGATTTTCATTAACATAAATTTTAAATAATTACTATATTTACAGAAAACATTGTATTATGTTTTAGACTTAACTTGAAAAATCTATAAATATAAAATAATATTGATAAATATTAACATCAATATACTACTGATAAATATAGGTATGAATTTTTTTTTTTTTTTTGTTTAACGTCCGACTATTGTGCACATTTGGGCTAATGCAGACGATGGGATGATTTATAGTGTATGAAAATGCCAAGCCCTCGCCGGGAATCGAACCCGGGTCCTCGGGGTGAAAGCCTAGTACGCTATCCACTAGGCCACCGAGGCGGCTTACAGGTATGAAGAACATAATATATATATATATATATAATTATTATAACATATATATTATAAGAACATAATATATATAAATTTAATATTCATACAGGTATGAAGAACATAATATTAATTTTATAATTTCATAAATACAAATTTATTATCAAACAATTAAAGATATATGACGAACCTGGTGAAACACGTATTCCATATGGGCTGCTTGGAATAGGCTGACCTGCAAAGAATACATTGACAGAATGCAGTCCCACCGTAGGTGAGGTATATTCACAGCGCCAAACATCTGGAGAAATCTGCCGCACTTTGACAGGAACAGTATTTTTGTATCCTGCTGGATCAAGGATAATAACTTCTGGGACACCACGCCCGGCATCTGTAATACAACAAGTAACACTTCATAAGATTATAGTTTTTATTGTTGCTGAATCTACCAAACAAAATAAGTATTTTGCTCTACAATATACATAACTTAAAAAAGTGAGGAATAAAGTCACATTAACTTTTTAACAAGTAAAAAAATTGTTTAATTTAATACTTTTTTTGTAAGGTCAGTACTTTTTTCTGTGAAAGTTTAATATTTTACAGTCAATAAAACATTATACATGATTTTGGGCAGAATCACAAAACTTCACATTTCCCAGCTAAGCATAATCATTTATTTATTATTTACAGACTAAAAAATTATTATAATATCTCCTGATAAGTTTGGCAAAAACTGTATAGAATGTTTTAAGTCTTTTAATTCAATCATCTACAATATTATTATTCAAGGTAAAATAACACAAGTAGTCTAACATTCCCTGGATATACTTTATACCCTGAAGGTGACCTCCATGTCCCAGCCATAGATGGGGCATAACCACTGTATTAAGCCCACAGGGAGCTCAGACATTGTGATTACAAGTTTAACAATCATGAGCTACCCTAGCTGAATCTCTACGTTTTGTTCATCTATTTGCTTCTGGGTTAGATATCTTCATCTCAAGTCATGGTGGAACAGTATACAATGAAGGCTATGTGACTATGTATTGTTAGCTTAAGTATGTGGACTCTAGATACCAAGCAACCTCCAGTTTTAATCTAAGCTTACATATCAATAAACTCTGTATAGGTGGAAATTTTATTTTCCCAACTACTTGTGAGATTTGGATATGTAGAAACAAACCTTCAACGCTCAGAAAACCCTGGGGAAACTGACAAAATTGGACCTGGGGGGTGATAATAGCAAGGAGGGGAAGATAAATGGGGTTGTACTAACTGCATGAAACCCACAAACAGTGAATTACATCAAACTATATGAACAAAACGGGATTTACCAACCGCAGTAGAAAAAATGAGAGGTAGTGTAAAATATTTCAAATAAGTAAGGCCTATTTCAAATAAAAAAGATATTTGTAGATGTAAAAATATCTATTGGGAAGCACCAAAGTGCAAACTGAGGAGAGAAGGTAGTAGCAAAATATCTTCTAATTAAACCTAGAAGAAGATCTCTCAGATATAAAACTTTGATTATGAGAAATCCAATCATTATGGGGCTATGATGACAGGGTTGATGAACTGTATTTGTACTTCAAGACTAGAAGACTGGAAGGAACATTAAGATCCTACGCAAAGGGCCACTCAGGAAAACCATAGAATTCATTACAGAGCATTATAGTTTTAAAGTGCACATGAACCTTGGAGAAACTGTGTGTTAGTTATGCAGGAAGGAAGAAGAAACTTAAAGCCACAAATATATGATTGTGAGGCTCTTGCCAGCAGTAGGCAAAAAGTATTTCGTTTCCAGGACTCCTCAGAGAACCTCTAGCAGAATGGGCTAGTCAGTGGACTGCTAAAACTCATTAAAGGCTCAAGTCTACAGAACTAGAATCCATGAGGATTAATTGCGCAATAGGTCCTTTAATAGGTATACCAGGACCACCAAAACCCCATAATATCAAAAACTATTCTAATCTATGCATGATTTTAAAAAATATACTTAAAATCTTGGTATGTCTACTCTTAATGTGTCAATCTTTCGTCCAACTTAAAAAGGATGCTACTTAATAATTAGGTATTATATACCTAAATTCATGAAACCAAATACTGAATATAAAAAATGGTAGTACCTTTTGTAAAAATGTCAAAATATGTTGGCCGGCCAACCATTACTCCTTCCGGTTGCAATCCTGGTCCTGAAGCTGTCACTTTTGAAGGATCTCCAGCATGCCCTTCAACACTCACTGTGTAAGGTGATTTGGGAATTTCTCTACCAGCAAATTTGACATTAACTTTATGGATTCCTTCCTGCTTAGGTGTGTAAGACACGCTGTAGGTTAGGTTACGATCTTTGTTAAATCTCACATCAACCTAAAAAAATTATAAGCATTTAAATGAATATCAAATATATCAATAATAAAATTAGTAATTTTTAAATATTTTTGTAGAAATAATTTAAACATAAATATGATTCAAACTGTTTTATTATAAAAATATTAATTATTTTAAAATATTACTGACAATAATTTTTTTATGCCATATGTATTTTAAAAATAACTTCACTTAACCCAAACAGCTTTTGTTATTAAAAATTGACAAATTTGACATGAAAAAAAAGATAATTTTACTTAATTGACTATTTTTATAATTTGATTATTTTATATTAATCACCATTTATTTTACAAAACAAAGTGTAATAAATCATTTTTACTTATTAATATATAAATAAATAGGATGATTAATAGTGATTTTGAAATAAAAACAGATTTTTTAAATTTTTATGTATATATCAATTTTTGGCATGAAGCCAGAAAAAACTCATCTGTAATATTTTTTGTATGAAAATTGTTAGAAACTAAATAAATTGATTATTTTTTGAAGTAGGATACAGGCATGTGCTGATACATATCTCAAAAATATTTTGCAATAAAAACAAATCAAGCTCAAACCTTTCTTTGGAGAAAAGTGTTTTAACAATTTTAGAAGAGTGGCAGTTTGTCAAAATCCCTTAAAAATTAGGATTTTACAAAATTAGTTGTATTGATTTTGTAAGTATGTAAATAAAAAATATCGGTTGCTGCTCAAAAAATCCAGTTCAAAAGCTATCATTAAAATATTGGGAAATTAGTCTAATAACTCAAAATCAGTTAATCATATTTTGCAATAAATTGAAAACAAACTCAGTAAAGACTCAAGTCTACTGAAGTAGAATCCAAGAGGATCAGTTGCACAATAGATCCTTTAATCAGCATACCAGGGCCACCAAAACTCCATAACCTCAAAAACTAATATTGTCTATGCAGGACCTTAAAAAATATACTTAAAATCTTAGTATGTCTACTCTTAATGTACCAATCTTTAGTCCAACTTAAAGAGGATGCTACTTAATAATTAAGTATTATATACTTAAATTCATGCAACCAAATATTGAATAAAAACAATTGTAATTATCTTTTTTCTGATAGGAATGTTATAATTGTTTAGAGTACATATCTCTGTCTAGGCTGTAGCTTCAACACTTTATATTTGTTGACATGTTTCGGAATACTTTCATTTTCAAAACTTTTTACGGTACTCCAAAAATTAAAAAAAAGAACATAGTAGCTAAAAATTTAGACATATTTATTTTAAGACTTACTGGTTCTAACTGTCCTTTGGGGTTTTCAACTGTAACATCTACTTTCCCTTTACCAGCTGAAAATGTTTCAACTGTAAATATCGCTGGTGCACCTACAACAGGTCCTGTTGGTTCAATGCCAGGACCATACGCTCGTACCCTGAACAAAAATTAAAAATCAGACAACTGTTGATAAAATATTTTTAACACGTCAGACAAAGAGTTTTAAAAAATAATAATACTCTGATATGAGGTTTATGTATATAAATAAGTTATGAATTAGACCTTTTTACATTCTCATACACACACTTTACTAACCAGTGCAGAGTACTTTCACTCAAATTCTATGAAAGTAAATAAAATGACAAGTTAACATACATATGACAATGATTTACCAGAACTTGTGAAATAGAATAGTAAGTGATCTAACTCTTAAAAAGGAAATCAAAAACTGCACAAAAATATAGGTTATGTGTATTTAAAGAGTAATTATTATCAGAATAGACTATTACCACTAAAAATAGACGTGTAAATAAGGTAACAACTAGAATAACTGTTTTTCAAGCTATAAATACTTTAATGATTCACTCATTCAGACTCCCTAAGTCATTTCAGTGATTAAATAGACTCACAATGCTACATTTTGTGGGAAAATGACAATTTTTATTATTGTTAAAATTTATTTGGTAGGAGATTATTTTAAACAATCTAATTCTTGTTTGACATGAGAGAAAACTTTTGCAATATTCAAACAGTAATGCAATTTTTATGTTCCATTTATAAAAAATATAATTTTTAAAACAAAGTTCAAATTAAAATTGGAATCCAACACTAAACAGAATCAAAGTTTTCTTTATTTGGAAACCTCCCTCTCACTAGATGGTTTTATGACTCTTTATCACTGGAATAATACTTTGATACCATGTTCTCATACCAGTACTTTGATACCACTTATTCTTTGTCTTATCTTTACACTTGTTTAAATGAGATAATTTAAAGCCAAAGCCAGAAACTAAAGAAGTCTCAACAGAAACACGTTTTTAAAATCCCAAAGCTTTTCTAATATGTTATAGTATATCTAAATAAAATGTTGCAAATAATAAATAAAATACAAAATTTTAAAGAATCGTAATTAAATAATTTTTAAGTTAAACATTAAAAAACTTTAAAAATGTTTGATATAATATGCAAAACAATTAAAATAATTTGTAAGTTTTATTGAATTAAAAAATTATTCTTTTTTTAAAACTTTTCAAATGAATTTTTCAACAACAAAATGTAAACATTAATTTTCTAGAATTAAAATAAAAGGTATGTTAAAACTTAAATGAGATGTTTCGGTTATTCTGAAGTAGCTCCACTGTTGCCTAGCATCTAGAACATTCTTATAGAAAATACTTGACATTAATGAATTAAATTTGATAAAAGGATATTGTTGTGTGCCCTAGATCAAGCATGTATGCTAAGTTTCGGGAAAATCTATAAAGAGGAGTTCCTCAAAAATTTATTTTGAAATTTGACCTAAACTGACAAACAGACGATATAAGTACAGAAAGTGTTGGAAGAAGGGGAAATTAAATTATCCAAATATTCAAATTTGGAAAAACAAAACCAATACAGTATATGAAAATATTTTCTTACCAATTTACTATGATAAAATTTAAGCTTTTTTGTGTTTTGCTACATTGGGAAAAACCTTCATGGGAATAACCATAGTAGAACTCTTACACAGGGTTCTATATGGAGGGCTTAAAGGGGTAGCAGATGTCTTTGGCAGAGCATAACTCAAGAAAATCATGGGCTCATTATAGGGTACTGTGGTATAAGGGTGCACATGAACAGAATAGGTATGTACCATGGAGAAACCGTATGTGCAAGAAAGAGGAGGAGAATATAGGACATATAATCCATGATTGTAAGGCTCTTCCTAGTAAGAGGTTAGGGGTTTTTTGTTTCCAGGACTCTAAAGCTCTTCAATAGAATGAGCTTTAATAACAATAGTCAATTGATTATTGGAACTTACTAAGGGCATCAATCTGCTAAACTAGTACTCAAGAGGTTTAGCTGCACAATAGGTCTGTTCACCATAGTGCCTAGGGTTGTATTATCACTTCCTCTAGTTTAGATCTCTAATGTTACGCATTCAAAGTGTTTTGAAAGTTCTATAAATTTTGTGAAAATTTTCAGATGTTCAACTAATACAAAATGTTGGTAAAATTCAAAAACTAATGCAATTAATGCCTGTTAATACAGATAGGAAGGATTTTACTCTAGCTTCATTTAATATATTACATCTGAAACCATACATTAAGCAAATATTTAGAATCAAAATCAATGTCTCTTCCTTACAACGTGATCAAAATATTATTTTGCTGAACTTTTTATAATAAAAATTATTATGTAGAAAAAACCAGTTTATTCTTAAACAAAAGTATAAGAAATAAATTGCTCAGAAAACAGCAAACAATAACAAAATAAACTTACTTTAAAGAATTGATTATTGCATTATTATAAAACTGTTTTGGTGTAATATTCAAATTATGGTGCAATAATAATGTACATAAATTTTTACTTGAAATTTTCCAGAATTTCTATTATTTACTTTTGAATCAACCTGACCGTAGAAGTCTTACAGTTACAACAATGCTTTCCCATGCACAAAAATATTAACACTATGCAGGGCTACTCAAATTATTTGTGTTGGTATATTTAATTTGGGTTTTATATTATGTATCATAAACTGCTGCTTTAATATTTTGTATTTTTACCTTCTAAATGGATTTTGCAATATTTAATCATTCAGACAGTTCTGTTTTTTAGTTTTTATATACTGTATTCTTTAGTTTTATTCATATTAAACCTACATTTTGTTATTACTGATAAAAACTAATATTATTATATCAAAAAAGTAGTTAAGCCTACCCTAAGAAGTATAACAGTTATGACTACTGAAAGCCAAAAAGTAGAGTTAGAGCTATAAAAAAAAAACAATTCATTTACCTTGAACATAAAAAAAAATTGAAAGCAAAATACTGTCATAAAATTCATTAATGATGCTAAAATTAGGAATAATAATTATTAAAATTAATTCAGAAAAAATATCATAATTCATAAAAATAAATGAGATATAATTCCTACATTACAAACTGGTTTAAGAGGTTGGATTAATTGTTTATGTACAAAATAAAAAAAATAATTTAGGGCAAATAATGCCAAGTGCACAATCAGAGTTTAGAAATGATAAAAACTGTTGGAAGTTGTCACCTTTTGAGACCAAAAGGTAAACTTTGTGTCAAACTGTTTTCAGTGTTTTAACAATCACTTGCTGCAAATAAGTACAAAATTAAATCCCCTTTTGTACATTCACATGTCTTTATTTAATTTTCAATAAATTTTTTAAATAGCATATAATAATATATTTATTACAAAAATAAGGAGTAATTATAAATATTCTTTACAGTGTTGTAAAGTAGTGAACACTATGTAAAAAACTTATTGTAAGTATTTTTAAAAATGCATAGTAATTCTATAGTATGAAATTTAAAAATGATATTGAGCACATAATTGGCACATATTTAGTTATATTTATTAATTATTGACTACAGTTTAAAAAATGTTTCATTATTAGTTAGAGTCTCTGTAATCCAGTTTAAATTTCAATCTAGTGTTATTAGTTAACTGAATTTCAAATAAGAAAATGATCTAATATTTACTGTATTGACTTTTAACAATGATGGTTTACTGACGTTATTGTTCAGAAAGAATAGTTATGTAAAGATCTTAGTACTTGTCAAGTAAATATGTAATTTACCTAATGATTATTGAGCTATTTGGTCTACATAATATTTTTATTTTATTGACAGCTGTTAATTATTATTTATTAAGATTACATCAATGTACCTATCAGTGATATGGATATCTAGGTCATTTATTTAATTCCATCTCAGCTACAAACACATTGATAAAGGTGCCGACTTGATGCGTGTCAGACTAGAGGCCCTATTATGAACCTTCAACTTTTATGGACCAAAACATAATGGGCGTCACAGAGCCACACAGCAAAAATTTCTCTGCATAAATATATATCATATACGGATATAAACAATTAATAAATCAAAAACTTTGAGCATAAATTTTTGTTTTTGTTTATGTTTGTATAAGGGTGTTATAGTTTTTTCACATTGCTAATTAATAAAATATGTTTCATTTTTACACAGTCAAATAAAAATTTGTTTAGAAATTATCAAATTCAACTAATTAGCTCGCTGAAAATACAATTTTCTCCTAGAACATTTTTATGTAGTTTAAACAAGATTTTTTGCTCAACACAGTTTTTTAAAATTTTAAAAATTGTATAATTTTTATCATAGGCTGTAATTATAACTTATATAATTGTTTTTGAATCAAAAATTTATTAGTTTTAATTTAAAAGTGAAAATTTTCCCCAAAAAGACTATATAAATAAATGTGTGTAAATCATAAGCTAAATAATATTCCATCCATCATGCAAAGTTGTACATTTCTATATTGAATTCCTAACTTTTGATTAAATGTTAAATCAGCCAAGTATTAGATTTGTTGAAGTTAGTGTATACCTATGTCAATAACACTCTGTACTATTGTTATTTTTAACTTTACAAGTTTTTTGTGAAACATATAAACAAATGTAGCTTAGAATTTTTCAGCAGTTAGAAATATAGTTAAAGTTAAAATTCCGATAAACATGAATACATATAATTTAACAACAGACTGCACAAAACTATGTAGAGAGCTGCGGGTTGAAGATCACTGTAATTTGAAGCTTTAGGGCGATGTTTAGCCCCAATGTTATACTGAATTTTCAAAGCTTTGCGTATCATTACCCTCGAAAATTCAGATTATAATCAACAAAAAATTAGGTACAAATAAGATTAATCTTTATAGATAAGAAATTTGCACAAAACAAGCATTGCATTCAGCACATAAACACACAGGTCTAAACTTACCTAGGCGGAGGAATACTGCATGGAAAAAACAAAAAAGAATAAGTAAATATAAGATGTACATTATCAGGTTAAACAACCTGTAATACTGCTAAGGTTAATTTCACTTTAAGGATAGTAGTTATCAAAACACAAATACAGTATTAAAATTAATAAATATATCATATTTTTAAAATTTATTAATAAAACTAAATAATAAAAACTTTGAAATTTCAAATATTTATTTAAATAATAACACTATTTCTTATAAAAGAATAACGATAAACATTTAGTCAGAAATATGCCTATATGCAATTTGTACCAACTAAAAAATAACAATTGTTAAATTAACTTAATAAATACCATGTAGCTAATCAATCATTAACTTTAAAATCACCTCTCTTTAAACAAATTTATAAAAGAAAAAATATGTGAGTTTGTATTCCCTCCTCAATACTTTTTCTTACATTCCCTCAGATATTACTCTCACGCAACTGCTGATCATTGTTTGGAAGTCAATATACATAATTTTAACAAAGTTGGTATTTTCAGTTATCTCTGAATTAATTAATTTTTGTAAACACGAATGGGGTGATATTGTGCAATATACTTTCAGACCATTTTTTTTCAACACCAAACACAGCAAAACCTGTTTTTCAAAACCTTTATTCTTTTTAAAGATATTGATAGTTTTTTTAACACAGTACTTAATAGATTTTAAGATAATGTCCCTTTCATACATTTCACACAGTTCTTCAGAATCACTTTTGAATCACCTTCAGATAATCATAGTCAGTACTTAATTTTGACAAAGTTGACGTTTTTAGCCGTCATGTTGGATCTACCATGTTAGAATTTATCTTAAAGCCGCCTCGGTGGTCTAGTTGATAGCGTACTGGGCTTTCACCCTGAGGACCCGGGTTCGATTCCCGGGAGAGCTTGGCATTTTCATATGCTATATATAAATCATCCCATTGTCTGCATTATCCCAAGTTTGCACAATAGTCGGACGTTAAACACACAAAAAAAAAGAATTTATCTTAAGTTCTCAAATGTAAATTTGGTAGCTTGACACAATTTCAAGATACATTTTTATGCTGAAGACTGATTCAGCAACTGTTTTAAAAAATCAATATGTAGGTCCATAAAATAACCAAATATTTAGCACAAACAGTCATTTTAATTTGGTATTTAACATAAAGAACTATTTCTCTTTATGTCAAAATAGATTTATGAATAAAATGTAGTATCTTCAAAACAAATGATTTTTATTTAATCAGTATGAGTCACTGTGTTAAAATAAAATAATGGTCTGTAATCTTGTGTCATAATACCATTCATTCACATTTCAAAAAGATAAGTACAAGAGATCCAAGATGACCACTAAAAATTCTTTTAAATTACAAAAAACTTTTTTAAAATTAAATATTAATTACCCAAGAATAATTGGCATGTTTGAAAGAGATATTTAGAGAAATGCATAAAAAATAAAAAAAGTAGGATTGAAACCAGTGGTGTAACTAAATAATAACTATGGTATCAACTTTACTGACAGCTAGACACCAGAATATTCCCATTTTATATAATACTAATGTGATAAAAATATAGGAATTTCATATTTTATGGATTATCAAAAATTGTAATAATCTTACACCACACAAAAAAGTCATTTTTATCTATTTATTTATTTTTTTCAAACCTTTTATCTATGATCCTTTAAACTAGATTACAAATAAACAACCTTTCTTAAACAAAGGTTGTAGTGGTGTTATCTGGCAGTGTTACACTGGCAAAAACAAACACTTTCAATATTAGAAATGCAATTTTTTTTTTTTAAGGCGAAAAGCACATTAAGGTTATTATCGCCTCCCTAAATATAAATGTGAGTGTAAAGTGTTAAAGTCGTAAGTGTAAGTGTGTGTTAGACTCGGATATCGCGAGGGACGTCTAAATCCTCTCAATAGGTGCAGCTAGTTTGCAACCCCCTGCGGTGTAGAAATATGAAAAGTACAGTACTGATATTATCAGATGAATGAATAATATTTTAAATGTTTAATCGGAATTTTTCAGTAATATAATTTAGGTGTGGCATTTGCTACTCCAAACTTTTCTACACTAGTATTTTGCTACCACAAAATTTTAAAGGGTATTTTAAGGAGTTATATATGTCATCATTTACAACATGGCGGAAAACCCTATTCCTAATATTTTTACAGTTGTCATTCATTAACAATTAATTGTGAAAAGATTCAGTAATTCAGAACAAAAATACCATGTAAAAACTATCAATCACTACATAGAGGTCACTGAAAAATACAGATTTCAACCAGCAAAGCAGACGAAAAAAAGGCAAAATTTCAGCGAAAATTAATAGAGGAATAAATATCCATTTAGAAGTTTACAACAGTACTGCTACAAAGCTACATTACTTTTGCCAGTT
This sequence comes from Callitettix versicolor, assembly GCA_022606455.1. Taxonomy (NCBI): domain Eukaryota; kingdom Metazoa; phylum Arthropoda; class Insecta; order Hemiptera; family Cercopidae; genus Callitettix; species Callitettix versicolor. Next base: position 41,059,010 of record CM040182.1, read on the forward strand.
ATTGACATCTTAGAGCAGGAGATACAAGACAGAACTCAAGAAAATAGCTTAGGTATTCTCATCCATAAATTCAAGTTCTAAATAAAAGCGAAGTACACATTGCCAGTGTAGAATATGTGTGAAAATATTACACTTTGGACAATGAACTTCTGTCTGAACTTAGGTATTTTCACAAAATGGAAGAATCAAAAAATTAAAATAACCAAGAAAAAGCTGCCATTTTTGTATGAAAGTCTTTAGAAAATGTGTGCCTCTTCTTTTTGAAATTTTTAATTGTTTTTTACAATTCCAGTGAAATAAGCCGCCTGTGATTAGAGCATTTTCAAGCTTACTGTGGTTAAAAACATAAAGGGATACTGATATAGAAATTTCCAAAGTAATCAATAACTTCAATTCAAGCCAAAAGAGAAGACTTCATCATATATAAGAAAAACTTATTATTACATTACACTCTATTAGTAAAATAAAACCTTGGTTTTGAATGTTTGATGTTTGAATGTTGATTTTTACTTTTACAATAAATAAACAAAACAGGCTAAACACCCAATTAATTTAAAGTAGGCCTACTTTCCAGTTCCGTGTGAATTGTTTGGTTATCATTTCAAGTGACTAATGTCGAACATTCTAGGAAAAATAGAGAAAGTTAGCAATTATTTCATTACACAAAAATGCTCTGAAGTGGCACTAAAAATATACCCTTTTAATCCTATTTTTTCAAAAATTTTCTGCTAGACACTTTGTTAGTCTTTGCTACCCCAATTTAAAAACTGAAAATACACCACTGGTGTTTTTAACATAAAAAAGTGATCTGAAATCATAAGCAAAAGTAACAAATTCATATTTAAAAAATTAATTTAATTCCAAGCAGTGTATAAAAGCAGTAAATTTGAAAAATGTAGAGAAATAAATACAGTACAGTCCTGATTATTTGACCTTATTAGAGATAGCCGAACTGTTGGATAATATGGAAATCGAAGTAGGTAACAGGAATTTGGAAGAGTGGGTAGAGGAAGGCTTCTAAATAAAACAATGTATATATAAATTTTTAAAATGTGTTCTATACATTTTTGTTAATAATCTTATAAAAAATTGGTAAACATTAATTAATTATTTAATTACTAACCATATGTAAATGGAAAATGTATATAGAATATAAATAAAATGAGATATGAAATTTACAGTTAAAAATGAAAATAAAAAACTTTAGTTGAATATATTTAATGCTATACAGCTTTGTACCACAGTAATAATTTTGACCATGGAACAGACTTGGAGTGCTTGTTCACTTTATTTTATTGCCGTATATGACTCAAAGTTGTAGGCTTAGTAATGTTCATACATTAACAAAATTAGTTTTATATTTTTAAAATGTTTAACATTCCACAATTATTTTTTCTTGTTCCTAAAATTGGATCAATGCAGAGGTAGATACTTCATTCAAAAGTATTTCTTTTATATCTTTTTTAAAAATATCATTGCCACTTCGAATAATATGGAAGGTCTCAAAACCGAAAGTTGAATAATCAGGATTGTATTATAAGTGAAATTTAAAATCGCCCAACATATGTTTAATATCAGATTTGACAATCCTATATTTAATTAACAATTATTGCTATCAATAACTAGGCTTACATATACGTAATAAAGTAAATATATAATATAGTAAATAAAAAAAATTATTGTATTTTTTATATAGTAACTAACAGATATTATTTTTAGTGTGCTAACACATTTTAACACTTATAATGATTCACCTGTTTGGATTAGTTCTAGGCCGAAGTGGAGCACCAGCCTTTAGCTTAGCGCTTGGGTATTGGGCAAGGTAGGTCATCATGGAAAGTTCATCCATGTTAGGGCTTACCATTTCATCAGGTTTGATGAGCTAAAACAAGAACAAATAAAATCTCAAGAAACCAGTACAACTAGTCATAATTATATATATATATATATATATATATATATATATATATATATATATATATATATATATATATATATATATAGTTCTAATGTTTAGAGTTTTAGATTCATAGGCTATGCAATAAATTTATCTAGTTTCCTCATTTTGTTGTAGTGTCCACATAGGCAAATAAGTACTAATGCAAGCAACTAATAAAGAGACTTTACTTTAAAGCTTGTCTTCACTTTAAATTCCAAAAACACAGCTTGATAAAATCATTACACCATATACTGTAGCATTACAATTCAGAGAACAACCCATTACCAGGTAATATTATTTAAACACTTGGATATGCAATACTAGTCTTAATATGCAGCAGTGGCTATTGCAGATGTATTGATATACATTACAACATTTGTACCATACAGTATAGTTTAGCATGATTTTAACTGATTCATCAGTTAACCCCCTTTAATTTAAAGAAGTATTTTTAATTTTTTAAAAAGATTCATTTATGAGCTGAAAAACCAAGAACAAAAGAAATGTAGGGAAAATATTTAAAAGAATTTAAACTTGTACATGTGTACAGACCAAACCAAAAATGTATTTCTAGAGCTGCCAACAGACCAAAAAAGTAAAAAATAATTATATTTAATTGACTGTACAGTTACAATGATGCTCCTTCATTGTTTATCTTACATTCAAAAAATGTTTACATGTTTTTATAAGGGTTTAGTTTCATTTAAAAGAGTTTACCCCTAATTGTTTCCACTGTATTATTGCAAAAAATTGAAATACAGATTTGTAAAAAAAAAAAAAAAAATTAGTAAACTGCAGTATTATCTAATCATTCTTAATAGTGCTCTTCAGGTCATTAACTGATACAATCTATTAAGCTTCAAAAGTATGGCTTCAATGTATGTTATTAATTGATAACATTTAATTAACAGCTTCATATTAATTTATTGTTACTTAATAAATGCATGCGCCAAAAAAATGTTATGGATTTGCTTTCTCTCTATATATAAAAAACTAAACATCATGACTATTTACAAATAGATTAGGCTAGGCTACGAGAAATTAAAAAATCGATATCATTTCATAAAAGCAACTTTTTAAATTACAACCAAAATTGTACTGAAAGTATAACTTCTAATTAATTGTAAAGAAAGTTAAAATTCCTGCCTATAATGCAATTTATAAAACAATTCTAAAGAGCATTTGAAATTATATGTTTTTAAATGTTTACATTATAGCTTTAAACTATTTTAAAATTAAAATTTGATGTGAATTATTAAATCTTTGTATAATTTAAATTTCACTATATTCACTATATCTACACTATTGCATATAGCCTTCTATTAAATTTAATTTTGTAAATTCTATATTGCAATGATAATTCTGATAGAATTTTGAGATAATATAATACAAACTTCAGAGTTAATTTAATTAACCTTATTATTTCTTGTCTAAATGTATAAATAAAACCTTTAATATAAGGTATGGGCATTCCTCTACAAGACGACAGCACTCTATATACGCTATGTTTTGCGGACGACCAGATTGTCCTCGCACAAGATCATGAGGACCTCGGATATATGGCTCGCAAGTTAATAGAGGAATACAGTAAGTGGGGACTTGAAGTGAATCTGGGGAAAAGGGAGTACATGTGCATTGGTGGACGGCAGCATGATATAATTTTAGAAGATGGATGGAGGATACAGCATTCTCAAAATTATACATACTTAGGACTTAAAATGTCACAAGATGGTACATTAGATGAAGGAATTAAAGAACGAATAGTATTTGGAAGCAGAGCTGTATCTATGCTGAACGGGGTGTTGTGGGATCAAAACATTTCAAAAGAGAATAAAAAAAGAATTTATGACACAATTGTAAAAAGCATTATAACATATGGTAGTGAGGTATGGCCAATTAAGAGGAGAACAGAAAGAATGCTGTTGGCTACTGAGATGGACTTTTGGAGAAGAGCGGCAGGAAGATCAAGAAAAGAGAGAGTGAGAAATGAAAGTATACGGAGGATAATGGACGTAAGGCATACAATTGTAGAGGACATAAGAACAAAACAACTGGTTTGGTACGGGCATGTACAAAGAATGCCGGATGAGCGAATTCCCAAAAAAATCATGCAATGACGAACACCTGGAAGAAGAAAACGAGGAAGGCCGAGACTGAGCTGGAGAGAGGGAGTCGAAAAGGAAATAAAAAAAAGGGATCTAACAGAAGACCTGTGGTGGGACCGCGATCGGTGGAGGTTGGAGATCGGAAGACGTCGTAGAACGTTGTAGACCGAATTATAGATAGATAAAGGTTTTTAAGTAAGTTTTTCCAAAATTCATTTGAAAATGAGTTTTAAAGATTTGAATAAAAGTCTAAAACAATTTCATTTGAAGAGTTATGGAGAACACTGTAAGGCCACATTCACTAATATTTTTTTCCTTTTTTTTACGAAAATATTGGAAATGCCAATGGGAACCTTGTAGTAAGCACTGAATGTACAAAACCTATTCTGAGAGGTTTATAAAAGGACTAGGAGGTGGCAGCACCAGTAAGTACAACAAAGCTCTCTGTAGAAACAATGAAATTGCCCATATGTTTATTGTCAATAGTTATTGCTGATGTAAATTTAGAAAATGTAGCATCAGGGTTCATAACCTACAATTTTTGAGTTGTATTTCTTTTGTTTATTAATATTTGCATATGTGTATATGTATGTATGTATGTATGTGTATGTATATATATATATATATATATATATATATATATATAAAACAACAAAGAAATTAAGAGAACCATATCGACACATAATGTGAAACTAGTACTTGGCAAAGTTATACCTCCAGATAGGTTTGAGTGCAAATGCAAATATGACTGACTGTATTTTTCTATATAAAAAAATGAAACAGAACATTGAAATACATCTTTTTATAGTTTAAAAATGGAAAAACAAGGTGCATAATTATAATTGTTAATTGTAAAAAATATTACGGTATGTCATAAATAAAAACACATTTGTTAATAAAACTGTGAACAATGTTTCTTCTGTTGACAAAAAAAAAACATTTTATCTATCAGTGTTCTATTCTTATAACATTTTTCAAATTAAGATACTGTGTACATATATATATACGTGGGTTGATCAAATATAAACGAGACTGACTTTCTAAAAACTTTTCCGTTGGACATTGAACTCTAAAGGGTGGGGTTTCAGGTAGCCTGGGAGGTTTGGGACGGGCGTAGACGGGCAACATTTCCGTTCGGACCCTTCAGTATAAAATTATACAATGAGTGAGAGTGAAGTGCACGTTTCCGTGGAGCAGAGAATTATTATTAAGTTTTTGGCCAAGGAGGGGTCAATCCGACTGAAATCTTTCGTGAGATTGACGGCTCAATACGGGACAGGACCCTGTCAAGAGCTCGCGTTTTTGCTTGGCACAAGGAATTCGCCAGAGGACGGGAAGCAGTAGAAAACCTGAAGGCCAAATCACGATCGTCGGCCGGGAAGGTAATGGCCACTGTATTTTTCGACAATCAAGGCGCCTTTCACGTCGATTTCCTCCATCAACGACGCACAATAAATGCACAATATTATTGCGATGTTTTAGAGGCCAGAAAAACAGTCTTTTCAGTAGGAAAAGGAAATCTAAACCGGCGAGCGTCATTCTTTTTTCACGATAATGCCCGACCACATTCGGCGAATGCTACGAGGCTTAAACTCGATCAAATTGGCTGGGAACTAATGAAACATCCCCCATACAGTCCAGACTTATCACCCTGCGACTATCACCTGTTTGGGCCACTCAAAGAGGCGCTTGGAGGCCAGCGTTTCGAAGACGATTCTGCGGTGGAGACCTTCGTGCTCCAATGGCTTTTATGAATGCCCGAGAACTTTTACGAAGACGGAATTAAAAAACTTCCAATCCGTGGGAAAAATGTGTTACTCGTATGGAGAGACTATGTAGAAAAATAAGTTGTATCAAGAATAATTTGTAAGTAAGCAATAAATTTTTAAAAAAATCAGTCTCGTTTATATTTGATCAACCCTCGTATATATATATAAAGGAAGGTTACAAGCTTGTTATTTTGAATAAGAGACAAGAGACACATATAATATTCAACTAAAGGAATGGTAAAATCATTAAGATTCACATTTAAAAAATATTTACTTCTTCAAACAGTGTATTTAAAAAAAAAATCTGCACTATAATTTACCTGTCTAACATTCAACCAATCATCAGCTAGTCCCATAGCTTCGGATGCATTCTGGATGGCATCTTTTGGATTCCAATCTTGCCAGTCAGGACAGAGTCCTAAATAAAAATAAGTAAAATTAATTAAATTTGATAAATTCACTTCCAGTTGTAATAAACTAAATAAATAAAATAACACTTAATTTATTTAAGCGTCTTAATATGACTATACAAGATGTCTGAGTCTTGATATGACTATACAAGATTCATAATTTGGTTTTAGAAACAACATGTAAATAACATGAATTTAAACACTTTAGTATATTCTAATAAGTATGTAATGTTTACAATATTGTCTTTAATTTTTTAGAGTAAAAAATAACACATAATTCAAAACATAATAAACAATGATATAGGAAGATTGCTAACTATTCTAATTTTACTGAAATATTCTGTTTTTTTCAGCTAGTTTTGCAATAATATCAGTCACAACCACTGATGTCCAAATTTTAAGTTTGAGTAGTCTAACAACGTTTTTCTATACAATATAGAATAATTATCACACTTGAAAAAATTCAAATAATTAATAATTAACATGATTTTTTGCAACTGGAATTCTGCTTAGAATCTTGCATTGGTTGATACAGGCATGAGAGATCTCATTTTCATTAAATGTTCATAATACAGGTTTGCAAAGTAGGTAGGTTTGAACACCTTGTGGCTACCTAAGGAGTACAATTTTAAAAAGTAAAGATAACCTTCAATTCATCTTATGTTTTTGAAAAAATAAATTGTAAATTTTTTATATTTAACTATTTAAGATTAATTTTGTTAAGTTTAATTAAATTAGTTTTACTCTTTATTTGTAACTTAAGTCAAAGTTTAAATTATTTATTTGTTTACAGGTATTCTTTTGTACCAATGGTTTCATCCTCCCTATCTGCCCTTATGATGCCATCAGTAGTGATGTATTTCGGTTTGGAGTTGGCAATTAGAATTGTATACTATTTAAACTGTTTTAAAGAAATAATATATTCAACAGTGGATATTCTGTACACAATCTATTATAAAATGAATTATCCAAAACATTTAACTTTTTTTAAAAAATTTATATATTATTTTATTTTGAATTTTGATTTAATTTTATTATTTTCCCTTCTTTTTGAGGTTTAATATCTTTACTACATGTGAGTAAATAAATAAATGAAGGAATTTAACGGGTGCTGAGACAAAAAAAATTGATTTAGTATCTGATTAGTGGGTGGAGCTCTGATAGGGTAGGGACAAAGCCAAAATGTAGTATGACCCTGCTCTGGGTGTTACATATCTGTAATGTAAAATTTAATAAATAAATTATGTAAGTATTTTTTGTTTTTTATAAAAACTACTATGTAAAGGTAAAACACTCTTTACAGATTGATTTCACTTGAAATTATATGAGAAAAACCAACTTACTTTTATGTGTATATTACTTTTGTTTCATGTAATTCTTTTTGTGTTCATAGTAATCAATTACTTGTAAAATCTTAAACCAATTGTATTATTCAGACAAGTGATATTTTGATGTGTACTACTGTATTTGTTTGACTAAATAAAATACAAGAAGAAGTAAATATAATACATACATATGTAAAGTTACAAAGTTATTTCGATTATTTTAAATTCACAACAGTAAATTTCATTACACAATAATAAAATTCATGGATACTTTTGTATCCATATTATAATAAAAAGAATACAGACACATGGCATGTGTAACCATAATGTATTAATAATTTTTTACTAACACTGGTAATAATAATCCTACTATTGTAATCATTTATAAATATAGTTTTAAGAACAAGTGTTCTGCAGTGTTGGACCTACAAAAAATTTGCTTCGGTTACTGCATTTGTTTGGCCAAAGTGACAAGATCACTGCACTTAGCTACGATGCTCGATATGCAATACACAAACATCTAGCCAGAACAATTTTCTAACACACAAATGCTTGATAAGAAATGTATAGCACACATGGTCTTTAAAAACCTCTTTAATTGCACAACATAAAAAATATGTTAAATATCCAATACTCAGCAGTATTAGTCTGAAAGCTGCCTAAGCTATAAAAGTGCATAGTTTCAATACATATTATGGCTTACTCTGTATCTAGTCAAACCATATTTGTTATATGACTTCAGTTCATTTTGAACTACATTTTTAACATCAGTTATTTAATAATTCAATTATGTTTCCTTAAAGCAATAATTTAAAATATATTCTTCATTTTAAACAGTTGAATAAATGAATATTAGGGGTTACAAACTACGACCTATGCTGATCTAGTATGCCTCACATCCTATACTCCTGAGATTCTCATTTGCAGTATCTTTTTCAGTCCTAGCCTTGTCACAGATCCAGGATTTGGAGAGGATTCATGGTAGGTAGATCCTTCACTTCTAATAGTAAATTCAAAAATACTAGCTCTTCTTGTGGCAATCACCTCACAATCAATTAGCAGATAACAGGAAGTTTCCTCTTCCTTACTGCAGTATCTGCAAGTTGGATCTTCTACTATACCAAGATTGATAAGATGTCTCTAAATGTGCCATGCCTCATAAGGTAACCGTCAGAAGTCCTTAGCTTATTTTGACTAAGGTTGATAACTTGCATAAGGTTGAGAGGAGGGAACTATGCTATTCTCCCGTCAAACTTCCCAAAGAGCAGCTTGCTTATCTTAAACCTTGCTTATCTTTCCACAGCTTCGATCTTTTAACCTCTTCTTCCTCTTTTAGCTTCATGTTGAAGTAGCTGTCTCCAATTAGGCAAAATGGTTTTGGTTCATTCTTTTTTTCAGTTTAGTTTTCTTCTACATTATTATAAAAATTACACATTGCCCATATGATTGTTTATAATTACATAGGGCAAACAGTAGTGAACTAATTAATCTGAAATTTTATAATTAAAAAAAAACCAATTATAATATAGTAATAAACATTCAACACACACACACACACACACACACACACACACACACACACACACACACACACACACACACACACACACACACACACACACACACACACACACACACACACACACACACACACACACACACACACACACACACACACACACACACACACACACACACACACACACACAGAAACACACACACACACACACACACACACACACACACACACACACACACACACACACACACACACACACACACACACACACACACACACACACACACACACACACACACACACACACACACACACACACACACACACACACACACACACAGACAAACATAAGGATGTATGATTTAGTTAACACACACACACACACACACACACAGCACACACACACACACACACACACACAGCACAACAGTTTTACCAAACATAAGGATGTATGATTTAGTTAAGTCTGAAGTAAAGTTGGTACCATGGGTCTGAAGTCTGATCTGCACTTTGCTTTGAATCCAGTGCAGTAATCTGAAAAATTTGTTAATATTTTAAAAAACTCTTACTGACATTACAAATAATAATTAATGATAAAACCAGTGGTATAATTGATGTCCCAGTAATCCCATCAGAGCGTCAATATCCCAGAAGGAGGGTGCCAATATTTAACAAATACAGACTAAGTTATGGAAAATATAGTTTATTAATAAAAATGGTAATGAAATGCTTGTTTGTTGCAATCGTAAATACTTTTAATTTTGAAAAAGGAACAATTAATTTGCATTAAAGCGAAGTATATAATATATATTTAAAATTTTATTATTAAATTGTAAAGAAAAAAATATTTTAATCAAACAAAACCACTGATTTTAGAAATATAAAATCAACTGTTTTGCTTTATTCGTTTGAGCGTAGTAAAAGCAATGAATTAGTGAGGGATGTGCAATTTGAGTTGGCACAAAAATTCTCTATAGCATAATACTTTCACCTATTCTAACATTTAAACTTTAATGTTAATGCAAATGTTTTTTTAAATTGAATTTCATCATTCAAAAAACTATTTTTCCATGTATTTCTTTATCATAAATCATATTACAATGATGATTCATACAAACAATCAATGAATAAGTTCCTATGTTTGTATCAGTAGTCTCAAAAAATGTTATAAGTTACTTAATGCCTGGTTGTCAGTAATATTTACAAGTTATTTGATGTGAATATTAGAATTTCAAACAATGTTTCTGCAGGAGACATGGCCACTTTAGTTACGCCACAAGATAAAACAATCTGTTACTGGAATTTTTTCATTGTAATAAATACAGTATTTTAACATCTGTGATTCAAGTGAACTGATAGCTGAATGTCAACTTTGTATAAATATTACAAATTGGTTCATTTTATATTCTGACATTTGAGGTAGTTGCCACTGTAATTTGAAAAACAAAGTATCATTTATGACATCTAGACGACATAATATATAGTGTGTAGTTGTTTGAAGATATTCTGGAGGTTAATCTATAACATTAAAAAGCGATGGTGGTAGAATCAGGGTCAGAGGGCCAGAAATTTTTTGTGAGGTCAGAAAAGATTGAAAGATGTCAGAAAAACTATAAAAGTGTACAACATGTTATAGAAAAAACAGGTTGTTTTAAAAATATACGGTATATTTATAATGAATAATTAGCCAACCTGTTGAAGGAAGGGTCTACAGCCTCCTCCTTAGAGACAGATTTTTTAGACAAATTTGAATTATTTTACAAAAACGAATTGTCAGGCATTTGAAATATCATATTTATAATAGTTCTTTCAACAAACAATTAAGTAGCAAATCAAATTTTGATTTAAAGCATTTTAGTGATTGGATTGTTAAAATATAATTAATAATCTATTTGAACATCATATTGAAATAGCAGTGCATTACACATACACAACTGGTTAGCTGTTTTAATTAGTTGAGATGACCATTCCGCATTCCACTGTTCAAATAGAAATTAAAATTCCTTTGTTAGTAGTTTGTAACTGAGAAACAAACTTGTGTTAAATAGTAATTTTTTTTATTAGACTCAAGTCGTTCAATGTAAAATATATTAGTTTTATTAAAGAGACTTTATTTCATTGCTTTTTCAATAATAATACACCTCAATAACCAGTTTAAAATAACTGAAGTAATAACTATAGTAATATATGGCCTCTGAATATGCATTATAAATTTAAAGAGTAGCCTTAATTTTAAACATGTATTCAGGCATAATCATAAGCAAGGACAATGACAGTATATATATATATATATATATATATATATATATATATATATTTTTTTTTTTTTTTTTTTTTAACGTCCAACTATTGTGCACACTTGGGCTAATGCAGACGATGGGATGATTTATAACGTATGAAAATGTCAAGCCCTCACTGGGAATCGAACCGGGTCCTGGAGGTGAAAGCCTAGTACGCTACCCACTAGACCACCGAGGCGGCTAAAATGGAAGGTTTAAATTTGGACCAATCCTGTTAGTAAGAGTTTAGTCACAAGTATCTCTACTTTCTACAGAGACATTGGTATTTATAGAGAAAAATATTAATTGACATATTGATTTCCTAATAACATGACCAATGTTATTGTTTAGACAAAACTGAGCTATGAAAAATCAGTATTTGAAATTATTTTTAACAGTAAATAATTGTGACTAGTATTTAGTCATAATGTTTTTTATTGCAAAAGAACTGCAAATGTAGCAAAACACTAAATTCATAGCAGTCCCTTAAGTTTTAAAACAATGAGAAACAAAAACCAGTAACTTTTGGAAAGTCATAATATTTTAATATCACAAACTATAGTTAAAAAAATAAATTTGAGAAAACAAACATAAAAAAGAAATATACTATAAAAAAAGCATAGTATTAATACAACACTTTGTCACTTTCATTAATTTTTTAGTGGTGAAAAACTAAAAATGCCATCAATTACTAAGCACTAAATTTAGAGGAGCTGTTTCTTAAATTTTGAAGTAACAATAAAGAAGTTTATAAACGTAGCATCACTAAAACTAATTAACGAAATAAAAAAGAAAAACAAGAAATTAACAAGACTGTATACTAATAAATTAGAAAATAAGTACCATATTACAAGTCTCTCTCTCTCTCTCTCTCTCTCTCTCTCTCTATATATATATATATATATATATATATATATATATATATATATATATATATGTGTGTGTGTGTGTGTGTGTGTGTGTGTGTGTGTGTGTGTGTGTGTGTGTGTGTGTGTGTATGTATGTGTGTGTGTGTGTGTGTGTGTGTGTGTGTGTAGAGAGAAAAGAGAGAGAGAGAGAGAGACTTGACATACTCTGTAAAAGCATAACATTGTCTATAGATTATTTTCAAATTCAGATTACAGAATACCTATGAGTAATATATACAACTAGGATGGGCATTTCTGCTATTTTTACAAAATATCAACGAACTGTTTGTTGGAAAAAAATAACTGTTTGGAGAAACCGTTGGAAAAAAACAGGTTTAGAAAAATGAAACTAGAAGTTGTATTAGCAGCTAAAACATAAGCACAAAAGTTCAGTTTTCTAAGACTACTTTTTCATTCCCATTACCACCATGTCCTTAACTCTTTTTGGGTGTAAAGCATTTGGAAAAAAATAATCCTTATAAGTGTAGTAATAATTAAATTACATTCTCAAAACGTAATATATATGTATGCCATTTTATATTTACAAAAGGCAATGAATTTCTAATAGAAGCATTCTTTTTTTTACTTAAAAATTAAATAGCCTTTGCATATTTACTGAAATGCAAACAATTTAGAATATTTTTAGTTGATTAAAAAATATTGATGATTGATAATAAATATAAAAAATACTTATAAAATAAAATTAGGTTATGTATTTACAAAATGTGAGATGTTACTGTCATATTTTTATTTGGGAGAAAGTAGGTTTTCATTTTTCAACACTGAAAAAAGTAACCTTAATAAGTAAAATATAGTAATAAGAACATAGGCCAAATATGTTTAAGTAAAATTAGCTCTATATAGTACAAAATTATAGGTTATTAAAATTAGGTTATTATGGGTTATTAATATTAGCATTAGCAAAAAAATAAGTCAATGATTTTAAAAATTGTTGATTTAAAAAATGTTGTTTTAAAAACATATATTTACATTTTACAACACAGAAAAAATATAAAGTTTATTGTAATAACATATTTAACAAAACAAATGTATTTAAAGAAATTTAGGCTCCCTATAAAAATAAAATGTAACATGTTTATAATATTTTCCATCACAAAAAACAGGTTTTTCACTTTTAAACACATATCACAATGACAAAAAGTTATTCTTTTATCATTTCTGAATTTCCATTCAGAAATATAATCATCTCTACCTTTTTTGAGGTTAATCGTGTCTATCTTTCACTTAACAGATTTCCAGCCTTCAAGAATAGCCCCTCACAAGGTATTCTATGTGACGTTGCAACTATGTTGCATCTAGTCCTGTAAAGTTCTGCCAAATTGGGATAAATATGTTGATGCATTTTCCACCAACGGAGTGGACAATTATTCTCACCAGCATCATTTATCCGAGGTAGAATGTCTTCCTTCATGTAGCTGTCTATTTCCTTTATTGCTCTTGCTGTACTATTGATAGTTTGTGGATGCTTGTCAGCCATTATTTCATTTAAAATTCCCCAGGCACTTATGCTACTCTGTAGAGGTGTAGGATTTACAATTGATTTAGATGTAGATGGTTGATGTGTAACTGGACTACAGCTAGTTTTACTATATTTTTCAATTAGTTGAACGACTAAATAACGAAGTTTTTTCTTGACTTCTTCTAAGGCTAACTTGTCCTGAAAAACATGACTTTTGTACCTCGGATCTATTAGTGTACAGAGAGTAAAGGTATTACTTTGTTCAATCGTTTTAAATCTACTTTAAGTCCACTTTTTAAAGATTTAATAACGTTTTTTGCTGCATCATAATACTGATTTTTTTCTAATTTTTCACAAATACCTTTCAGGCAGCCTATATTTTGCAAAATTTTAGAAAAAGTTCTAAAATAACCTAAAATTATTAAAGATATATACAAGAGTAGATATTGTGAATTTTAAAAAGTCCACACATCCAATAAATAATTAAAAATTATGCATTTAATTCTAAAAACATAAAAAAAGAAAACTTTCAAAATTGTCCACTAAATATTTTTAAATTTCTAAACACAAAGTAAACTACAGAGAAAAACTAATATAAAACACAATTATGGCTATTTTTACAGTTTAAAAAATGTTTGAACAACAAATTTTACATTTAAAACTTTCAAACAACTCGCAACAAAATAGAAATAAACTTTGACAACGCCCAAACAGTTCTTACTTCACTACGTTGCAACAAGAAACTTTGAAATAGAGGGAAAAAGTATAGCAGGTTAAAGAAAAGGTGTCTGCACTGTTTGCAGAAGAACAGTTATCAGGAAAATAGCAGGAAAATTAGTTTTAGCGCTTGCGGCAACGTTCGAATAGAATGTAGGTGGTGGGGAAGTCCAAACTGCTGTTCTTTGTTTAACAAATCACATCCAGTCCAATTCAAACTGCTTGTTTCCATTTGGAAAAACAGTTTTTTTAACAGTTTGGTGTTTTCTTACCCACCTCTATATACAACCAGAATATGAGATCAGAACAGTGATAGGCATTTCCTTTGCCTGTATATTATTAAATAGAATTATTTCTTTTTCTAAAATCCTAAAATTCAAAACAGTACTAATGTTTCGCTATTATACATTCATCCCACAATAGAAAGAATTTCAATGTAAATATGTTAATCAAGAATAGCTATTCACAGCAACAATAGGATGATTTACCTTTGTTTTGGTGTTGGCCCTTTTTCCCCATGTGGAATATCGTCCTCTCCTTCCCACATTGGCATAGAAATAGAATAATGGAGAATGAGAGTCCATATTAATCCAAGGATCAGCTTCAACTTACAGTCTACTATGTCAGTTGAACCTGAAACATAACATACAATTATGATATTAATAAATTGGTGAAGAACGATGACAAACCATTAAATGAGATTATACAACAGACTTGATCAAATAGCATTGTTTTACTAATGGACTAACCCTAATGAAGAAAAAGTGAAAAGAGCAGTATGGTTATAATTTCAGATTTTTGGACCAAAACTGGACGAAAAAGAAAAGCCCAAATGTGACATAATCGTGATATGTTGAAGATAGTGGTAAGATCCATAGCGTTATATTCTGCTATACAGTTATAACTAACCTGTTCCAGCTATACTGTTATTACTGTACTATTACAACTATACTGTTATATCTATACTGTTACAGGTTTACTGTTAAGGCTTTAATGTTACAGCTATCTTGTTATAACTAAACTGTTACGGATATACTGTTAGACCCTAAAACTATACTGTATAACCATAACAGTATAGTTATAACAGGATAAACTGTACTAAACGTTACTACTACTACTACTACTACTACTACTACTACTAAATGTAACTACTAGTTACTACTAAATGTAACTATACTGCATGGCGATGATAACCTTAATGGTATCTCATCGAAAAAGAAGTAACTATACTGTTACATCTATACTGTTATACCTATACTATTACAACTATACTGTTACAACTATATTCTACAGCTATAATGTTGCAATTAAATTTTTTAAATTAAGTGTTTTTTTTTTACAACTGTACAATATTTTTAATTAAGATTTTCCAGCTGTATACTGTTACAGCTATACTGTTACAACTACACTGTTACAGCTATACTTCTGCAGCCATACTGTTACAGTTATTCTGTTACAACTATATTTTTGAAATTAAATGCTTTTTTTTGCCAACTTAATAATATTTTTAATTAAGATTTTCCAGGACTGATATAAAAAAATTTAAGGTTAATGACAAAAAAAATGTGAATACATATTCAAGCAATCGCATATTACACACCTATTTGAAAAAATGGTGGGCACTTAAAATATCACATTTATCTACTTTGTTCACTTTTCAATGGAGAACGACAACACACATTTCTACAAAAGCTTTCATTCTTGCATAAAAGGATGACAGATTTTTAGGCTATATTAAAAACCTATTTGTAACTAAATGGTGTGCCCTAAAATTCCAAATTTATGTGTCTTTTATGTTAAAAATGTCTATTTTGGCCCCTTTTCACTGGAAAACAGTTTCACACATTTCAGTAAAACTGTTTTCTTTTTGTTATAAGGAGCTGTGGTAAGGTTTCATGCACTCTCAAACTGTCATGCACCTATTTCAAACAAAATGGTGGGCACTCAAAATGCTTGATTTATTTTAAAACTGGGTACTTTAAGGAGCTTTAAAGGTAGGGCCAAGAGTAGTTTGCATTGAAGCAACATTTTTAAATCAACTACGATATTAATCAACTGTAATTTTTATCTACAATGCATTTATAATTTAAAACAAAAAGTTCATTTCAAGTAAACAAGAAATGATTTCCCAGTTGTATTTTTGTTGCAATTTATTTTTATATTAAAGAAATTAAAATTCATAATACAGTAAGTTAGAAAACAAATTAGTTGCATAATCGGGGCAATTTTGATCGCAAATTAGTCTTTTATTTTAAAAAAAGCAAATACCTGATTCCATGATTACAACATTTCTTTACCACTGAATTATTATTTTTATAAAATGTATCGAGGAAGTTTGGCCAAACTTTAAATGATTATTAACTGAATGCGAATTTAACCTTTACAAATCTATCCAACAAAATAAAGCCGCTAAAGTTATTACGTAATATCGTAATAAGGGTTGGATGGAGGGGCAGCAATGAAAAGTCGTCCAGGCAGCAAATCTCTTAGGGCGGTATTCTGGGTGATGAATACTGGGCCTGAGTAATACAAAAAACCAACAACAATAGTGCTAGAGCTCGTTTGAGCATCTTGCTAGTAGTTGTGCTTCCGCCGTGTTAGTAGTCATGCTAGCGTCGTTCTAGTAGTCGTGCTAGTAGTCATGTTAGTAGTCGTGCTTGCGTCATATTTGTAGTCGTGCTTGCGTCATATTAGTAGTCGCGGTAGCGCTGTGTTAGTAGTCATGCTAGTAGTCGTGCTAGCATCGTGTTAGTAGTCGTGCTAGCGCCGTGTTAGTAGTCGTATGAGCGTCGTGCTAGCGCCGTGTTAGTACTCATGCTAGTGCCGTGTTAGTAGTTGTACTAGCGTCGTGCTAGCGCCGTTTTAGTAATAGTATGAGCATCGTGCTAATAGTCGTGTTAGTAGTTGTGCTAGCGTCGTGATAGTGGTCGTGCGAGCGTTGTGCTAGTGGTCGTTCGAGCGTCGTGCTAGTAGTTGTGCTAGCGTCGTGTTAGTAGTCGTGCTAGCGTGATGATAGTAGTCGTGTTAGTAGTCGTGCTAGCGACGTGTTAGTAGTCGTGGTAGCGCCGTGTTAGTAGTCATGCTAGTAGTCGTTAGCTTGAGTTGTGCTATTTATTAGTCGTGTTAGTAGTCGTGCTAGCGTCATGCTAGTAGTCGTGCTTGAGTTGTGCTATTTATTAGTCGTGTTAGTAGTCGTGCTAGCGTCATGCTAGTAGTCGTGCTTGAGTTGTGCTATTTATTAGTCGTGTTAGTAGTCGTGCTAGCGTCATGCTAGTAGTCGTGCTTGAGTTGTGCTATTTATTAGTCGTGTTAGTAGTCGTGCTGGCGTCATGCTAGTAGTCGTGCTTGAGTTGTGCTATTTATTAGTCGTGTTAGTAGTCGTGCTAGCGTCATGCTAGTAGTCGTGTTAGCGTCATGCTAGTAGTCGTACTAGTAGTTGTGCTTCCGCCGTGTTAGTAGTCATGCTAGCGTCGTTCTAGTAGTCGTGCTAGTAGTCATGTTAGTAGTCGTGCTTGCGTCATATTAGTAGTCGTGCTTGCGTCATATTAGTAGTCGCGGTAGCGCTGTGTTAGTAGTCATGCTAGTAGTCGTGCTAGCATCGTGTTAGTAGTCGTGCTAGCGCCGTGTTAGTAGTCGTATGAGCGTCGTGCTAGCGCCGTGTTAGTACTCATGCTAGTGCCGTGTTAGTAGTTGTACTAGCGTCGTGCTAGCGCCGTTTTAGTAATAGTATGAGCATCGTGCTAATAGTCGTGTTAGTAGTTGTGCTAGCGTCGTGATAGTGGTCGTGCGAGCGTTGTGCTAGTGGTCGTTCGAGCGTCGTGCTAGTAGTTGTGCTAGCGTCGTGTTAGTAGTCGTGCTAGCGTGATGATAGTAGTCGTGTTAGTAGTCGTGCTAGCGACGTGTTAGTAGTCGTGGTAGCGCCGTGTTAGTAGTCATGCTAGTAGTCGTGCTTGAGTTGTGCTATTTATTAGTCGTGTTAGTAGTCGTGCTAGCGTCATGCTAGTAGTCGTGCTTGAGTTGTGCTATTTATTAGTCGTGTTAGTAGTCGTGCTAGCGTCATGCTAGTAGTCGTGCTTGAGTTGTGCTATTTATTAGTCGTGTTAGTAGTCGTGCTAGCGTCATGCTAGTAGTCGTGCTTGAGTTGTGCTATTTATTAGTCGTGTTAGTAGTCGTGCTAGCGTCATGCTAGTAGTCGTGTTAGCGTCATGCTAGTAGTCGTACTAGTAGTTGTGCTAGCGGTGTGTATCGACATGTATCAGACATCGAATAACGTATTCTCAGGCCGTCCGCAGTGGGCACAGCAAGAAGATGTGACAGTGAACTTGCCCGGCATAAGTGACTGAGTGGAAGGGAGACTTGCAGGTTAGGTTAGGTTAGGTTAGCTGCAGAGTGCAGAGAAGCCAGTTTCTGTCGGCCTCAGCTCCAGTGCCAGGCCAAGTACTGTAACTGTATGTTAGTTCTTTAACAAATATTTACAAGTAATAAAGCGAGATATTTATATATTTATTTATTTATTTATTTTTAGTACTACAACTAGGTACAACTTATCTAGTAGTTACAATTGCAAATATGTCGCTGACATAGTATTAGAAATCATTCATATGAGTGACTCCAAACACTCTCATTTGGTAACATACAAACACTGCACCAAGTCTTCTGGTCTTGTCTTCTTCAGCCTCCGCTCCACATTCCTGCCCGCAATTATCTCCCGCACTACAGTTTTAACATGATTGTGAAGCCTACGTTTATGCTTCACAGCTATGGATCTTAGCACTTCCCTTACTGTGTGAATCTTAAGGTCCTCATTCTTAACATACTATGGTGCATGCACAGTACCTATTTGAAAATATTGTTTTATATTAAGGTTAGTTTTCTTGGTGCAACCCGTACATCCAGACTGGTCTTAAAGCCTGCTTGTATAAGAGCAGTTTGTTTGACTGCCAAATTTGTTGTCAAATATAGTTTAGGCTGACGCCCTAGTTGCTAATACATTCTTCTATATTTCAAATCTAGTTGACCGTTTTTCATTTTGACGTGCGCTTTCCAATTCAACTTGGCGTCTAAAGTCATGCCCAACTATTTTGCCTCCAGTTTAAAACTCGCAATGTTGAAAAAAAGCACAAAATACTGAAAGCCAGACGACTCGTGTTAATAAAAAGCTACATTTAAATTTTGAGGTTATGTTAGAAAGAAAACAACCAAAAACCTTTTAAGAAATTAGGCAGCACATTAACTTAATGGTTTTAATGTTCGGTTTATCGAACACCATTTTTGTCAGTTTAGGTTTCCCTTCTTCATTCATGACTTGCGAACAGTCTTCGGTCATGAATAGATAAATAAATCGATCATATCACTGGGTTACCGGTTGGCTCTGCGATGCCGGTATGCCGATATCTTACCGAGTGACCTCAGCGTCGCAGTCGTCGGGTCGGGAGTGGCCTTGGCCTGGTTACAACAAAGCGTAGACCTGGCACTCTGGCCAGACAATGGGCAAATTGATAAAGACGAATCTGATTTCCATTATTCACGTGAAGTACCTTTGGTACGGTGGGATTCTTAATCTCCAAGCTTTCCTTTTTCGTAGCTAAAAAAATTATAGATTTTAGTTCGCAATTTAATTACTTTTTATTTCAGAGAAACATTTAAACTTTGCATAATTCTTCTTTTATTGAAGTGACTAGTTCTCTTCGCGGGGTATGGGTGTATGTTTTGTACGGGGTAAAATTCAGTTTGCTGTCACGGAACGCTCTAACTGAGGTATTAAACTGATTACTTCTTCTCACGGGGTATTGGTGTATATTTTGAACGGGGAAAATTCAGTTTGCCGTTACAGAACGCTCTAATTTTTGTCTAGTGATTAATTAAATGTATTTTTGAAGTGAACACTTGTATGATCGTAGTTGACAAAAGATGAGTATAAACGTTTGCTTTCGCGTCACGCTTGAATCCGTAATGGATATCTCACATCATACATTGTTCTTGTGTATAGCCTACATATAGACTGGAAGTGACTACTTCTAAACAGCTGATTTCGCACAATAGCTTCAATATCATTTCAACTGAGGTTATGTTTATTGTTCTTGTTAATTAATTTGCTATTCTTGAAATGAAAAGTTATTTGGTGCACCAAACACAGTTTTTTCTCAGTGATAAATTAAGTCTCATCCACCACGCTCGGAAATGAAACACTCGTTTGGGTATTGTTGATAGCGTAATATTATATTTTCTTTAATTTCGTCTAGTTATATGTAATTATTAAGCAATTGAATGAAAGTAGTTTTACCGTTTTTCCTGGATTCACCCAAACAGATTTGGTTTTGAGCTTGAGTCCGGAAGCAGTATTGAATTTATCTAAGCCGCTATGTTTTCGCTTTGTTTATCGCAAGTCGCTTAACAAATGGTGTCCGGAAAGATGTGGACACGGAAATTTGCAAACACATAATTAAAACGGTAATTTCCGGACACTATGGATTATTGCTGACAAGGGTTTGACCGATCTCTACAAATATTTCGATGCCGGAAATTTGCGGACACTACCTTAGCTAGGAAGAATAGGAAGAAAAAAGTCATATAGCTTATGAAAGCTTTTAAGTACATGTAAAAGTAAAACTTACAAGATACATGTACGTAAAACTTGTGACACGCGTAACCACTATGATGAGCAGAAGGTCTGCCTTTGGACATGACAAAGTGAAAAATATTTTAAGTCACTATGACATATAAGCTAATGAATACAGAATCTATTTTCACATAATTCTCAAGATTGTTTGAATTATAGGGGTCTTGTTCTTCCTCGCCGCAAACAATTCCGTGTTATTTGTGCCGCAAGCAATTCCCTTTGTTATTTATTCCGCAAGCAATTCCGTGTGTTATTTGTGCCGCAAGCAATCCCCTGTGTTATTTGTAACCGCAAGCAATCCCCTGTGTTATTTATACAGCAAGCAATTCCGTGTGTTATTTGTGCCGCAAGCAATTCCGTGTGTTATTTGTGCCGCAAGCAATTCCCTGTGTTATTTGTGCCGCAAGCAATTCCCTGTGTTATTTATTCCGCAAGCAATCCCCTATGTTATTTGTGCCGCAAGCAATCCCCTGTGTTATTTGTAACCGCAAGCAATCCCCTGTGTTATTTATACAGCAAGCAATTCCGTGTGTTATTTGTGCCGCAAGCAATTCCTTGTGTTATTTGTGCCGCAAGCAATTCCGTGGGGAGATTAGAACGTTAAATCTATATCGAATATAAAATAATAAACCTGTTCATGATTTAATTTAGTTGATTTTATTTTGGCCGCTTTTATATTATTAAAATGACATTTCCATTTATCACCAATCATAAAAATCAACTATATTCATTTGTTTAATATTAAAAAAAATAATTTTGTGAAGTTGTATTGTGTTTATTACTTTATACCTGTATTTCATATACATTGGACGTTTAAATCTTCGTTCGAGAAGGTATTGCTCGCAAATTTACGGCATATTTGTAGAGATCTGTCAAATCATTGTCAGACAGCAATAATCCTTAGTGTCCGCAAATTTCCGGCATATTTGTAGAGATCTGTCAAATCATTGTCAGGCAGCAATAGTCCCTAGTGTCCGCAAATTTCCGGCATATTTGTAAAGATCTGTCAAGTCATTGTCAGGTAGCAATAATCCCTAGTGTCCGCAAATTTCCGGCATATTTGTAAAGATCTGTCAAATCATTGTCAGGTAGCAATAATCCATAGTGTCCGCAAATTTCCGCTGTAACTAGTCTATGTCTCAGCTTCTTTCGGTATTCTTTATATAGGTGAGATAGGTACACGTAAATCTATGTGATGCGCTATATAGGTAGCTGTAGGGGCGGTAACAGAAATCGTATAGGGGCCAGTACAGATAAGCCCAATGGGGCCTTATCTGGGGCCAATAAAATTTAATGCCCCTCTCCGAAAAGAATGTTAAATGACCTTATATCAAGAAAAACGGTAGATTACTTAACGCTGGCTTTGAAGGTTAACACTTTTAAAAATTCAGAAATGAATCATTACAGTAGTCTTCTTAGCTTGGCTCTAACAAAGTTTATTATTACTGTCAAAATCTATGTTCCTTTTAATTTCTTGTTCAGTCGAAAGCAAAGCGTTACTGTTTAGGCGGTTTTGCGTCAATTTTTAAAAAAGAACGTTGTTTGCTAACATCTTGCTGAATACTTGTTCCTCTGTAGCAACTGTTATTGGAATTGTGCTACACTGCTTTACATAATTGTGCAAAACTTTCTTCATGTCGTAATTTTAAAATGTTTAAAAGGTGTCTGAGCCCTTGCTGGCTATCAGCAATGTTCACAAAGCACGTTTTTTAGGTGCTCAATCTAATCATCAAAAGAGGCAGTCAGGTCGTTGGACAGGTAATTTCCTTAACTGCACAGATCTTTTGAGTTAAGGTTATTTTTAAAACTCATTTTCGGTAACAAACTTAAATTATGTGTTCTTAACAATTATTAATAAAAAGTAAAAATGACAAAAATATGGAGCCCCTTACCCCCCTTTGGTCTCGGGGCCCGATAAAGATTTCTCCTTTGTCCCCTTTTGTTACCATCCCTGTTTAAGTGTACAACAAACAGACGCCAAATTAAAAATACATGCAATTTTTTGATGCGTATTTTTATGATGCACAGTTCATAAAAAAATGTAAATAAACATCAAGCGTAACGAAGAAATGCAGTTTGTTATTTGTAACGTTTCCTAAAGAGGTGTCTTTCTGCCAGTTGTTCTATCAGATGATGAAATAAATCAGCTGTTATAGCCTAAATTTATTTTATCGTTCTCTATAAATAACTTTCAACAAATTTTACTGTATTTTTGAGCGATTCCTTCAAATTCTATGAAGTTAAGGGATTGTAATTAATAATTATGTTTGCAGAATCATCCCGCATTCTGCAGCCGCTGAGTTACGTCACTCAGACGACATGACCGAGACCGACCCACTTCACCTCAAGCGAACCTTATAAGGCATCGGAATTTAAACACGACCGTCATATGACCATAGAAAGTAGAGGCACACTTGAGATTTAAAGATGTCAGCGATAAAGGACCGACATCTGTGTTTTATCACAGTTGGGTGCTTTTTACTGTTATTTGTGCTATTTAGCCTTTAGCCTTAATCTCCCTCCGAAGGTCATGTGAAATTAATTAATTGCCTTATCAGTAAGCGAAAGTTAAAAAATAATCTTTGTGAATAACAATATCCAGACTAAATAAAATAAAATATTAACAGATTTTTAAGAAACACGCTTTTTTCAGATCAAATATAAAATGCACTGAAAAGTAAAAAAAAATGTTTCATCAATCAAAGAGTACAGCGTGGGTGAAGATTAGATTAATTAGAAATTATTGAAAAAGACCCTTGAAAGTGAGTATTGTTGGACAGCCATGCTTTATTCTCAGATTGATGAAAAATTTATTTTTTTACTTTTTAGTTCATTTTATACTTGAATTGAAGAAGCGTGTTTTTTAAAAAATCTGTTTTTATTTTATTTAATTTATTACCTTTTAGTGATGAATTTTGTAATCGACATTTCGAAATTTTTTGTATATGGGTAAATCATAGTTGTTTATCTTGTCATAAAAACAAGTAACTGAATAATTCTATATGCAAAAAGATAGACCATTTGTCTATCTGTGGACCTTATATTTTAGAGTGCGATTTGAGAGCACTATATCAAGTTTTTTTGGTTTTCTTAACGTGCAATCATATCTAAGCGTTCTTAGGACAGTGCTGAGCTCGAACTCACTTCTTCCGACAACTTTCAGTGTGAAAAGTGTTAGAAGAAACTAACGCCATCTATTGAGCAACGCTACAACTATTTTTCCAAACGCAATTTTAGTTAATTAATTAGAAGACAATGAAGCAAAATTTGATGTGCCTAATTACTGAATACTGCATTGTCATCGGAAGCAAGCAAGTATGCAAAATTTCAAGTCGATTTGATGGTGGAAAGTGGGTTAAAAATCGATTACAACATTTGAACTATGAAACATACAGCCAGAGGAACTAAGTTAAGAAAAGCGTGTAAAAAACAGATGTTTCAGCATATATTGTTTAACTACAAAATTAAAAATAACATTCTGTAAACATACGCCAGACTGCTATGGTTTCCCTATATCGGCCATTTTGTGTTTTTTTAGAACAATAATCATGATATTTGTAATTATTTATTAGACCGAATACTCGGGTAGAAATTTTTGCTCGTGATACTTTTCACAAGTACACCAGGAACTAAAACTTAATTTTGAGAATTTTCAAAATGGCGTCTGTTTAAAAAAATGTTAAATATAGGCCTAAATAAAAATAATATCATGCATATGTTTTTAGGTCAGAAGATAATCGAAAAAACCTAAAATACAAACTACATTTAATTGAATTCAACATAACAAAAAATCAGTGCACAGAAAAAACAGTCTTTTCAATTTGTTTATAAAAACAATGACTTCATTATTATTAGCCTATAGCGTAACATTAGATCAATTCTGAAATACAGTAATAAGTAAAAAATAGGGTCTGGTTCACGAAATTTACAAGTAAGATTAAGGGGATTTTAACTTACTCAAACAAAACGTATATCATGAAGTTAAACGGTTTGCTAAAACCAGTAAATTGTAACTGATTCACTACGATCATTTAACATTTCAATACACGTGGTTTTAAAATTTTCACATGCTACCAGTGAAAATAACCATAAAAGAAGTGGCATACTTCTTTTTACCCTAAAACAAAACTGAATTATTTCTTTGAGCTATCAATTTAATCTTATTGGTACTTGTTTGTAGTGATATTTTAATTTTCCTTTTTCCTGTGGATATTTTTATACGCGCGAGCGCCCACACACGCGCGCACACACACATACACACACACCGCGCGAGCGCGCGCGTACTCACACTGAATTTTTATCTAACCTTAAAAATAATTATAATTATAATGCCTAATTCAAACTTTTCAAAGGACAAAACGAGGACACAAATTGTTACTGTGAACTTGTGAACTAGGCCTACAATCAGATTGATACACTTGTAACTTTCTTTACAAATGTTTAAAAACGTTCGTGGCATAGTCGCATATTTCTAATTACAGGTACTTAATTTTAATTAATAGTGATTATGTAACTCGTAACTATGTTTACAGTCTGGTTCGTTAACTTCGCGAGTCAACCACAAAGGCATTATGATTTAGAATTTGCGTTTCATCCGTAACTACTTTGTTTATTTTTAATTTATGTTATTTTAACATTTTGTTAATAAAA
This sequence comes from Callitettix versicolor, assembly GCA_022606455.1. Taxonomy (NCBI): domain Eukaryota; kingdom Metazoa; phylum Arthropoda; class Insecta; order Hemiptera; family Cercopidae; genus Callitettix; species Callitettix versicolor. The sequence continues at coordinate 41,084,730 of CM040182.1, forward strand.
TTAATAGTTTTCTAAAAATGTTAATTTCATAATTTTAAACGCCACCTTTTTAAGATTTACGAAATAAAATGTTGTCCTTAATATAACTGTAAATACATTATTAGCATACAGTACGTTCCTCAAAGAGGTTAATGCGTTTGATTTCCATTCACTTTCTGATTCTTTTTACTGACTGGTTTCAAAAATTCAGGTTAAAAAAAAGACTTTTACTTGTAAACAACTAAATTATTTTAAAAATTTATAAAAATAAGACTGTTAATTGGTTTTACTCAAATTTAAAGCGTCCATAACATAAAAATAACATTTTTTTTTCTTTTTTAAGGTGCGCAGTTCAGAAATGTAGCAGACTGACCAGTGCTTTATCACATCGACCACCGTATCCCCCACACCGAATAACAACGCCTGACAATAATAACAAATGACTAGTAGCCTAAGAAGTTCTTCTTCAATATCCCCTCAGGGGGTGCAAACCAGCTGCACTTATTGAGAGGATTTAGACGTCCCTCGCGGTACCCGAGTCTTAACACACACTTACACTTACAACACTACACTTACGACTTTAACACTTTACACTCACACTTACATTTTAGGGAGGCGATAATAGCCTCAATATGCTTTTCGTCTTAAAATAACACGCACAAAAAATGCTCTCCAATATCGCACTTCAGATTGCCATCATTGTTAAAGCTGTGGATGCGCACTTATTTCCTTAAATATATCCATGAAAACGTCACACAGTTAAATTTTCAAACGGAAAAAATATCCGAAAAAAATATCAACACCAATCAAACGCCTTTTAAGATCGTTGACCGAATAAGCGAGGTCTGTTTCAATTCCATCGTTCGGGATTAAGTTTCTATGTTTGTTACGCAATTTTGGCCAAACGCATTGACCAATTGTTTTTAAATGTGGTAAGAAAATACCTTGTATAAAGCCCGAACGAAGTATGTGTAAGTCTTTTTTTTTCTCAGTCACTTCCTTGCCAAGATGGTGACTTTTGATTTACGATGGGGATTGTACGCAGTTTTGGCCAAACGCATTGACCGAGTGTTTTGAAGTTTGGTAAAACCTGAACAATGTATATGCAGGTTTTCCCCACTCACATCCGTTTTAAGTTGACGGCCTGTGGTTTAACGATTAGGAGTGTACGCAGTTTTAGCAAAACGAATTTACCGATTGTTTGAAATCTGATACGTAAGTATCATGTATAAAGCACGAACGATGTATGTGTAACGTTTTCCATTCATTTCTGTTTCAAGAAGACGGCCGTAGGTTTAACGATGACGAGAGTAGTTGCTGACTGTTTCCTGTAATACTGGCTGAAAGGCAAGACCTATCACAATTTTGACCGCTTCATTCATAGAAAAATAGTGTAAAATTTTGAATAACGGTGGTCCAGTAACGTTTCCCTTAAATAACAGGGTTAACGATTAAATTGGCCGAAAAGGTTACGAGCGTGTCAGAGCGCTGTCGTACAGAGGTGGTCAAGCAAATGAAGTACTAGTTACTACTTAATGTCGAGTGAATTGGAGATGAGGAAAGCAGCACTGTCTTTTTGAAATAGCTTTGCAGATATCTGGAATTTCAGACATCACTTAACGATTTAAAACTCTACATTCTCAGTGAGCGTGCATTCTGAAATGTCATAAAACAAAACACCATCAACGAACACAGCCGCCAAGACAGTAATTATTTTTAATTCAATAAGTTTCAGCTCAATAATGTTGTGCTTGATTACAATATAAATACGGTAGACACTGGATTCGTCTAAGGAAACAACACGACTACACCGAGGCAAACTCAATAAAACAGAATTCCATTCCATCATCTGTAAGAAGTTATGGACTAAGTGGTTTTGTAAAATTTATTAATTTTTTTTTGCAATATTTTGCAATGAAGATTTGGACATTCCAGTTTCGACTTCCATCGGAGTAATAAGTTCACCAGAGCATTTACCAGGAATTTGCGAGCATATTTTTTCACTATGCTTTCAGTTTCCAACAACAAATCTTTTCACTTTATACTAAGGGGTTCCTTGGTGGATTAAAAAACCTGAAAGATAAAGTCCCATGTATTATAATATTATTGAAAGCAGTACGGCATGGGCACACGATATTGTTTACTTTTGTGTTAATGACAATAAAATTAAGTGTACATTAAAAAATTAGGTTGTCGATTAAGGTTCTAATTTCAAGTATGTTTTTTATTAATTTGACTTCAAATTACAGTTCAGTAATTAGTTCTAAAACAGCGATAAGTAATTAACTAGTAGTTCAAAGAACAGTAGACCTCGCAGTATATAGTACTCTTTATTGAATGCTTGATCATCGCTCCACGACTGTTCTCCGTCGCGTTCAATTTTAACGGGAAATAGTAATATTTTTTAAGAGAAATGTACCGGCTTAAAAAAATCAGAGGAAATTTTACCCAGCGTTAATTGAAAAGGACATGAAGATCTTAATAACATTTATCACAATATACAATATATTTGTGCAACAGGATTTTCCTGTCCAAAAAACAATATCTAATGAAGACCTTTAGTACCTAGCTACAAACTGGAGCTGAAGTGATCGTGGAATGAATTGCAAAGTTGAAACAATTTATATGAATGAAGCATTGTAACAATTTTGAGTTTTAGAAAGGTGGAATGAATACCAAGGTTGGAGCATTTAAACAGGTTATTTTTTAGCAGGTAGAGTGCTCCAATAACTGGTTACAGTTATTTGTGATCACCTCTACAAAGTATGTTACATTTTAATTCAATAATGAGTATATACAACAGACGTGTTTGATTAGCATCCAACAATCAAGCATATAGTTGGTTAGTATTGACTGGCATATATAGAAAATGTGAAATTTTGCAAAGAAAATCTGTTGCTATGATTACAATTTCAAATTTCTAGGAAAAATGGATTATGTTTTGTTATCCTTGCAAAAACCTCTAAAATATGTTCAATATTAATTTTTGTGGACATAATACTAGGACTTTTACATAACTTATTTCAAAGTTTAAAACTACAGTAGATTGATGATTATCCAATGTAACTGGAACTGAGACTACTTCGGATGAGATAAACTTGGACAAACAAAGTTTTTAAAGGACGAAAAAATGAGAAAAGTAAGTTTAATTTTAAAAAATAGGTTATACACCAACAACTAAACATAATTTAGTAAAAAAACTTGAATAAAAATAAAGTACCGGGTTAAAAAAATCAGAGGAAATTTTATGCTCTATTTCCATGAAGCGGTCAATATTATGACAGGTCTGCTATTCAGCCAGTATTATAAGAAATAGCCAGCAACAACACAAGTCATCTTTAAAACAGACAACGCCATCATAAAATGGAAAATAATGGGACAAAATCTTACATATGTCGTTTAGGCTTATATAACGTACTTTCGTACGAAATTACAAAGCAATGAATTAATACGTTTGTCTAAAACTCCTATACACGTCATTGCCATCCTATACAGAGGCCGCCATCTTGAAACGTAAGTAAATGGGGAAAAATTTTACACACAAATCCTTTGTACCAAATTTCAAAACAATCGGTCAACGCGTTTGTCCAAAACTGCGTGCGTTCGTCATGGTTAAATCAGAGACCGCCATCTTGAAACGGAAGTAATTGAGGGAAAATGTTACGAATATGTCATCTGGGCTTTATAGAAGGTATATTTATATCAAATTTCAAAACAATCGGTCATTGCGTTTGGCTAAAACTGCGTACACTGTTTATTGTAAATAAAAGACCGCCATCTTGAAACGGTAGTGAAAAAATCTTATATTTAAATCGTTCAAGCTTTATACAAGGTACCTCCGCACCAATTTGAAAACAATCGGTCAATGCGTTTGGCCAAAATTGCTTAACAAACACACAAACCAAATGCCGAATATCGAATTGAAACAGAGACCTCACTCCGTCAGTTAAGGCTATGCAATGTCGAAATGAATAGTAATATTCAAAAACACTCATCTGATAGTGACAAAGAAATTATTTTTTCCCTTTTTGCCTCCATTATGTTTCCATAAATCCTATAACGTTGAAATGTTCACGTTATAGGAACATTTCTTAAATAAGTCTGTAAAATTTCAATACAATCAGCAGAGGAATGAGCGAATAATAGTAAATCAAAAGCGTGAACGTCTTTGTGGGACACATTGTTCCTATATTAAAAATTATATAATTAGAATACTGTTTAGATATACAGATATACTTGTCAAATAAGAATATTGGATGCCGTGATTTACGATTATAATTGTATTACACTTTGTAGTATCTTAGTTTTACACAGCAATCGCTGAAATATCATAGTGATCCACAAGTGTTCGTGTTAACACTTACCTTGCTATGACATTTTGACAGTCATCTGAAAGATTCAAACTAGTCACACAAGAGCTGGTCAATGAATTAGTTGAATAAAATATGATGAATTTAAATAAGACTCAACGAAATACCTCGCACCGCGTTACGGTTATGAATTTGTAAATAAACAAGCTTATAACACACCTACACTACAGACTGTAGCGCCTAGCGGCATGCGAGAGAACGCATGCGCGATCAGGGGACATCTTTGAATAATAATCGATTTGCCAAGTTTATCTCGCCCTGCACCTACTCCACTATATCATTACTGTTCCACGGTCAAACACTTTTTAGCTAATCTGGGTTGTTATTACATAGCTACAAAATTTATCTACGCTAATATTGCCTACATAGGCTTATGTAGCGTACTGATCGATGGCAAATCCCAAAGCGGGCCAAATCCTTCGACGGTCAACGTAGACTTGTGCACACATTGGTCGACATTGCCCCAACAATTTAAAACAAAAGTAGGTCAGCGTTACCTAACCCTGCGTAAAAGATTTAAATAACATTTTAAACTGAAATATGTTTTGCCTAAATATTTAAAACTTGTTTTGAACCAAACTAAACCAGTAGTCCAAAGAACAGTAGACTTCACAGTATATTCTTAATTATACAGAGCGTTCCACGATAGCGCTAGTACTTTTCCCTGAATTTAACCGGGAAATAGCTCTTGCAGTGAGCTAGCTTCTCGGTTTAATTTACACGTCTAAAAAAAATGTTATTATTATTGTAAAATTTATTGTTAAGGACGATAGACAAATTGTCCTAAAAATTTGCAACCATTGATAGGTTTCGACGTTTTAGTTTTTTTAAGTTATGCTGCGTTCAACAATACAAAAAGAAACGTAAAACTGACTACATTTTAGGCTATTACAATTGTAACAAAACGAAAAGTGAAGAAATATTAACTCCTAGATCTACTCATAGCTCTTGCAGTGAGCTTCTCGGTTTAATTTTACAAGTCTAAGAAAAATGTTACTATTGTTATTTAATTATTATTGTAAAATTTCTTGTTAAGGACGATAGACAAATTGTCCTAAGAATTTTCAACAATTGATAGGTTTCGACGTTTTAGTTTTTTAGGGTTATGCTATGTTTAACCTTAATGTATGTTAAATTTACAATACAATTCGTCATTTACAACACAAAACACAACGTAAACCTGACTAAACATAATACAGTTGTAACAAAACAAAAAATGAAGAAATATTGATTCCCAAATCTATTCATAGCTTTTGCAGTGAGCTTCTTAGTCTGATTTTACACTTCTAAGGAAAACGTTTGTATTATTATCATGACTATTATTATTATTGATAGGCTATTCGAGATCAGTAATAATATAAATTGATTGCATTCAAACCCAAAACTAAAGGCATAGTTACTACAAACGGATGGCAAGTTCACAAGCAGTGATGAAGTCATGACCACTTATCACAATGATTGCTCATTGTGTGAGTCAGTGCTGGCATTATACTTATTAAATTAAACACGTACACATTAGTCACAAACCCTTAAAATTTCTCACGTAAACTGACGGTTTTAATTCTTTGGCATAATTTTTTTATTAGCTGATTGAACACGCAAAAGCAGGCACATTGTTTTAGCACGTATCCAATTAACAATTAAACAACGCATTACAGTTATGACGGGAGCAACATTATCAGATTTTTTATTGCAGATCCGTGACTTTGATTCGCTGCGAAACGAACAATAGTGTAGTTACCTTAATTGTTTTGTCCTGAACGATTTAACATATTCATTTTTTTCCTAAGAATCACATAAAATTTTTGTAAGAGTAGCATGTACCCAATTTTTCTGAGTCTTTTTGTGTTGTTGAACTTGACGATTTCAGCAGATCGAGAGTTTTAGAATCGAAAAATTCTTTGTTAGCGATTGTTACCCGTGCATCATGAATATAACTGGAATATTTCAAATCTTAATTTTGATTTTATACGATTTTATTGTGACATATAGTTAATTCCGCTTGTAATAATGTTAATCTCAACAAGGTTGTTTAACTTTTTGGTAATAAGTTTTTAAAATAACACTTTTTGAAATAACTTACCATTAGCACAAACGGGCTAACGAAATTACAATGATTAAATGCAAAAACACGCCAAGAAAGTGATTAATTATAAATTTAAGCAATAATGAATAATTGTGTAAATAATATACATTAAGATCCCAATTCCTAATACAATATACACGGCACTTCCAGTGAACCTCAGTTTTTTTAAGTTCTTTAAAAAAATAAGTAAAAATTAGAAGTGCACGTCAGCAACCCCGTGTGCGTGTCAAATAAAAGGCAAACATGAACTTCGGCGAGTTTCCGGAGACTTTCCAGTGCTTTTTTCTTGACTTTTACAAGAAAGGCAAGCATACACAAATGTCTGTGGAGATAATGCGGGAGAAAATAATTTTGACCTCAATTATTAAAGTAAAAGTGTTTGTATTGCGTTGTTAATTACCTTTTATCAATTCACGTACTGATTTATTGTCATTTCTTTCTTAGGAAAGGATCTTGCACACGTCGTTTAGGCTTTGTATAAGGTACTTTCGCACCAAATTTTAAAATAATCGGTCAACGCGTTTGGCCAAAACTACATACATTCGTTGTATTCAGATCACAGGCCGTCATCTTGAAAGGGAATTAAGTTGGAAGAAACTTGACATACACGTCGTTCGGGGCATTATAAAAGGTAGTTATGGGCTAGTCGACTAGTAAACTAGTCGTTTATTCGACTAGCGTCTGAAGTAGTCGATTAGTCGGTTGTTCTGATTTACTAATCGACTAGTCGGTATTTCATATCAGAATGCGAAGATGAAGGACAAGAAGACAACTCGGCTGATGCGTTAAAGTCTAATTTTTGTGTAGACTCTGTTCTAAACCTATTATAACAAAAGAGTAAGGTGTCTACTTTTTAAATCTTTTTTTTCTTTTTTTTTTGTTATTTTAAGGCGAAAAGCACATTGAGGCTATTATCGCCTCCCTAAATGTAAGTGTGATTGTAAAGTGTTAAAGTCGTAAATGTAGTGTTTTAAGTGTAAGTGGTGTTAAGACTCGGGTACCGCGAGGGACGTCTAAATCCTCTCAATAGGTGCACCTAGTCTACACCCCCCTGAGGGCACTTTTTAAATGCAACCGCATATTACTAATATTATTTAAACATTTCAAACACTTCTTACATAAAATTTTATCGTTTTTTTCTTCTATCAAAATATTTCCAAATATTGATCTTTTTGGAGACATTTTAATACTATTAGATTTAAATAAATAAATTTAATTTAATTTAATTAAAAAATTACTACACCACTACCACTAAAATAACAATAGTAACTTATTTACACTTTATTGACTTATACTCTAACACACTATTTATTTATAAACACACTGAAATCCCGAAATCATACCACTATATTACAAGAAAACTTTAAAAAATCTTAATCTCTTAATAAAATCATCACTCAATCAAAAACTGCAGAATACTGAATAATTGAATAATACGTGTACTGGACTTACTTTAGTATCAATTTCAGGAATTGCGCAAACATTTCCGTGTTTTCCAGGAAATGTGAACACCGAGCGTACTGAATGGGCTACTAGTCGACTAATCAACTAGTCGACTGCTTTATCTGTTCAATGGAATTGGCTTTGCCGAGTATGGATATTGGATCCGTAAGTTAGACGAGTTAAAACTAGACGACTGGTTTTTACGACTGGTTTATTCGATGTTTCAATCTAGTCGATTAGTCACTAGTCTTTTGTTTGAATTAGTCGATATTCCCATCACTAATACAAGGTACCATCTTACCTACCTTAGTCCTCGATAAATTTGAAGCCGCAATCTTGAAAAAGAAGTGAATTAAAAAAAATATACACATACCTAGTTCGGGCTTTTACAAGGTGCAATCGTGCAAAATTTTAAATCAATCGGTCAATGCGTTTGACCAAAAACTGCGTACATTCGTCGTCGTTAAATCAGAAACCGTCACTTAAAACGGAAGTGTGGGGGGGGAATCTTACATACGTCGTTCGGGCTTTATACTTCGTGCCAAATTTCAATTCAATCGGCCGATGTTTTCAGCTAAAACAGCGTAACAAGTAATCACAAAATTAAACTAACGGACGAGTTGAAACACCTCGCTTCACTCGGTTAGTTATAGATATAGGCTAATTAAATAAATCAAAACTAAACACGGCTCTCTATCTTTAAAAACGTTTAGCACAAAGTTCAAGAATAAGTAAGTGTAGGAATTAACGGAGTAATGTAGGCCGACTGTAACTCCAGCCAGTGTTTACCCTGTATACAACCACTGGGTGTGGCAGAGTAGCTAGTGAAGAAATTATTTCTCCCTTGTGTTCACTGTCGATTCCCGGACAAACGATAAATTTTAGGAGAACAAGTTAAATGTAACACTTGAAGTTCAATTCGTCGGCTACAACTTCTACAGCTGACTAAACTTTTTTAGACAAAAAGTTTTGAAATGTATCTTACTGAATATGTCATACTATATTTTGTGTAAAAATAATTTTTCGTAATATTATTACCTAATTTTCATTGGGACAACGAAATATTGGGTAACGGTAACACCAGACACACACACACACACACACACACACACACACACACACACACACACACACACACACACACACACACACACACACACACACACACACACACACACACACACACACACACACACACACACACACACACACACACACACACACACACACACACACACACACACACACACACACACACACACACACACACACACACACACACACACACACACACACACACACACACACACACACACACACATATATATATATATATATATATATATATTTTTTTTTTTTTTTTTTTTTTTTTTTTTTTTTTGTTAGGCCGACACACTGGAGCACATTTAGTCATTAGTGAGGTCTCATCTTCTTGGCGCGTTGTTCCTCCCAATACCTCTTCAGCCTTTGTGATCTCCTTTTCTTAAGTTCTTCTGAGATTGTCATGCCCTTTCGGTCGCTTGCTTTTCTAAAGTTGAGTTTCAATTCGTTGTCCTTGAGTATGGCTTTCTCCTCCCCATTCCTCAACTGTTCCTCGGTTATCCCTAGGTCTTGTTCTATCTCTTTGAACCAATTATTTTTTATCTTTGTGCTCAACTGGTAGTTCAGTAATTTCTTGGTGAGCCTTTCTTCTGGGAGTCTGATCAGGTGTCCTTAAAATGCCAGGCGTCGCTTTCTGAATACGTCGATAAGGTGTTCGGTCTCCTTGTACACCAGTGTTCCAGGAAGCAGCCTGTGATTCCCGTTCACTATGTGTTTCTTGTTGATGATCGTTCTTAATATTCTTCTTTCCACTCTCTGGAGTTCCTCTGTCCTGTTCCGGCTTCTCAGGTTAAAGAGCGTTTCTGCCGCGTACACCACTGCTGGCCTCGTCACTGTGTTGTAATGTGTTGTAATGTCTGATCTTTGACTCTATGGATAGCGATCTTTTTTTTGCAGGTGTTCCATGTTATTTTTGACGCCGTCCTTAGTTTGACTGTTCTGTTATCTATTGCCGTTTTCTCCCTATTATTTCTGGTGATGGTTTCTCCCAGATACTTGAACTTGTCGACAATTTTTATCCGTTTGCCTCCGATCTATATAAATAAATAAATAAATATATATATATATATATATATATATATATATGTATGTATGTATGTATGTATATACTGCTTCATCGCAAATGATTAAGGTAAATGATACAGAAACGGATGTAGGTCCTATATCCACTCGACAAAATTTTTCTAGAAGAAATATTATTCCGACGTTTCGCCAAAATCATATCTGAAATCTTCGAAGTTATTCTCGTTCCAAGTCTGAAGTCGAACTCAAGTTAAACTCATGTTGGATGTTCGACTTCAGACTTGGAGCTAGAATACCCTCGAAAATTCCAGATATGATTTTGGCGAAACGTCGGAACAACGTTTCTTCTAGAAATAACTGTCGCCCGAATGTACACCGGTTTTCAATGTGATATATTTATATACGATAATGTAAAAAAATCTTCTATGGGTAACAAAAATAAACCTGTTGTTTAATCTGTGAACGTCAGCTGATAGTTTTTGCCGATTTAAAAAATTTATGTTAGTGAGACTTTTCTGAACAAATGGCAATACAGTATTGGCGGAAATATGGTTAAAATATACAGTATACGGAGACATAAGAAAGGTAAAAAAGTGTTTAAGGCAAAAACATTATTAATTTTTAAAGATTTTTTAATGCCCGCCATTTTGAAACTGTTGAATATATATATATATATATATATATATATATATATATATATATATATATATATTCGTGAAAATATATATACCTCATAAAAGTAATGTAGAGGACAAGAAAATGTAATATCCCTGAAATTTTATTTTTTTTAAACGAAATTTACCAAGTAATACAATATAATGTGTGCGCTGGTGGGTGGGTTAGTGCGTGCGTGCGTGAATTACTGTGTGGGAACACGATACTAAGATATAGGCTACTTCAGACATGGTAAGTGCGCAAACACAATGTAAGATTATTGGACAATGCAGACAATAGCGTGTCCAGTCTCCTCCAAAGAAGGATTAAATAATTAAAAAATTGCAGCACTCAGCTTTCTCACTGAAGTGATAGAAGCGAATTTCCAAGAGTATTTTTCTTTATGTCACCATTTTTTGAAGTTCTCACCATCATAATCTGCATTAAAATCTGTACACATTTGCATTTTAAACTTTCAATTTACATCGAAAATACGAAAATAAACCCTGAAAGCCGTAAAATTAAATTTCTTGATTTCAAAGGATTTTGAAAATTCAAAACGCTAATTTATACAGTTTTAACATTGATTTTGATGGTGAAATCGGATTTTCGAAAAAATTTAAAACAATAAAGTCAAGTCTCTCTCTCTCTCTCTCTCTCTCTCTCTCTCTCTCTCACACACACACACACACACACACACACACACACACACACACACACACACACACACACACAAAAATAGCTCATTTTCCAATGGAAATCCGCTAATAATTAAGGAATGTTTTCCAACCACAAACCTTAATTCATTCATTAAGCAAACATTCATCACAACCCACTAAATAGAAGTACTAAGTCGGGAGTAATTTGGAAATAATAGCATTCTGGCCAATCGTTAAGCAACTTGCTTATTTGTTTACACTGAGGTGACAAATTTACAGAAGTTATTGGGAACATTTTCTTTTGAAAGTAGTGTCGATTCTTCTCTCAGGGGGACATTTTTTTTTTAGAGTAGTGTCGATTCTTCTCTCAGGGGGACATTTTCTTTTGAGAGTAGTGTCGATTCTTTTCTCAGAAAGTAAATCACCCGTGTTTACACATCACAATTGTTCGTAGTGTCATTGAATATAAACGAAATAAACCACCATTATAAACAGTGTGCTCGATATCAGAGGCTAAAATCTAATTGCACTACTTGCCGCTACGAACGCTGCAACCTACAAGGTTAAGGGGAGACGTTTGAGAGAACAGACATTATCATTATCTACTTTACACTCTACCGCAGACAGTTAAACACTCTGCCGCAAGATGCCACCTGCAGCGTGCGTTCACATATCCCTCATAAGGATTACGTTTCTACTACATTTACATTCACTAGTTGTGTTACTGAAACATTCACAAACGCTAATCATCCACAAACAAATTAATCAACTGTAATTTTATCCCATGAAAAATACCGTAGTGAAGCACGAGTGCACAACTACTGTATTAACAGCCTATTTACAGTGAATCGAAGTTCATGGTTTCATTTCGAATTTGGTAATAAACGCCTAACCTTATATCAAAGGTCAGTTCGCATATTAATAAAGACTATACAACAGACTTCTTTGAATTAGCATAGTTGGAGTGTTGCCAGGGTTACCAACTGTCCCGATTTGAAGCAGTTCGTCCAGAAGTTACTACAGTCGGGCGACAAATGTTATAATTTTAGCTCTTCGAGGATAATATATACAAGGAACATTTTTGCACACAAAAATAACACATAACATTTGTAACGCACATATCTGTAAAGAAAACTTTTTTTTTCTATGAAGAGGATTCAGTTAACGGCTACCATTTTTACACGTTGAGATACATCCTTTCTTTCGAGTAATTATCAAATTAATAATCGCTGCATCTGTCTAGCTGACGTGACTGAAGCGAATTACCAAAAGTAATTTTATTAATCTTACACTCTTTAAGAAACTCTGATTTCACAATCAGAAATACCATTAAAATCTGCATAAGCATATAGTCATTTTAAACTTTCTAATTGCATTGAATATACGAAAATAACCCTTGACAGCTGTCAAATTAAATTTCTTAATTTCAACGAATTTTTAAAATTCAAAATGCTAATTTATTCAGTTCTTAACTCTGATTACTGTGGTGAAATTACTTTTTCTAAAGTGTTTAAGGCAAAAACATTATTAATTTTTAAAGATTTTTTAATGCCCGCCATTTTGAAACTGTTGAACGAATATATATATATATATATATATATATATATATATATAAAAATATATATACCTCATAAAAGTAATGTAGAGGACAAGAACGGTGCTCACTATGGTGGTCGCTCTAACAACTCATTTTCCACTGAAAATTCTCTAAAAGCAAACGTACATTCTCCACGAGGTGGCGGTATTGGATATTGACAAGAAAAGTTAAAAAAATATCTTAACACCTTAATATATTTAGTTTATCATTAACGATAAACATAAAAAACGGAATTCCGTATGCACTGATCACTCATTTTACAGGCGAGTTAAAAGTTAGGCGATATACAGAAATGTCTTTAAAAATATGATTTTTGTCTGAGAAACTATGCCAACAGTTTTCTGTTTTCATAAAATATAGAAAAGAAAAATGATTGTTTTTTTAATTTATAATGTTGTCAGAGTGAAATATAAGTTTAAAGTTTTAAAAAGCATTATTAATTGTAAAAAAGTTCCATAATTCATGAAATAAATAAATAATAATAGTAGAAATAATGAATTTTTATTTGTCTGGAGATGCGTATATTTAAGAAACGTGTTATTTAGAAAATACTTTATACGACAAAATAACATTATTTCCGTTCATAACGTCTTTTCTTCCAAATTAGTAGTACTTACATTAAGAAATGTTTTAGTTAGAAATATTTTATACGACAAAATACCATTATTTTCACTTATAATGCCTTTTCTTTCAAATTGGCTACCTGAAGAAAAGTTTTATTTTAAAAATATTTTATACGACAGAATAAAATTATTTTCATTCGGTAACGTCTTTTCTTCCAAATTAGTAATACTTACCTTAAGAAACAATTTATTGAGAAAATATTTTTATACGACATAATAACATTATTGTTCTTTATAATATCTTTTCTTACAAATTAGTAGTACGACCTTAAGAAACGTTTTATTTAGAAAATATTTTGTACAACAAAATAACATTATTTTCAGTTATAACATATTTTCTTCCAAATTAGTGTTACTTATCTTAAGAAAAATTTTATTTAGAAAATATTTTATATGACAAAATAACATTATTTTCATTTATAACGTCTTTTCTTCTTAATTAGTAGTACTTACATTAAAAAACGTTTTATTTATAAAATATTTTATATGATAGAATAACATTATTTTCATTCATAACGTCTTTTCTTCTTAATTAGTAGTACTTACATTAAAAAACGTTTTATTTATAAAATATTTTATATGATAGAATAACATTATTTTCATTCATAACGTCTTTTCTTCCAAATTAAAACGTTATCTAACAAAATCATCAAATTCTAATTATTATACTATTGTTCGATATACATACTTCCCCACTATAAACTAAGAATGTAGCATAGTCGTGCCTATACAAAATAAGCAACTGTCTCATAAAAATATCTTAATTTTGGTATCGCGTAAGATATATTTTGTTTATAGTTTCATTAATTCTTTTACATTATTAAGTTTTAAGTTTAAAAAAAATATAACCTAAAAATGCTACAGTTAGGCCTACTTTTGAACACGTACACATTATATTTATAAATTTTGTCATAATTGTATGCAAATTATATTTTAAAAAATGTTAAATTACATAGTTGTAATGCGTAATCTCTATATGTTAATCCTATACGAAACAACATGGTGATTTTTTAAAATAAATTTACTCGCGTTTAGAATAAAAGAATGTTTTTAAATCATTATATCTTTGCTAATCTTGAGCTGGGCCACTTAATAATACTACCACGTTTCGTAACAGTTTAGACGCTAGTGGAGCTTCTACAAGGACGACTGACGAACAAAGGCAACACTGTGTGAAAGTATAAAGGTTCTTGGTGAATAATAGCCTACCTTCGAACCATAAAAATATTTTCTGTGAGAAGTCTGGTAACGACCAACAATGGCTTATGTTTCTCTATTTAAACTAGACAATGCACATTGGCTTAAAAGTTATAGCATATAGTTTTTGATGAGAAAACAGTTATGGTCTTTCAATTAAACCCACTCTCCAGAAAAAAAGGATACACTTTTCCCAGACTATAACATTTTAAAAATGGGATAAATATGTACACAAGTTATTAAATGTGTGAGTGTAAAGTGTTAAAGTCGTAAGTTGTAGGTGTGTGTTACACTCGGGTACCGCGAGGAACGTCTAAATCCTCTCAATAGATGCAACTATTCTGCACACCCCTGCGGTAAATTTTGCTCTCGTCATTCCGTTCTCCACCGTCGATAAATTCCGCGCCTACAAAAACCCGCCTTCAGCAGGGTCGGATCCTGCCGCAGTTATATTCATTAAAACGTTAGTGTATAATATATTGAAATTTTTACCCGGCATCGATATTAACGTCCAAAAAGGGTTCGGTGGTCGATTCGGCTAAAGAGCCATCTACATGCAATGTTTTATCTTACTTTTTGTCTGTTTAGTAAAGACATATCAGACAAAACAATTCTTGTGACAGAAAAACTGACGTCTTATCTGGACTGAATGAAGATGAGAGATCATTTGAAAAACTGTTATGCTGGAGCTTTAATCACAGACATAACATCAGTTAAAACGTATATTATGTCTAAATATACGTTCATCATATCAGTCTTGCACTCACTGTATGCTACTGCATTGACTCTATCGTAAACTAAATGTTACACTAGCGCCAATATTCTTGAGACTTCTGTCCAGCATTTATTGAATTATATCGTAGTTTTCCTTGCTTGTGGAAGGTGAAATCAAAGGAATACAGCAATAGATGGAATAAAATAAAATAAAAAACACGTTTTTCCAATTCAAGTATAAAATGCACTAAAAAGTAAAAAATAAAATTTTTCATCAGTCGGAGAATAAAGCGTGGGAGAATAAAGCCCATCAATACTCAATACAAGGATCTTCTTCAGTAATTTATAATTAATCTAATCTACACCCACGCTTTATTCTCCGACTGATGAAAAATTTTATTTTTTACTTTTTAGTGCATTTTATACTTTAACTGAAAAAGCGTGTTTTTTAGAAATCTTTTTTTATTTTATTTTGTTTTCTACTTTCTAGTGATGACTCTTGTAATCGGCTCGAACTCTCTTCTTCCGACAACTTTCAATGTGAAAAGTGTTAGAAGAAACTAACGCCATCTAATGAGCAACACTAAAACTATTTTTCCATACGCAATTTTAGTTAATTAATAGGCAAAAAGAAGCCTAGTTAATTAATTTGATGTACCTAATTATTGAATATCGAATTGTCATCGGAAGAAAGCATGTGTGCAAAATTTAAAGTCGATTGGATGATGGAAAGTGAGTAAAAAATCGATTACAACATTTGAATCATCAAACATACAGACAGAGGAAGCAAGTTAAGAAAAAAACGTGTAAAACCAAATCTTTTCGATTTGTTTATCAAAAACAATTATTGAAAATTAAAAAGTCAGGTCATTTTGGTGTCTTTTTTTATATCAGGTGTTCATAAATCTTTAAATATGTTTCTAAATGCATCCTTAAATAATTACGCCAATCTTCAATTTCATGACGTATCTTCCGAAGCAAATTACCACGAAATAACTTGGAACTCCAAAGCAACCAATCTTTAGATAACAGTGAACGATTAACACCGTTTTTCTTCCTAAATTCGATAAAAACAATGTCGTAACCGCTAACAGTAATTCTTCGTCCTTGATGTCTAATTTACGTGCAGACAGGATTTTAAGAAAAAACTGATCAAAAGATGTTACACAGGCCTAAAGACAAAGACCTGCTGCTTCTTTGAACCGAGCACCTCAAGGTCGTGGATTCGAGATGCAGTTACTGCTGTGATTTTATCTTTACCGTTAACGCCCAATCTAAGTGGCATAAACTATGTAAGTTAAGACGAAACAATTTGTCTTGTTACTTAAAATGAATTATGAAATATTTTGTAATTTATAGATGTGTCAGAAACCAGTAACAGAATCATATCAGATCCAGTTAACTTAATAATTTATTGTACTGTCAAATAAATTATGAAATATTTTATAATTTTTAGACATCTCAGAAACTACAAACAAAACCATAGCGGATGACCGGTAAACTTCTTAATTTATTGGAATGTCAAATAAATTAAGAAATATTTTACAATTTTTAGACAAGTGAGAAACCAACAAGCAATCATGACGGTTCCAATTAACTTATTAACGTACGCAGTTAATGCCCGATAGAAAGAAACTGATGACAAAGCTTTTTGTTAACTTTAACAGTTTTAGAGACTTCTTGAAAATCGATATTCACATTGTAAAGGCAGATTATGTAACGAAACAAACTAATTGACAGGTTTTATTTCCAACGAAACAATTTCAGTAAGTCATTTGCACTTGGAGCCATCTCAACCATTAAGCACTTTTATAGCCGCATTTATTACACTCACTAAAACACTTTTGTTTGACATTTTGTCGCAACAGTTAAAATCGCGTTTGTTTACAAACACATCAACGATCATACGATTTACAACTGTAGGTGAATAACTGGTTCATGAGCATGTGTTCCTGGACTTCTCGTTTATTTATAGCGTAAACTCGTTTAATAGTAAAACTGAAATTCTGTCCACCTCAAGTTATAAAATAATAAAGTTTAATAAAATTATCGAAGTGTAATGTGAGTACAGTATTAAAAGTGAAATTGAGGCTATATATATATATATATATATATATATATATATATATATATATATTTTAAATATAAATAATTTTTAAAATAAACAAACATATTTCAAACACGCAATGTGTTATATCAATTTTAAAAATAAATAAATAAATAAAAATTTAGATGCATGCAGGAGAGGGCAATCTTGAAAATTATTTTCGTATTAAATTTCGCGTGTGTGTAGATAAGCAACTTAAAAATTAACTGGAAATGTCACAGATTATGAATTTGAGTATCTTAGGCTACACAAGCGATTTTAATAATTAATCAGTTTATAACCCTACTTTTGACAGTCATACATGACAGTTATACTGTTTATGTATTATAATAAATATAATATTTGTGATTCTGGCATTAAAAAATTGGTACAGATCATATACATTAAATAATTTAATTACACACATTTAGAGAATACACATTTTTAAAATTAACAAGAACAAAAAAATAACATTAGTTGAAATGATATTGAAGTTATTGTGCGAAATCAGCTGTTTAGAAGTAGTCATTTCCAGTCTAGATATATACAAGAACAATATATGCTGTGAGGTCATGCATTACGGATTCAAACGTGACGCGAAAACAAATGTTTATACCTATATTTTGTCAACCGCGACCATACAAGTTTTCACTTAAAAAATACATTTTATTAATCACTAAACAAAAACTTGAAAGTTCCGTGACGGTACAGCGTTCCGCGACGCAAACTGAATTTTTTCCTCGTGCAAAATATACCCCGCGATAAGAAGTAGTCGCTCCAACACTTCAATTAGAGCGTTCCGTGTCGGCAAACTGAATTTTTTCCTCGTGCAAAATATACCCCGCGATAAGAAGTAGTCGCTCCAACACTTCAATTAGAGCGTTCCGCGACGCAAACTGAATTTTTTCCTCGTGCAAAATATACCCCGCGATAAGAAGTAGTCGCTCCAACACTTCAATTAGAGCGTTCCGCGACGCAAACTGAATTTTTCCTCGTGCAAAATATACCCCGCGATAAGAAGTAGTCGCTCCAACACTTCAATTAGAGCGTTCCGCGACGCAAACTGAATTTTTTCCTCGTGCAAAATATACCCCGCGATAAGAAGTAGTCGCTCCAACACTTCAATTAGAGCGTTCCGCGACGCAAACTGAATTTTTTCCTCGTGCAAAATATACCCCGCGATAAGAAGTAGTCGCTCCAACACTTAAATTAGAGCGTTCCGTGTCGGCAAACTGAATTTTTTCCTCGTGCAAAATATACCCCGCGATAAGAAGTAGTCGCTCCAACACTTCAATTAGAGCGTTCCGTGTCGGCAAACTGAATTTTTTCCTCGTGCAAAATATACCCCGCGATAAGAAGTAGTCGCTCCAACACTTCAATTAGAGCGTTCCGTGTCGGCAAACTGAATTTTTTCCTCGTGCAAAATATACCCCACGATAAGAAGTAGTCGCTCCAACACTTCAATTAGAGCGTTCCGTGTCGGCAAACTGAATTTTTTCCTCGTGCAAAATATACCCCGCGATAAGAAGTAGTCGCTCCAACACTTCAATTAGAGCGTTCCGCGACGCAAACTGAATTTTTTCCTCGTGCAAAATATACCCCGCGATAAGAAGTAGTCGCTCCAACACTTCAATTAGAGCGTTCCGCAACGCAAACTGAATTTTTTCCTCGTGCAAAATATACCCCGCGATAAGAAGTAGTCGCTCCAACACTTCAATTAGAGCGTTCCGTGTCAATTGGCGAAAAATATTACGACCGCGTCAATATGCTGTCGTGGAGCGGTGGTCAGTTAATTAAGAATATACTGCGAAGTCACTGACGGTGAACATGTTCCCCAAGAAAAATTCCAGAGAGTTTTGTATAGAGAGAGAAAGCCATTTGGTTCAGGTCAACATAATAAAACATAAACATTTCATTTAAAGAAGAACGTTTGTGTTTATTTTCACACTCACACTCACACTCACACTCACACTCACACACACACACACACACACACACACACACACACACACACACACACACACACACACACACACACACACACACACACACACACACACACACACACACACACACACACACACACACACACACACACACACACACACACACACACACACACACACACATATATATATATATATATATAGGCTATATATAAAGTGTTTGCACATAAAAAGTTTATACAGAACCGTTATTCAAAAGTTCTGATGTAGAACTTTATTCACATTTGTCAAGTACTGTGGTAACATTACTGTGGTAGTATTGGATTTCTTATTATAGACTCCTCACTTTGATTCGTTGTAAAACGTTGACAAACAAACGAAAATTAATATAATAAATGTAATTACACGGTTATATTAATTGTTTTATCCTGAAAAATTAAACATATACAATTTTTAAAAAGAATATATACAATTTTTTTTAGAGTAATACTTAAAAAACAGTTTTCTAAGTTGAAATTATTGATTTTACCAGGTAATGAGTTTTGGGGATAAAATTTTTTGCAACGATTCAGGACCCGTAATGTCCTCAATATAACTGGATTGTTTCAAATCTTTATTTTTATTTTAGACAGTTATTATATTAATTTCTTTCATATATACTGTTCATTCCGTTTTAATAATATTAATCGAATGATATTTACATGTAAATAATATCATTAGTATAAATATTTCACAAAGTAAAATATTGAATGATTATTGTTTTTAATATTGAATTATTATTGATAACTGATAATTATAAAAGATACGCGGTGAATTTACAGTCTGGGCGAAGCAACAATGGATACGCACCGAGTCTTGGACACGCAAAACAATCGATCGGATTTATACAATCTTATTGTAAAGTGTTTTCCATTTTCAAAATACGAGCGTTAAATTTAAAATGTTTCGGAGATTTACGAATATAAGGAGATTTTGACAGACATGTGCTCGTAAATTACAGTGTAAGAAATACACAGATATTTGAATATATATATATATATATATATATATATATATATATATATATATATATATATATATATATATATATTTATTTATTTTAAGGCGAAGAAGAGCACATTGAGGCTATTATCGCCTCCCTAAATGTAAGTGTGAATGTAAAGTGTTAAAGTCGTATGTGTAGTGTTGTAAGTGTGTGTGTTAAGACTCGGGTACCGCGAGGGACGTCTAAATCCTTTCAATAGTCGCAGCTAGCCTGCACCCCCTATGGGGATATTTGAATATAATACACAGAAAATTTCACTTTTAACCACTTGTATGTAACCGACACATCAAACAAAACAAAATCTAAAGACTGCCTTGACAAAGTTCATAAAGAAAAATGTTTATAACATTGACACGATTAATTATTAAAAAATGTCTCGTTTCACAAAACGTTTCATACATACAAATACAGACAAAACCCTGATCTAAACAGACAGACCAATGAGAAACTTTTACTGTTTCATTTCGTAGTAATAGACTGAGGTAAACGGAAACCGAACAGCTTGCATTTATCAATCAACTCCACTTGATTATACATTTGACTGTGTACTTTGACTTGACGTTCGGACACAATACGTCCAGTAAGACCCAGACTGTACCTCCGCCACTGAGCACACACCAGCGCAACTGATTTAATTTTTTGAAAAATAATTAGTTTTTAAAATAATGCTGTTTTAAATAACGTATCACTAGCACATAAAGATTTACGAAATTTCAGCGTTTACTTTCGTGCAAACAAAATTTAAAGGTAATCAATAACTATAAAGTTAAGCATTATTCACAAAAAAATTAATAACCGGGTAAATAGTAGACAAAGAAATCCCAATTTCTAGTGCACTGTTTCCAACTACTGTGTTCAATAACTGCAAAAGAAATGTTGTTATTTCTAAAACTTTTGGTCTGGTAAAATCTAAACTTCAACAACAGCGAAAAGGCTACAAACAATTTAGGATTTAAGCAAATTACTCTAAAAAAATGTATATATTTTTTTGTATATTTGTAATGATTCAGGATAAAACAATTAAAGTAACCATGTTACTATATTTATTACATTAATTTCGTTTACTTGTAGCAACGAATCAAAGTCAGAGATCTGTAATAAAAAATCAGACAGTAGTATTAGGCCTAATCTGAGTATATTGCAATTTATAACACTTACCATTGAAATCACGCCTGGGCTAAGGCGCCACCTGCTTGTTGATTCATAAAGTATGATGCCGGAAAGCTACCTTAGAATTAGTTTCGTCTAATGCAGATACTTTCACTGATATTCCTACAAACTACTGAGAACGTGTCCAACTGCTTCTGTTTAGAATCTAACGTGAAATTAGTTAGAAAGTGACGTGTGTGATTTGTGTAGCAGTATTTAATCTACTTTTTGAAGTGACTACTTCTTATCGCGAAGTATGGGTGTATCTTTTGCAGAAGGAAAAAATTTAGTTTGCCGTCACGGAACGCTCTAATTTTTGTTTAGTGATTAATAAAATGTATTTTTGAAATGAAAACGTGTATGGTCGCAGTAGACAAAACATGGGTATAAACGTTTGCTTTCGCGTCACCCTTGAATCCATAATGCATGACCTCACAGCATATATTGTTCTTGTATATATCTAGACTGAAAGTGACTACTTCTAAACAGCTGATTTCGCACAATAACTTCAATATCATTTCAACTGATGTTATGTTTATTGTTCTTCTTAATTTTAAAAATGTGTATTTTCTAAATGTGTGTAGTTAAATTATTTAATGTATATGACCTACACCAATTTTTGAATGCCAGAATCACAAGTATTACATTTATTATTATATGTAAACAGTATACCAAGTATAACTGTCAAAAGTAGGGTTATAAATTGATTAATTATTAAAATCGCTTGTGTAGCCTAAGATACTCAAATTCATAGTCTGTGACAGTTTCAGTTAATTTTTAAGTTGTGTACCAACACACACGCGAAATTTAATAAGAAAATAATTTTCAAGAGTCGCCCTTTCCTGCATGCATCTAAATTTTTATTAAAATAATTAAATTATAATAGTGAAAAAGTATACAGTCAGGCATAATTTCGTAATTTAGTGTAATGACTTATTTTATAAATAATAAATTGATTCTTAATAACAATTATGAGTTCCTGTAGGAAATTTAACTGTCAGATACGATTTTATTGAAACTTTATTGAAACTTCCAATAAAATTGCACAATGTAAATTATAACAAATTATAATTATTTATAATTATAATTATAACAAATTATAAATTTGAAATGAGACATCATACAGCGAGCTGTATGATGAAATAGATTATTGAGCGAGCGTAGCGGTTTCAACTCGACCGTTCGGCATTTGGTTTGAGTTTGTTTTCTTGTTACATAGTTTCGGCCAAAAGTATTGACCGATTGTTTGAAATTTGGTAGGAGGTGACTTGTATAACGAACGATGTATATGTAAGACTTTCCACTCATTCGGTTTCAAGATGACTTCCTCTGATTTACAATAACGAGTGTACGCAGTTATTTTCCAAACGCATTATTCAATTGTTTTGAAATTTGGGAAAAGATATAGGCTATTGTATAAAGCCCAAATGATATATGTATAACATTTTCCCTATTTACTTCCGTTTCATTATGGCGGCCTCTGATTTAACGATGAGGAGTGTACGCAGTTTGACCAAACGCACTGACCGATTGTTTTGAAATTTGGTACGAAAGTACTTTGTAATAAATCTCGAAGAACATGTGTGTAAGATTTTATCCCATTCATTTCCGTTTCAAGATGGCGGGCTCTTATTTAACTTTGAGAGTGTAATTGCTTGTTATTTCGAGTAATACTGACTGGACCTATACTTTTGACCACTTCATAGTAAAAGAGCAAACAATTTCCACGTTGATCCACTAACATTTATTGTAAATATTACGGTTACCGTTACGAGCGCTATCGTTGAACGCTCCGTAAATTAATTAAGAACATAATGTTAGGTCGATTGTCCTTTGAACTACTAGTACATACAGTACCTACAAACTATTTTTTAAATTTGTTATGAATTCGTATTAATTTTTGTACCATATTTACTTTTTTTAATATTAACAGTATTAATAAGCTATTACGTATTTAAAAACAATGCATACGGTAATTAAAAAAGTCATTAAATGTGTTATTTCCAATTTAGTGCATCACTTTACTTAAACAAAACCTGTTGCTTTAAACTGTTGCGGTTGCAACTGATATTGAAAAACATTAGGTTGGCACATCCCTAATCTGCACAAACAGCTCCGCTGGTCGCTGTGCAGTTAGAGTACGCGACGACAGCATCGTCGGACAAGCGACCTGAACACGGTGCATAAGCACGGCTGTGCACGTCCAAGTTCTCCAATACAAATTGAAGCAAGATGGGCACGCGCCGTGGGTGTAAACCTGTTCCTTGACTTACCTAACTTAACCTTGACTTGCCTCAAGCGGCGCAGCAAGCAAGATGCCCTTGGACTTTGGAAAGTTTGTCATACTCGCAAATAAACATGACACAGTAATAGTTCAAAGAACAGTAGACCTCGCAATATATCCTTAATTAATATACAGAGCGCTCCACGACAGCGCTTGTTACGAAAAAAATTGCTAGACCAACTTTATTTGGAAAGTGTAATTTTGATATCTTCCTTCTCCAAGAAGAATCAGATCCCGCCATCTTGAAACGGAAATGAATGGGACAAAATGTTACATCTTTTGGGATTTATACAAGGTACCTTCGTAACAAATTTCAAAACAATCGACCAATTCGTTTGATTAACATTGCGTACACTTGTCATCATTAAATCAGAGGCCGCCATCTTGAAACTGAAGTAAATAGGAAAAATGTTACTCAAAAGTTATTTGGGCTTCATATCTTCATACCAAATTTGAAGACAATCTGTTAATGCGTTTGGCTAAAATTGCGTACATTTGTTATTGTAAATCACGGGCCGCCATCTTGAAACGGAAGTGGGAGGGAGAAAATCTTAAACATACACTTTCGGACTTGATACCTTCGTACCAAATTTAAAAACAATCGACCATGCGTTTGATTAAAATTGCGTACACTCGTCATCGCACAATCAGGAGAAGCCATCTTGAAGAGGAAGCAAATAGGAAACATGTATACTTTATTTGGGCTTTATACAAGATATCCTCGTACAAGATATCATTGACCGATTGTTTAGCAATTTAGCTAAACAATCGGTCAATGCGTTTGGCCAAAACTGCGTAACAAGCAACTACACGAACCAAATGCCGAAGGGTCGTATTCAAAGAGAAACCTCGCTTCGCTCGGTCATTAAAGCGGTAATAGTACAGTCTCTTATCATGAGAAATAATTGCACGATAAAAGTATTCTTAAATACGGTTGTCGGTTTATCGGTAGTGCTGTTTTACTGACTATACGAGACGTGTCTAAACTACAAGACTTCTGAGCCTAAATCTAGAGGAAAATTTCATTTTATACGTGCAAAGAACTTTTCCAAGGAGTGGTCAAAAACAAATTTCAAATTTATGTAAAGTATGGTGTGTTAAATGCAAAAAACATAAATGCAATTATATACTAGCTATGCATACTTCGCTATGGTATTTTTCTGGGAATAAAAATTACAATTGATTAATTTGATAGTTGATTTAAAAATTTTATTTGAATGTAAACTACAGTAAGTTTGTGTGTTTAAAAGAGAAGCATACGTTTTTAAAAAGCAAAATATTAGTAGAATATCCAATATCCGGAAAGTAACTTAACGGCAAAATAACAATCAATTTTGTGATGCTTAAGCCGTCAATACACCCATGTACTCACTGTAAGACGTAACCAGACAACTGACATTTTGTAAGAAGAAACCATCTGTTAACGTTGCGGCTTCGCCCGCAATTATAATGCAGGTAATAAAATTTATAGTCGTTTTTCAAAATCAGAATAGGCTCATTTCAATTTAATATATTTATATATACAATAATAAACGATTTATAGTTGTCGGCCCCAAGACAAATAGATTTTTGCTACTCGACACTCTAGAACAGACGACATATAGCCTAACTGACCTGGGATAAACATGGATTTCCCAAATGTACTCCTGCTACTCTTAACGTCTGACCCTGCGGCTTACTAATTGTCATTGTAATTGCCAACTTCAATGATTGCAATATTTTAAATTGGAAAGGCAGGATGTTTGGAATAATAAGAGTTTTTGAAAAATTTTCAGTTAAAATCATTGCAAATGTAAGCTTATAAACAATAATTTTGTAATAAATAATAACACGGATTAAGATTTTTAAAACGAGAGTATATCTTTGTCCATCTCAGGTACCTAATTGTTCATTCCTAATTTCATCTAAATTAGTCCATTAGTTAATGCGTGATTGAATAACAAACACACTCACAAACTTTCAGATTTATAATATTATATTAAGAAGTATAAAATATTATTAAAACGTCACTGTTGTACAGTTAACACATATCACAAAACTAAATTCTAAACAATTAATATGGACTGGGTAAGTATTATAATTGCGTTAAGATAATTTAAATATTTATTATTCACACCTACCAATATAAAATAAATGTATAAAACGTTACTGTTCTACAAATTAACATATGCCACAAAATTAAATACTAAATAATTAATTTGGGCTGGGTAAGTAGTATAATGGCGTTTTTTAAAAACGGAAATAGGTCTATGTTCATCTCTGGTACCTAAACCATGATCATACCAAATTTCATCACAATTGGTCCAGTAGTTAAAGCGTGATTGAATAACAAACACACACTTTCATAATTATAATATTATTAAGATCATACAATAGCATTGCCGATAGGCTGTTAGACTCGTGGAAATATTCCGTCTTAAAACATATAAATGGTACAAAACCTACCAAAAAGTCGTATTCAATTATTTTTCCAAAAAGTCAGGTTCGGAAGCTACAGAAAGTCGTTCCAATTTCTCAAAACCGATTTATCAGATTTCAGTTAGGTCTATTTATGAAGATATGAATCATAACTTAAGCCAGTATAGCAAATTTTAATTTGAAGAAAGTTTCTTTTTTAGAGAAATAGCGGAAAAACCAACAGCGGTGAGGATTCATTTGGGTTTTTACAATTATTCCTGAACCGTATATTTCTTTTATATCAAATTCTGAGCCCTGACGAATTAATTCTTAACGCATGATCTTCTGGAAATTATGTTTATTTATTTATTTTTTTTTTAATTAGAACTTCTTGCATAGATCTTGAACAGGATTTTCGGGAGATTATAACGACCCTTACGATTTGTCTGGTTAACTGTAAGGAGTAAATTTGTCCAAAACTTGATCAAAAAATCGTTAAATCAGATTTTGAGAAAATCTAAATTTTACGTTTTTCTATCAAAGCTCTTAAAGGCTTAAAACCTCTTAAGCAGTTAAGATATTTTTTTAACTTTTAAATAATTTTTAAAATATTTTTACTTGTTTAACGTAAAGAAAGATCTCGAGATATGACAAATCATACTGACATACCAAATTTCATAAAAATCTATCAATTAGATTTCAATAATCGAAGCGTACGGACACACTTATGGTCAGATATCCAAGTAAATAACACTTGCAATGGGAATCCGAAAACGGATTGATTCATCAAAATATATTTTCACGATCTTATTTTACGACTTTATACTTTGTACAGAGAGAAAGTATGATGAAAAGAAATTATAACCTTAGCAAAGAATTTTTGTGGCGACAAACTAAGACCAGACTGTAAACAGTGCTACAGCAACTTCAGGCTGTACACAGAATCCAGTTTGGTTATTTCAGTGCGTTACGTCAATTTCAGCATTCATTAGTCTAACAAGAAAAGGCGTTAAACAACAATTAGTGCCTGTGCAAAATTAAAAAGTCTCTTTAAATATGCCCTTTGTCTAACTATATGTGGTTTCAATACATTCTGAACGGATTTTCCCGGATTTAGTTGCCTAAAACCTGCGATGTAAAATTACTCTTGACTTTGCTCCATCTGTAAGCCACGTAAGCCTAAACCATGAATTATTAATGACATCCAATTTCGAATGTACAGAATAAATCCGTCATTCTGTATTTTTTACAAATATTTTGCTTGGTTATTACATTTTCTTACAAATATATATTTGTAAGAATACATATTTTATATCTCTGTGGGTTACTTACCTTTGTAAATTTTATTTATATAAGTGTAAAGTAATGTACTGGTTTAAATAAATAAATAAATATGCTTCGCATTAACAAAAATTAATCGCATACGATTATTTCTTCTTTTGTGAGTTCTGTAAATACTGTATTTAGAAAATTAAATTATGGTTAGCAATGATTACTAATGTAACTACCAGGGAGCCCGTGCGAAATTTCGCAATGAACGTTGTAAGTAAACACAGCCTTTTGAATAAGAATAGTCGTTGGGGTGAGAGCTGTAGTTGGAAAGAAGGAAAACGTGTTTAGAAAATAAATCTAACAGCGATCGGTTTAAAATAATAATCACAAATTGATGAGGCATTACAGTATATACATTTCAATACAGATAATTGTTTTTTTTTAATAGAAATTTTTACAGGGCATTACAATGCCTCGTTTTAAACGATATTTCATGTAAGAATGTAATCTTTTTATACTTTTTGTATTTCATTTTCTTTAATGACTACAAACATATTAGTTGATTTAGTTACCCTAAAAAGGCTACATACAATTGTCCGTGAGTAAAGACGGCATTTGGTAAATACAACCCTGCTCTTTGAAGTGTTTGTCCCTGTGACTTGTTTATAGTGACAGCAAACTCAATTTTAATAGTTAACTGTCTTCTAGTCAATTCAAAAGGCGTGCTTGGATCAGATGGTGTTAAGTTTATCCGTGGTATTACAACAGTTTTCCCTGTGTCAGTCAACTAAGCATTAATTGTGAATTCATTGAGTTTAGTTATGACCATAAAAAACTGACAGTTAGGCCACTGTCAGTAAGGACACATACCTAACCTATAAGTTTAATGACTTTTAAATAAATATTGAAATTGTTCTAAGCACGTTAAGCAGAAAAGTGGAATTTGTAATGGGATTGTCCATTCGTGATTAATAAGTTATCTTCGTAAAATATACAAAATATTGTCTGATTTGTGATGCAGCACATACGCATCCATGATGTCATTTAGCCAATAACAGTTGAAAGAGTCCTTTTGTTAAAGTTTTCCACAAACAGCAAGATTTAGCGTAAAATCGTTTCGCAATGTCAGAAGCAGGTTAAAAAAACCTTTCTAAAGATACCTCATTTATGCCTGTACGAATAGTATGTGCTGAGATAAAATGACATTGACTCGGGAAATAAAATATATATATATATATATATATATATATATATATATATATATATATATATATATATATATATATATATATATATATATATATATATATATATATATATATGATTATTCGCAATAATATATATAAGCATTGTTGTTCAAAATAAAAAAAAGCATATATCAGTTGACTAACATTCAAAAATGGCCAGCTGGGTTTTACTAGATGCGCTGAGTGTTAATTGCTCCATTTAAGACAGAAAATTTGCCTTAATAATCAGTGATAATTGTGCTATGCTATAAATTATTATTAAAATGTTTGCTACCCGACTCGGTAAAAAACTCCCATCTTTACTGAACTGAGCGATGTTTCGATTTTTAAAAAACTGAGGCGTTCGAGCGAATGTTTCAACTCGAGCGTTCGGCATTTGATTTGTGCTGTTATTTGTTTGTTTGATTTGTTATTTTGGCCAAACGCATTAACCGATTGTTTTGAAAAATGGTACGGAGGTACCTTGTATAAAACACGAACGACATATATGTAAGATTTTTTCCCATTCACTTACGTTTCAAGATGGCGGCATCTGATTTAGCGTGAAGAGTGTATACAATTTTAATCAAATGCGTTGGTTGATTGTTTTGAAGTTTGGTACAAAGGTACCTTTACAAAGCCCGAAAATGTGTAAGACTTTTCCCATTTAATTCTGTTTCAAGACGACTTACACTGATTCAACGTTGCTGGTTCTTCTTCTTAATACAGGCTGAACGGCAAAACCTATCATACTTTTAACCACTTCATGAAAAATAGCATCAAATCTCCAATGAAGTTGTTCCAGTAACATTTTTCGTAAAAATGTTTTACCGGTTAAACTGACTGCAAAAATTACGAGCGTTGTCGTGGAGCATCGGTATATTAATTATGAATATACTGCAAGGTCTACTGTTCTTTGAACTAGTAGTCTAGGCCCATACACTATAAGCAGATATCTACAAATCAATTACATTCACGTCGAAATACACAGGCCCAAACTACGAGGCACAGAAATTTGAAATTTTACATAGTTAATTTTATAAAAAAACCGATTAAAAAGTAAAAAATCTGTAATTTTTGTGTTCCAACCAAACATGTTTTTCTTACCTGTTTAAAATATTGATTTTTTTGCTAATTATCCAATTCCGATTAAATATATTCGTTTAATATGCTAACAACATCTGCAATCTTGTTTTTTAAGTCCGAAAATGACGGTAGAATTTGTTTCACTTGAACACAAAAAGTAACCGCTAAAAATAGAAAATATAGAAAACTTAAATTTATGAATTCATTTTCATAAAATTAATGAAATTTTATAAAATTTTTATAAAATTAATTTCCTTTGAAACGGTTGAACGATTTTTTTGTGTATAAGAATTTTTTCATGCTAATAGCAAAATCAGTTTTGTGCCAAGTTGGAATCAAATCTAACCGAATTTTCTAGAAAGCGTAAAATGAAATCGCCCTCTCAGGAAGTGTTCTAGAGGTCCTGAAGTCTTTGTCAGTGTTTATTTCATGGCCGTGGATCTGAGACTTACAGTGATGGCTTCTCCAATAACTGATTTTTCAATAAACAGTTATAACAGTGATATCTAATAGAATTTTTAATATAACTTCAAAGTTAACATTAAACCAAGAAACAACTTTAGTCAATCAGCAATTATTAAGGTAAAGAATTATTATGGCCCTACAATAAATACTTCTAAATACATCATAAGCGTTGAAATGGGTAAAATTGTTTGGTACAGCCGGATTGCTAATATCATTTTAATGGAAATAATGTTAGAGTTTTAAAGTAAAAAATTATAGTTAAATAAGCAATATTTTTCCACAAGTAAGACTTGTGTGCCGCACAAGCTTAGCAACTTCACTGCAATGTAAACGGCGACACCTTCGACGTATCGCTAAAATAACGACTCTTCCTGGGAAAAAACGAACTAACTTTTGCAACATCGCAGACTTTGGTTAGCGTCGTTGTTTGAGAGTGCGTACACACAAAATTTTGTTTCTGTCGAACTGTTTTACTGCAAGTGTGAACGCAGCTTTGTAAAAGACCAACTATCATCGAAAGAACTATAGTGCGACTGAGGTCACCAGCTTAGTTCAGTCCTGCGGACTGCCACTGCCATCCTCGAGTTCTACCGATACTGTAAAACAATTATGTTTAGTCTATTGTTCCAAAACACGTGTCTGTTTAAAACATTAACAGCCTGTACTGTTTTACTTTAAACTGGGAATGGAAAATTAAAGTTTTGTTAAACGAAAATGTTTTAAGTCCACCATAAACAAATTCTGTGTAATTTGTTTTTTATAATTCTTTAATTTAAGAAACTGACCAATACATTAATTGGTCTATCATTAATTGATTAATTGATACATTAATTGATAAGTCTATCACTTATCAAAAGAATGAAAGGTCCAGTAGGTATAGTGGGAATTTATATTTAAAATAAGGATGTCTCAGGCGATCCGTCGAAATATTTGTTGTGAAAACGTTTAGCAAATACGTTTATATGCAAATTCGCTAATTCATGCGTGAAGAAGTTCATTAAAATAATTTTGTTAACAAAATAATAGAGTAAGTTGACGAAAATTATTTTAATTTTTAAATACTAATCTTGAACATCATCTAAAAGCATCATCTAATTCGTATTCATCATCTAAAAATTCTATCGAATTATTTTTTTTTAATTTGTTGACTTTACCTCTTTACTTGACTGGAGGATAAAACTCAGATTTCTACTTCAAATTCATTTTAATAATTACAGACTACCGAAGACAAGTTTTACCATCACTCGCTAAACCGGAAGTAAATACCAGTTCACATAAATATTTCATGCCATCAGCGTTAACAGAAAAAGTAGTAAAGCAATGAATGGGAGTAAATGCAGCTCGAACTGAGAATCTTGAAGTGCAAAGTTCAGAGAAGAAACAGACGGGTGCGTTAGTTACAGCGACCACCGAGGCCCTTCAAATACCTTGGGTCACCCTGTATATCAAAAGAGCTAATTTAAAGTTGGCATTAACATCGGCATGCATTTTGAAGTTTTTAATATTAATATCTTTGCTACTTCAAAATCGAGACCAAAACATGATTTCTTTGAACTATTTTTTCTTTGTAAATGTTCCATAATAGTAACATTGACGTAATAGTAACATAAACGTGTAATTTCATTAAACAAACCACTCGAAATAGTCCGAACTATTTGTGACATTTTCGACCTTGTTTAAAAAACGTAGTTTTGACGTGCTGGATTTCTTAAATGAACATAACCAACCCATCCAAAAATATAAACCTGCAGTATTTGGGGTTTTTTATGCCCCGTGTTCAGTATACAAGTAGGTATTCAGCTACTTTAAAGTAGGTCTAGGCTATTCAGGATTATAATACATATTTGAACATAAAAGTAATGTATCCAGGATTCGGACACTGAGCTAATTTAATACTGTATTCTACGTTAAATAAAACACTATTACAATGCTATAAAACTAGCTTGTATGTTACAGGTCTAACCAAAAGTTAAACCTAGTAAATGATGTCACTAATCAATGTGTGTCATGAAGGTAAGCAGTCAGCGTTGCGGCCATGGAGTGCAAATGTTTTGTTTCAAAGAATGCAGACAATACCACGAACAGACTGTGCAAGGCCAGAGAATCGTGTTTGTACTGTAGTCTCAGTCATCATTGCATCACGGTTATAAAACTGTGAACAAAACGTTATCATCCGTACATTGATTTCGGTTCTGAAAATAAACTGTTTTGCATAATGTTTCATGCTGACAGTTTCAAAACCGAAATCGATGTAGGCTACTTGAATACTGTATTGCAACACGGCACGCAAAATAACAAGTAACGTTATGCAAAATGTTTAGTAAAGACTATAAATTACAAGAATATGAAAAGGTATGAACACGAATTTTGTAAATGACATGAATAAATACAGTCAATTTTACTGTTGTATACGCACTGTGTTACAATGTATCGTATTCCTGAATAACGATTTTGATTCTGAAATAAACTTTTGCATTACGTTAACTTGTAAATTTTACTGCTGTATACGCACTGTGTTACAATGTATCATATGCGTGAACATGGATTTCTATTCTAAAATACACTTTTTCATTACGTTAACATGCAAAATTTACTGCTGTAAATGCACTGTGTTGCAATGTATCATATTCGTGAACATTGATTTCGATTCTGAAATGTAACGGCTTACATTTGTATAACATTTCTTGCAAATTTTACTGCTGTATATGCACTGTGTTGCAATGTATCATATTAATGAACACTGATTTCTATTCAGAAATACCCTTTTTCATTACGTTAGCTTGAAAAATTTACTCCTGTATACGCACTGTGTTGAAATGTTTCATATTAATGAACACTGATTTCTATTCTGAAATGTACTTTTGCTAAACGTTACTTTCAAATTTTACTGCTGTATATGCACTGTGTTGCAATCTATCATATTAATGAACAATGATTTCTATTCTGAAATACCCTTTTTCATTACGTTAGCTTGAAAAATTTACTGCTGTATACGCACTGTGTTGCAATGTTTCATATTAATGAACACTGATTTCTATTCTGAAATGTACTTTTGCTAAACGTTACTTTCAAATTTTACTGCTGTATACGCACTGTGTTGCAATGTATCATATGCGTGAACATTGATTTCGATTCTGAAATGTAAGGGCCTACATTTGTATAACCTTTCTTGCAAATTTTACTGCTGTATACGCACTGTGTTGCAATGTATCATATTAATGAACACTGATTTCTATTCTTTTGAATTACGTTACTTGCACATTTTACTGCTGTATATGCACTGTGTTGCAATGTATCATATTCATGAACATTGATTTCTATTCTGAAAAACACTTTTTCATTACGTTAACTTGCAAAATTTACTCCTGTATATGCACTGTGTTGCAATGTATCATATTCGTGAACATTGATTTCGATTCTGAAATGTAAGGGCCTACATTTGTATAACATTTCTTGCAAAATTTACTGCTGTATACGCACTGTGTTGCAATGTATCATATTAGTGAACATTGATTTCGATTCTGAAATGTAAGGGCCTACATTTGTATAACACATCTTGCAAAATTTACTGCTGTATACGCACTATGTTGCAATGTATAATTTTCCTGAACACTGATTTCGATTCTGAAATATACTTTTGCATTATGTTAACTTGCAGATTTTACTACTGTATATGCACTGTGTTGCAATGTATCATATTAATGAACACTGATTTCTATTCTGAAATAATCTTTTGCATTACGTTAACTTGCAAAATTTACTGCTGTATATGCACTGTGTTGCAATGTATCATATGCGTGAACATTGATTTCTATTCTGAAATACCCTTTTTCATTACGTTAACTTGCAAAATTTACTGCTGTATACGCACTGTGTTGCAATGTATCATATGCGTGAACATTGATTTCTATTCTGAAATACACTTTTTCATTACGTTAACTTGCAAAATTTACTCCTGTATATGCACTGTGTTGCAATGTTTCATATTCGTGAACATTGATTTCTATTCTTTTGAATTACGTTACTTGCACATTTTACTGCTGTATACGCACTGTGTTGCAATGTATCATATTCGTGAACATTGATTTCGATTCTGAAATGTAAGGGCCTACATTTGTATAACACATCTTGCAAAATTTACTCCTGTATATGCACTGTGTTGCAATATATCATATTCGTGAACATTGATTTCTATCTTTTGAATTACGTTACTTGCACATTTTACTGCTGTATACGCACTGTGTTGCAATGTATCATATTCGTGAACATTGATTTAGATTCTGAAATGTAAGGGCCTACATTTGTATAACACATCTTGCAAAATTTACTCCTGTATATGCACTGTGTTGCAATATATCATATTCGTGAACATTGATTTCTATCTTTTGAATTACGTTACTTGCACATTTTACTGCTGTATACGCACTGTGTTGCAATGTATCATATTCGTGAATATTGATTTCGATTCTGAAATGTAAGGGAATACATTTGTATAACATTTCTTGCAAAATTTACTGCTGTATATGCATTGTGTTGCAAAGTATCATATTCGTGAACATTGATTTCGATTCATTTGCATTACGTTACTTGCACATTTTACTGCTGTATATGAACTGTGTTGCAATGTATCGTATTCATGAACATTGATTTCGATTCTAAAATGTAAGGGCCTACATTTATATAACATTTCTTGCAAATTTTAATGCTGTATACGCACTGTGTTGCAAAGTATCATATTCGTGAACATTGATTTCGATTCATTTGCATTACGTTACTTGCACATTTTACTGCTGTATATGAACTGTGTTGCAATGTATCGTATTCATGAACATTGATTTCGATTCTAAAATGTAAGGGCCTACATTTATATAACATTTCTTGCAAATTTTAATGCTGTATACGCACTGTGTTGCAATGTTTCATATTAATGAACACTGATTTCTATTCTGAAATGTACTTTTGCTAAAACTTACTTTCAAATTTTACTGCTGTATATGCACTGTGTTGCAATGTATCATATTAATGAACACTGATTGCTATTCTGAAATACCCTTTTTCATTACATTAGCTTGAAAAAATTACTGCTGTATACGCACTGTGTTGCAATGTTTCATATTAATGAACACTGATTTCTATTCTGAAATGTACTTTTGCTAAACGTTACTTTCAAATTTTACTGCTGTATACGCACTGTGTTGCAATGTATCATATGCGTGAACATTGATTTCTATTCTGAAATACACTTTTTCATTACGTTAACTTGCAAAATTTACTCCTGTATATGCACTGTGTTGCAATGTATCATATTCGTGAACATTGATTTCGATTCTGAAATGTAAGGGCCTACATTTGTATAACATTTCTTGCAAAATTTACTGCTGTATACGCACTGTGTTGCAATGTATCATATTAATGAACACTGATTTCTATTCTTTTGAATTACGTTACTTGCACATTTTACTGCTGTATATGCACTGTGTTGTAATGTATCATATTCATGAACATTGATTTCTATTCTGAAATACACTTTTTCATTACGTTAACTTGCAAAATTCACTCCTGTATATGTACTGTGTTGCAATGTATCATATTCGTGAACATTGATTTCGATTCTGAAATGTAAGGGAATACATTTGTATAACATTTCTTGCAAAATTTACTGCTGTATATGCATTGTGTTGCAATGTATCATATTCGTGAACATTGATTTCGATTCATTTGCATTACGTTACTTGCACATTTTACTGCTGTATATGAACTGTGTTGCAATGTATCGTATTCATGAACATTGATTTCGAAACTGAAATGTAAGGGCCTACATTTATATAACATTTCTTGCAAATTTTAATGCTGTATACGCACTGTGTTGCAAAGTATCAAATTCGTGAACATTGATTTCGATTCATTTGCATTACGTTACTTGCACATTTTACTGCTGTATATGAACTGTGTTGCAATGTATCGTATTCATGAACATTGATTTCGATTCTAAAATGTAAGGGCCTACATTTATATAACATTTCTTGCAAATTTTAATGATGTATACGCACTGTGTTGCAATGTATCATATTCGTGAACATTGATTTCGATTCATTTGCATTACGTTACTTGCACATTTTACTGCTGTATATGAACTGTGATGCAATGTATCATATTCATGAACATTGATTTCGATTCTGAAATGTAAGGGCCTACATTTATATAACATTTCTTGCAAATTTTAATGCTGTATACGCACTGTGTTGCAATGTATCATATTCGTGAACATTGATTTCTATTCTTTTGCATTACGTTACTTGCACATTTTACTGCTGTATATGCACTGTGTTGCAATGTTTGATATTAATGAACACTGATTTCTATTCTGAAATACCTCTTTCTCATTACGTTAGCTTGAAAAATTTACTGCTGTATACGCACTGTGTTGCAATGTTTGATATTAATGAACACTGATTTCTATTCTGAAATGTACTTTTGCTAAACGTTACTTTCAAATTTTACTGCTGTATACGCACTGTGTTGCGATGTATCATATTAATGAACACTGATTTCTATTCTGAAATACCTCTTTCTCATTACGTTAGCTTGAAAAATTTACTGCTGTATACGCACTGTGTTGCAATGTTTGATATTAATGAACACTGATTTCTATTCTGAAATGTACTTTTGCTAAACGTTACTTTCAAATTTTACTGCTGTATATGCACTGTGTTGCAATGTATCATATTAATTAACACTGATTTCTATTCTTTTGAATTACGTTACTTGCACATTTTACTGCTGTATATGCACTGTGTTGCAATGTATCATATTCATGAACATTGTTTTCTATTCTGAAAAACACTTTTTCATTACGTTAACTTGCAAAATTTACTCCTGTATATGCACTGTGTTGCAATGTATCATATTCGTGAACATTGATTTCGATTCTGAAATGTAAGGGAATACATTTGTATAACATTTCTTGCAAAATTTACTGCTGTATATGCACTGTGTTGCAATGTATCATATGCGTGAATATTGATTTCTATTCTGAAATACCCTTTTTCATTACGTTAACTTGCAAAATTTACTGCTGTATACGCACTGTGTTGCAATGTATCATATGCGTGAACATTGATTTCTATTCTGAAATACACTTTTTCATTACGTTAACTTGCAAAATTTACTCCTGTATATGCACTGTGTTGCAATGTTTCATATTCGTGAACATTGATTTCTATTCTTTTGAATTACGTTACTTGCACATTTTACTGCTGTATACACACTGTGTTGCAATGTATCATATTCGTGAACATTGATTTCGATTTTGAAATGTAAGGGCCTACATTTGTATAACACATCTTGCAAAATTTACTCCTGTATATGCACTGTGTTGCAATATATCATATTCGTGAATATTGATTTCTATCTTTTGAATTACGTTACTTGCACATTTTACTGCTGTATACGCACTGTGTTGCAATGTATCATATTCGTGAACATTGATTTAGATTCTGAAATGTAAGGGCCTACATTTGTATAACACATCTTGCAAAATTTACTCCTGTATATGCACTGTGTTGTAATATATCATATTCGTGAACATTGATATCTATCTTTTGAATTACGTTACTTGCACATTTTAATGCTGTATACGCACTGTGTTGCAATGTATCATATTCGTGAATATTGATTTCGATTCTGAAATGTAAGGGAATACATTTGTATACCATTTCTTGCAAAATTTACTGCTGTATATGCATTGTGTTGCAAAGTATCATATTCGTGAACATTGATTTCGATTCATTTGCATTACGTTACTTGCACATTTTACTGCTGTATATGAACTGTGTTGCAATGTATCGTATTCATGAACATTGATTTCGATTCTAAAATGTAAGGGCCTACATTTATATAACATTTCTTGCAAATTTTAATGCTGTATACGCACTGTGTTGCAAAGTATCATATTCGTGAACATTGATTTCGATTCATTTGCATTACGTTACTTGCACATTTTACTGCTGTATATGAACTGTGTTGCAATGTATCGTATTCATGAACATTGATTTCGATTCTAAAATGTAAGGGCCTACATTTATATAACATTTCTTGCAAATTTTAATGCTGTATACGCACTGTGTTGCAATGTATCATATTCGTGAACATTGATTTCGATTCATTTGCATTACGTTACTTGCACATTTTACTGCTGTATATGCACTGTGTTGCGATGTATCATATTAATGAACACTGATTTCTATTCTGAAATACCCTTTTTCATTACGTTAGCTTGAAAAATTTACTGCTGTATACGCACTGTGTTGCAATGTTTCATATTAATGAACACTGATTTCTATTCTGAAATGTACTTTTGCTAAACGTTACTTTCAAATTTTACTGCTGTATATGCACTGTGTTGCAATGTATCATATTAATGAACACT
The DNA here is from genome assembly GCA_022606455.1 of Callitettix versicolor. NCBI lineage: Eukaryota > Metazoa > Arthropoda > Insecta > Hemiptera > Cercopidae > Callitettix > Callitettix versicolor. Next base: position 41,123,560 of record CM040182.1, read on the forward strand.
GATTGCTATTCTGAAATACCCTTTTTCATTACATTAGCTTGAAAAAATTACTGCTGTATACGCACTGTGTTGCAATGTTTCATATTAATGAACACTGATTTCTATTCTGAAATGTACTTTTGCTAAACGTTACTTTCAAATTTTACTGCTGTATACGCACTGTGTTGCAATGTATCATATGCGTGAACATTGATTTCTATTCTGAAATACACTTTTTCATTACGTTAACTTGCAAAATTTACTCCTGTATATGCACTGTGTTGCAATGTATCATATTCGTGAACATTGATTTCGATTCTGAAATGTAATGGCCTACATTTGTATAACATTTCTTGCAAAATTTACTGCTGTATACGCACTGTGTTGCAATGTATCATATTAATGAACACTGATTTCTATTCTTTTGAATTACGTTACTTGCACATTTTACTGCTGTATATGCACTGTGTTGTAATGTATCATATTCATGAACATTGATTTCTATTCTGAAATACACTTTTTCATTACGTTAACTTGCAAAATTCACTCCTGTATATGCACTGCGTTGCAATGTATCATATTCGTGAACATTGATTTCGATTCTGAAATGTAGGGGAATTCATTTGTATAACATTTCTTGCAAAATTTACTGCTGTATATGCATTGTGTTGCAATGTATCATATTCGTGAACATTGATTTCGATTCATTTGCATTACGTTACTTGCACATTTTACTGCTGTATATGAACTGTGTTGCAATGTATCGTATTCATGAACATTGATTTCGATTCTGAAATGTAAGGGCCTTCATTTATATAACATTTCTTGCAAATTTTAATGCTGTATACGCACTGTGTTGCAATGTATCATATTCGTGAACATTGATTTCTATTCTTTTGCATTACGTTACTTGCACATTTTACTGCTGTATATGCACTGTGTTGCAATGTATCATATTCGAGAACATTGATTTCGATTCTGAAATGTAAGGGCCTACATTTGTATAACATTTCTTTCAAAATTTACTGCTGTATACGCACAGTGTTGCAATGTATCATATTAATGAACACTGATTTCTATTCATGGTATGAGGGTCATCAAATATAAACGAGACTGGTTTTTTTAAAAAATTATTGTTTACTTACAAATTATTCTTGATACAATTTATTTTTCTACATAGTCTCCCGCACGAGTAACACATTTTTCCCACCGGATTGGAAGTTTTTTAATTCGATCTTCGTAAAAAGTTCTCGGGCGTTCATTGAGCCATTGGAGCACGAAGGTCTCCACCGCAAAATCGTCTTCGAAACGCTGGCCTCCAAGCGCTTCTTTGAGTGGCCCAAACAGGTGACAGTCACAGGGTGATAAGTCTGGACTGTATGGGGGATGTTCCATTGGTTCCCAGCCAATTTGATCGAGTTTAAGCCTCGTAGCGTTCGCCGTATGTGTTCGGGCATTATCGTGAAGAAGAATGACGTTTCTCGCCGGTTTAGATTTCCTTTTCCTACGAAAAGACTGTTTTGCGGCCTCTAAAACATCGCAATAATATTGTGCATTTATTGTGCGTCGTTGATGGAGGAAATCGACGTGAAAGGCGCCTTGATTGTCGAAAAATACAGTGGCCATTACCTTCCCGGCCGACGATCGTGATTTGGCCTTCAGGTTTTCTACTGCTTCCCGTCCTTCGGCGAATTCCTTGTGCCAAGCAAAAACGCGAGCTCTTGACAGGGTCCTGTCCCCTTATTGAGCCGTCAATCTACGAAAGATTTCAGTCGGATTGACCCCCTCCTTGGCCCTCCTTGGCCATATACTTAATAATAATTCTCTGCTCCACGGAAACGTGCACTTCACTCTCACTCATTGTATAGTTTTATACTGAAGGGTCCGAACGGAAATGTTGCCCGTCTAGGCCGTCCCAAACCTTCCAGGCTATCTGAAACCCCACCCTTTAGAGTTCAATGTCTAACGGAAAAGTTTTTAGAAAGTCAGTCTCGTTTATATTTTATCAACCCTGGTATTATATTCATGAACATTGATTTCTATTCTGAAATACACTTTTTCATTACGTTAACTTGCAAAATATACTCCTGTATATGCACTGTGTTGCAATGTATCATATTAATGAACATTGATTTCTATTCTGAAATATACTTTTGCATTACGTTACTTTCAAAATTTACTCCTGTATATACACTGTGTTGCAATGTATCATATTCGTGAACATTGATTTCGATTCTGAAATGTAAGGGCCTACATTTGTATAACATTTCTTGCAAATTTTACTGCTGTATACGCACTATGTTGCATTGTATAATATTCCTGAACACTGATTTCGATTCTGAAATATACTTTTGCATTATGTTAACTTGATGCATTCACTGATGATACTGTGTTGCAATGTATCATATTCATGAACACTGATTTCGATTCTGAAATATACTTTTGCATTACGTTACTTTCAAATTTTACTGCTGTATATGTACTGTGTTGCAATGTATCATATTAATGAACACTGATTTCTATTCTGAAATATACTTTTGCATTACGTTACTTTCAAATTTTACTGCTGTATATGCACTGTGTTGCAATGTATCATATTAATGAACACTGATTTCGATTCTGAAATGTACTTTTGCTAAACGTTACTTTCAAATTTTACTGCTGTATACGCACTCTGTTGTAATGTATCGTATTCATGAACACTTATTTCAATTCTGAAATAAACTTTTGCATAACGTTACTTGAAAATTTCACTACTGTATATGTGGGCCTACCATACCGTGTTGGAATGCAGTCATGTTTATGAAAGGTTTGTTATTTGTTTGTATATTTTACTGATGTATGTGTATTGTGTTGTAATGCACGCTGTTATGTTTCTGAACAGAACATTGATTTCTATTTTGAAATATACTTTCACTGTAAATGTTACTGCTCTATGAGTACGTTACAATGCATCAATGTTTAACTACATTGTATTTGAAATAAACTACTGTATTTGCATAACGTTAGTTATGAAATTTTACTGTTTATATGTACCACGTCGCAATACATTAATGTTTATGAACACTGATTACGATTTTTAAATTAATGTTTGCTGTAAATTTTACTGCGTATACGTATTTTTTGCAATGCATTAATCTTTAACTACATTGTATATCGAAATAAACTACTCTATTCGCATAATATTAATTGTGAAATTTTATTTTTTATATGTACCGTATCACAATGCATTAATGTTTATGCACATTGATTACGATTTGAAATTAATGTTTGCTGTAAATTTTACTGTTGCATTATATATATATATATATATATATATATATATATATATATATATATATATATATATATATATATATCGAAATAAACTAATGTATTTTCATAACATTAGTTGTGAAATTTTACTGTTTGGTTTTTTAAAAAAACCAAGAGTTCTTTTTCCACTGGTTGGTAAAAGCCAATTGTTCAAACAAAACCGGGATAGCGTTGTCCGGATCCTATTCTACTACTAATTCCAACATAAATTTGAGTGAAAAATAAACAACTTTTTACTAATTAGTATTATTCCTTTATCTTACACACCAATAATTATTTTACACACCAATTAACTTACACACCAATGATATCTTGTATAAAGCCCAAATGACTACGTATAACAATTTTCCCTACTTACTTCGTTTCAAGATGGCGGCCTCTGATTTAACTATGACGAGTGAACGCAATTTCAATCAAACGCATTGGCCTATTGTTTTGAAATTTTGTACGTATGTACCTTGTATAAACCACGAAATACGTATGCGTAAGATTTTTCCTATTTTTTTCCGTTTCAAAATGGCGGACACTGATTCAACGTTGAGAGTGTAGTTGCTGGCTATTTCTGTAATACTAGCTAAAAGGCGAAACATAATTTTTACCGCTTCAAGGAGAAAGAGCATAAAAGTTTCAATAAAGTTGGTTCAGTAAGATGTTTTGTAAATATTACGATTACCGGTTAAATTGACGGACAAACTACAAGAGCAGTAAATTATTTAAATTACAGAGCGTGGTGAAGCGCTCTGTATAGAAATTAAAAATATAATGCTAGGTGTGCTGTTCTTCAAACTACTAGTTATTTATATATTGATTTAATAGTCATGCTAGATTATTTATATTTGCTGTATTAACTCACTGATTACAACTGAATACAGCTCTAAAAGAAGGTTCACATTTCTATAAGTGGACAAGTCTTACAATATTACTCGCAGTTGCGCTGTCGGGGTCGCAGGTTTAGGGTTTCACGTCTGTAGGCTCTGCGACATAAGCAGTCTCTTCTTTGTCTGTCGTCGGAGTTTTCAGTTTATGCTTGACTGTTACACTTGAGTAATCTACAAAACGTAATCTGGGTTTTTTCTTATTTTAATACGCGATATCATTTATCAAAAGGTAAATGATTCTAAATAATCTCATATATGCAACAATAGGCGAAGAACAGGAGTGTATAGTATATGATTAAGCTTTAAAATAGCTTTATACTTATTCGTCTTATGACATCATTTAACTGAATCATCAAAGGTTCTCGCTATCTCTGATGATCGAAGGTTTCATGTGATACTTCCTGGGTTAAAACCGTCGGACAGTTTTGATTGATGTTGAATGTTAAACCGTCAAATATTAAACTGATTTTTCATCGATTTGTACACTTTAAAAAAATCACTTATTCAAAAAACTTATAATATTAAAGGAGCAATTATTGTGTGTATTTTTTTCTCCGAAACAGCTCTAAAGATTTCTTAAAACTTTGGCATTACTCGTTTTCCGATACAAGAAATTCATTGTCCACGTCTTATTTTCGGAAAAATCATTTTCTTCGAGAAATTAGTGTTTTTTTCTTTTTTAAAAGCGGGTCAGGAGTTTTTCTTGTGACTTTATCCCTGGATGTTTTCCATACGAGAAATTTATTGACGAAGGTCTTTTTTCGACAAAAATCCGATTTTCCAAGCTGCAATTGTCTGTTTATAATTTTTTCCCGAAGCGGCTTGAAAGAGTGCTGCCTTCCTTGGATGTGGTAGCCGTTTCTCAGGCTCCATCTCAGAATCGAACTCTGATTCCTCGTTACCGACTAAAGAATGAAATGGAATAATCAGATATACAATTTACAGCGGGAAATAAATTCAGTTATTTGTAAGATATATTTTCTTAAATCTATTCGCGTAATAAAACTAATGAGGCAAATTTACTACGCGTTATAGACTGTATTTTATAGTGCTGTTTTTTTTTGCAATACGATTTTGTTTGTTGAAGGGTGCGAGTAACATATTTAGTGGCTGCTAAACCCATCCTTACCTCAAGAACAAATAATAAGACTAATTTTATTTAGATCTAAAACTGATTATTCTCTCATATTTTAGATCAGCAGTCGCCAAATAGTGGTCCACGGACAACCAGTCGTCCGTGAACAAGTTTTGGTAGTCTGCAGAAAAAACAGATGATTATTTATCGTAAGTGAAATGCATGAGTAAACTCAAGTTTTTTTAATTACAATATACCTTTTTTACTTTTAATACGTGCATTTTGTATTAATAAAATACAATTTTCTGATTATTATTCTATAAATACATTATAGCCTCTTTTTTCTAAACCCATTTAACTGCAAATAAAAATTATTTTACATGGGTTTTAAGTTTCAAAACAGATTAATAGTTTCAAAAATTGTCATCCCATAGACGGCTCTCTTTTTAATTGAATCATCCAATCAACCTCCCCACCCACAAAATTGCATTAATCCGTCAGTGCAATTTTTTTTCTTGATGTTCTTCTTCATCTGAGCTTGACATCCAGTGTTATTCCCAAATATTTTTCAATAAGGTCCAAATATTTTGCAATATTTTCATTAAGGTCCGCCAAATAAAAATTATACATTTAGTGGTCCTTGAAACTCTAATGTTTGCCCATCGCTGTTTTAGATCAATGTGCATAATGCATTTGAGGTATCTGTACGTATTAAAAGTACTGAGTACTGGTAGAATTTTACAAGAAAAGTTGATTAATACGTAATTATCCCACAAGGCGAAATTGTGCAAGCAGGAAAATAGTGTGTCTAATGTTCAAAACTAAATTAACACCGCTTAAAAATCCTTTTATGTTTAAAGTACCACATGCAAATACTGCAAAATATTTGGGGATGACACTGGATGTCAGGCTCAGATGAAGAAGAACATCAAGAAAAAAAGGAACTCAACACCAAATTTAGAAAGATGCAATACACTGACGGATTAATGCAATTTTGTGGGTGGGGAGGTTGGTTGTATGATTCAATTAAAAAGAGAGCCGTTTTTTTAATTTTTGACGGCATGACAATTTTTGAAACTATTAATCTGTTTTGAAACTTAAAAACGCATATAAAATAAGTGTAAAATTTACTTTATTTTAGACAAAAATCACTTAATTTCATTAGATTCCTAATTTTTAAAACTTTTGCAAAACTGGCTCCATTTACATAACGTCCCCTCTTCTCAATATACCTATCCCTAATTTTTTATATGCAACAGTTACTCCAGTTGCCTTACCTTTACCGTTAACGCTGATCCCTCGTCCTCATTAGCCTAAGTAAGTCCAATTAAGCTTCACAAAAGTTTCTCAACCAAGTTTGATCAATTTTAGAGTCGAGAAAGGTCTTTCTGTTGTTGTAGTTAACGCAGGAAGAGAAGAGAAAACCAACATAGATGTTTCTTTGACTCTTTTCCTCGAAGATGCGATACTTCCACTTTAAGGATGTCAAATTGGATCTTTTACATTTTATATTTTTTTTTATTTTTTTGACTCGGTAGCGCTGTCGCCCCTTCGCCTCCCCCCATTAATCCGTGCTTAGATGCAGTTGTTGGGTCAACATTCACGACTGACTGTACACAACAAGCTGCAACTACAATAGCTATTGGAACCTATATAGACGTATGTTCTACAACCATGGGGCTACACCAAGAAGGCGAATACTAAAATAATTCAAAGGTTTCGAAACAAGTTACTGCGTAGTATTACTAATGCTCCGTGGTACATTAGAAATGATTATCTTCATCGAGATTTGGAGCTGGCCACAGTTGTGGAGGAAATAAATAAGAAAGGGAGCGGAGAAGCATCTGACTAGAATCATCAGCCAGGAGAACGAAGAGGTAATACAGCTGTTACATGCCAGAGATGTGCGACGGCTAAAAAAGACAAAGCCGCAAGATCTCACAGTGTGTACATCAAATTAGAACTACTCATTGGACTGGAACTAATACAGTATATTTAAGCTAGATTAAAATTGCTGGGTAGGTCTTATAGACTTTTTTTGTTATTTTAAGGCGAAAAGTACATTGAGGCTATTATCGCCTCCCTAAATGTAAGTGTGAGTGTAAAGCGTTAAAGTCGTAAGTGTAGTGTTGTAAGTGTAAATGTTTGTTAGACTCGGGTACCGCGAGGGACGCCTAAATCCTCTCAAGAGGTGCAGCTAGTCTGCACCCCATGCGGGGGTCTTATAGACTTATTGTACTAAATAAACAAATAATTACAAAAATGTTTAGAAGGGGAAAATATTTAATATAGGCCTACTATCATTAAAAGTACAGAAAAAATAAATTTGATTAAGTTCCAAAAATCCTTAAAATATGGCTATATTTAATAGAAAAATGTAGAACTTAATTTTAAAATTAGGTTATAGTCCAGGCTAATTGATGTTGTTCAGGAGTGTGTGTTGTTACTTTTGTAAAATTCAGCTTTAGTTTTTTTTTATATGTTCTCTACATTTGTATATATTTTCAAAATAGTTTATGGCACTGCAACCAATCTTTTTATTTATTTTTCCTTAATTTATAAATTACAAATATTGACGTGCCTAAAGATTACCTACTATGCACATATTAAGAAGTAAGCCTACATTATGTTATAGTAGGCTTGCTATAACATAGCATCCTTGATTTGAATGTAAAAAATATTTTTATTTTGTAATTTAATATCAATTGATTTTATTGAATTGCGATGTGAAGAAAATATAATTAATATTATTATTACTTTAACATTTAGGCCTACTTAGAAAAATCCTTACGTATCACCCCAATACGTAAGGAGGTAAGGAGAAAAATATATCTGCTCTTATCCTGTTAAATACTTCCTCAAAGGCTTACAAAAAATAAAATCAATATCGCATTGTGAACTAAAATAAAATATTTCTTCAAGTTAAAAAAATCACTTTTTAAATTTTTATAGTTGAGCCCGATTGTGTTTTATTTAAATTAAATAAAAGTCAAGAATTTGACTCGGTTTCGCTTCAATTATAAATCGTACAGTGAACAGTCTGCCAGATCTTTTGCCCAAAATGTTAGTTCTAAACTGAATCGATTATACTAAGATTTGGGCATTCGACCAGGCGGATCTTTATTAATAGGAACACGCCAAGTGTAAACACTGAGAGCAATTATTGTGCGACTGAAGGTCACAAGGTTTGTGATAAAAAATAAAACGCTCTTTCGTTCTACGTGAATACATTTGCTCAGCTATATAATTTTTGAAATGTCTGAAATTACATGTAAACGTACTTACGAGCTGAAATTTCATAATATTAACCGAGATATTCGATTCAAGCTGATTTGATTTTGAAATAATTAACGGTTTCAAAATTTTGTGAAATTAAGTGACGATTGCAACGAGTGATAGAACCCAAACAATTAAAATTAATGGTGTTGTATAAATCAGACGAGGCGTTCCTCAGTGATCCGTCTTTTTATTATGTATGAGCAATTAAAGTATGGGCAATACTTTTTATCATAAGTTATATGTTAACGATTTATGTAATAGCAAATTTAAAGGTAAAATTACTTAATTTGCGGACGATATAGCATTCCTGTACAAAGCAGGTTCAACAGATTATTCAATATTAAAAATTTATTTGTATTTTTCTTTGTTAATATCAATAAATAAAAAACATTAATAAGAGTACATCCAACTTTCAACGCTCTAATAAAATAAAATAAAAAAAGATTTTTAAAAAACACGCTTTTTCAATTCAAGTTTAAAATGCACTGAAAAATAAAAAACAAATTTTTCATCACTTGAAGAAAAAATCGTGGGTGCAGATTAGATTAATTAGAAATTATTGAAGAAGATTAAGTGAGTATTGATAAGCACCAACACTTTATACTCCGATTGATGAAAATTTCATTTTTTTTAATTTTTACTGAATTTTATACTTGAATTGAAAAAGCGTGTTTTTTAAAATCGTTTTTATTTTATTTTATTTTTTGCTTTTTAGTAATGAATTTTTAATCGATTTTTCTAAATTTTTTGAAAAACTTAGTCGAGCTAGGCTCGAACTCGCTTCTTCCGACAACTTTCAATGTGAAAAGTGTTAGATGAAACTAACGCCATCTATTGAGCAACGCTAAAACTATTTTTCCATACGCAATTTTAGTTAATTAGAGCACAATGGAACAAAATTTTATGAGCCTAATTATTGAATATTGCATTGTCATAAGAAGCAAGCGAGTGTACAAAATTTCAAGCCGATTGGATGATGGAAAGTGGGTTAAAAATCGATTACAAGATTTGAACCATGAAACAGACAGAGGAAGCAAGTTAAAAAAAAGCGTGTAATAATAATAAAAATTGTGGTAGTTAAGCTGGACGTATAGTGTTCTAAAATAAAAATTATGTGTTTTCTAATGAAGTGATTTATATGCAATATATTAAAGAACAATCTTGTACAAAGTATATGCAAGATATATTTAATTTTAACGCTCTTAACAAGTTGATGCTAGTTGGGTAGGTATACAGTAAAATGGCGTTAATTATTTAAATATTTATTTAACTTATTTATATTTGTAATTACTGTATTCAAAATAAGTTAGCAATATTTAAGATACAAAATAGAGTTGCATGAAGCGAGGAGTGTTACAACAGACAGTGTGACGAGAAATCCTATTTTCCCCTCATGCAAAAGTGACAAAGCGTGCCTAAAGAGTTTTTTAATTTCAAAATTTTCCCTTAACTGATGTGTTACTGTATTAACATTGTTAACTTTCTAGTAAGATATCTAGACAATAACATATTTTTTTATGTGTATTAATAAATTCTGCGAAAAACAATATAATACTAAACCCACTGAATAAAGAATGAAACTGATAAAGTAAGCTCTTTTTGTATGTCTCCTCGTTTACATTAAGAGCAACTGAACCAAAAGTTTGAAGGACTTATTTTAAAGATAATTTTTTGGACGTTTAAAACTGTACTAGATATAAATTCTACTAAAAAGTCTTAAACATTTAGTTGGCAAAAAATCTCACTGAAAATTACTTCAGGTCATTTATAATGACGGGTACGTAACAAAAACTGAAACGAAAATTTACAAATACAGTATATTTGTCTTGCTATTACTGTTTATTCGGATTTTATTTTATTTTTTATTAGAACAATTAGGGTATTGCACCACGACCTTACTTTATAATTCAATTCACTTCAATTTCTACAGTCATGAAAGGACCGTAGTCGAAGGCGTTCCTGTGTTCAATTCTTCTACAAAAATCTGTGTTGTGGTGTATTTTGACCATGAGCATATATATATATGTATATATATATATATATATATATATATATATATATATATATATATATATATATATATAATACGTTAATATTATGGAAATATTATGGAGCTAATATGGAAAGCTAAGTGGCTTGTGTGTGTGTGTGTGTGTGTGTGTGTGTATGCTTGTGTGTGTAATTGCACGTATGTGTATCTATGCATGTATGTGTGTGTCCATGAATACATGTATATGCTGGACCAGCCTATGTACGGGCATTCTGTGCCCCCTGTAGGTCCTTCTTAAAATGTTTGTATGAAGGAAAATTTTGCAATAAATATGTAAGATATATTTAATGATATATTATTTAAATATATGATATATTAAATGATATATTTAAGATATATCATTAATGAATAAATGAAAAGAAATTACAGCATAAAATGATGGTAATTTACTATTTTCTTACCATTTTCCTGCTCTCAAACCTACTTCAATTCTACAGTCGTTCTTACCAAAATTTCAACGATCACTTAAACACAACTTCACAACATAACTGTTACGACAATTCCTAGACCGATGCAAAAATCATGTACTTTGTAACTCACAGCTTGATCTTCCGAATGTATTTTGCGCATTAAATCAGAGTGGGGTGATTGTGTCAATACATCAACATAACTGAAAAGAAATAAACTCAAAAAGCCAGGATTGTACACACACACGTGCGCGCACACACACACACACACACACACACACACACAAAACCAAATAGATAATGCTTATCTTACGCTGTCATTTCAAAGGCAATAATACATTTTTGAATTACATTTTCATATTCATACAGCACAATATTTACGTATCGCTATTCGGTTTTGCAAAACGAAACCTACTTTAAATTAGAAGTTCTAATAAGTCCTCAGGAAAAAATTATAAAATGTGGGGACATAGCGCAAAAGACCACACAATTATGTTGTTAGTACATTAATGTAGGCATTGGTATCTAGTTTTATGTTTGGTATTTGAGAAAGACAGAACAAGAGTCGATCTGCAATCTCGAAACGTTTTCATTGTTTTTAAACACAAACTATGGCAAATGTCCGAATGAAAAGTAATAATAATACAGATATTTTAATAACATAACACACGGCCTCGGTGGTCGATGTGGCTAAGACACCGGACAACATGCTGCGTCTCTGAACTGCGCATGTCAAAGTCCTGGGTTTGAGACTTGCAGTGACTGCCGTGGATAAAAGAAATAAAATAATAATAGAAAACAAAAGGTTAGGAACCTTTATAAAAACAGAACTTTTGGAAAGATTCAAATTTCTCTTAACAGTTCTTCTTACTACCTTATGGACATGATATGCCTGTTTGATTTTTTTTAACTATACTAAAATCACAGTTTCAAATTGTCTTCATAGAACAAACATGTTGTATTCATTACTTTGGGTAAATATTTACATGTAAAACGTCCGAAAGCAGGTCAACTGGAACGGCCTCGCCCATCGCCATGATGTAACACAGCGCTACCTATCTCAGGAGAGTTTAAAATGCATTTCACGATTTCGAATTTCCCATTTTACAGAACCTATCCTTGATGTTTTAACTTTTTAACTTTCAGCCTTACAATCAGCGAAGGATATTAAATAAATAAACTGATATGCATGCAAATTACCGTATGTATTTATAAACATATTTTAAACACTCGCTTTTCACTCTATTAAGAAGTATAAAGAAATTATAGTGATCGTGAAAAATCGATATTGAGGTTGATTAATATTTCTGTCTTCAGAAAACTAAATAAAAAAAAAATGTTTTCCAGCAGGTTTGTTCGTCTGTATCTTTGCACAGATCATTGGGCGGTCAAATTGACCGATTTTGATGATAAGTGGCACTTGAATTAAAAAGTTAAGTACAGTATTATTTTTGCGAAAAAAACGTTTAAATAAAATAGAATTTTCTCAACATCGGCTGTAATGATTTTAATTAAATTTTTCTCGAATATAGTGCTGAAGTACCCAGTATGGGACGCAATATAACCAGAAATCTAGTTCGGGATCTATCAGAAAAACTGAAATACGGCCATATTAGATTTTACTCTTTTTTCGTCGTATACGGTAGACGCAACGTTAAACTACGGGAGGCAAAGTTAAACTAAGCTGTACTAGTAGTTCAAAGAACAGTAGATCTTGCAGTATATTCTTTATTTATTTGGTCACGCTCCACGAAAGCGCTAGCTATCTTTTCCGCCAATTTAAACGGTAAAAGTAATATTAAAGAAAAATGTTACTGGACCAAATTAATTAGAAATTTTGTTTTTTCTCCAAGTGATGATCACTTTTCTCCAAGTCGTAGAACGAGCCGTTCGGCCAGTGTTACAGGAAACAGTCAGCAACTACACTCGTCATTGATAAATCAAGACCTTGAATCGGAAGTGAATGGGAAAAAATCTTCACCATATGTCGTTCGGGCTTTATACAAGGTGCATTCGTACCAAATTTTAAAACAATCGGCTATTGCGTTTGGCCAGAACTGAGTAACAAACACTAACTAAACGTTGAACGTTCTAATTGAATCAGAGACCAATGAGAAATGGACACGAAGGTATTTAGCTGTTATTGTTCGTGAGCCTTAGGTTCCACGTTCCTGTTGCTATAAAACTGCTTCATAATGAACAATAAACATGCAGTAATAAAAACCCGCTATGAAAAGGAAAGTTATGTGGAGGGCTAATATTCTGACAGGCACGTACGTAGGCTAATGTCACAGACGTGCTAACACGTTTAACTACATGGTACGTGCTAGACTGTAGGCTATAATACGGGCAGTGGGCAGTGGCTACTTAAGTAGCAACAGACAATAGACAATTGTTGTGCACTGCCTCCTACACAGGCATACAACAAACAAAGAAAAAAAGTCAGTTGTGCTCAAACCACAGATCACATTTTCTTTGATTTTTTATATATATATATATATATATATATATATATATATATACATTTTTATACTTTATGTTTAAAACACTTTTTTGTATTTTGTTCCATGTTGTTCATTATACTGTCCTTAAAGGGGGTTCTTTGGAGCCATTAGAAAACTTGAAGGACCAGTTGATAATAAAGTTTCCTTGATGAATTATGTCCCAGTCCGGCCTTGACTGGGCCACACCGTTCGGAGTGAGAGCAGAAAGTGTACATCGTCTGGCGTATATATTAATACTTAACTTAAGCGTATTAAGCTAGATATTAAACAACCGCCAAACAATTTCAGTGCAATAATTCCCCGTTCACAGTATTGGCCAAAACAATAAACTTCCTTATTATGACTTTTTTTATCTTAAAGTCGAGTATTTACACGAAACATTGCAATATTAATGAAATAATAACACGTTTGTATATTTACACATTTTTTAAATTTTTGTCTTGCCAACCAAGGTTTTACTCGTTAAAGCTTTTCAAGACTGCTTGACAGACTAAGGTTGGGCCAGCATTGAAGACTCTGGTTTTGCTAACAACTTGAGAGTTCATGTTTCTGATTTTTATAAAAATACAAATTTTAAAATATTACATGTATCTAATAAATCCAGGAAATTAAATAATTTAGAGAATTTAGATACAACTGGTTTAATGTTAAGTAAATCTGTATTACTTTTAAATAAAGAAATAGACTTAGATTATATATCTCTTTTAAAATTATTATCTAGGTCATTATCCCCTCCTCCTAGTTCTTAAGCCTGTACAGTGGGGTTTCCCTAACAAAAATATAATGTCCTAGCTGATTCAACTTTATTCTGTTAAGTGGCCTTGGCAATGCTCTAACGACTGAGATTGGTTGGCAAGACAGAAATAAAAAAAATGTGGATATATACAAAACGAGTTATTTCATTAACATAATGGATTTCCACCAAGTACCAACGGTATTAAATGTAAATAAAGGAATTATAATGGTCGAAATCCCACATGGAATTCTTTGCTCGATTTTTTTTATTGTTAGAGTCTTTTTTTGTTGAATGAATGAGTTTGTAGGCTTACCATTGCACTACGACCTTTGTAAATCTTTTGTTCCCCTTTTTATATCCATTTGTATATCCTTAGATTCTCCAAGCTCTGTCGTTATATCTTGATGGTATACAGCTCCGGACTTTTCCATCCGTTCGATTTTTGGGTCTAATATTTGACGAAATGCTCTCCTGGAGCCCTCACGTGCGTGATTTAAAGTTACGATGTAACAAAATTCTCGATATGTTGAGGGTTCTTAGTAATTCTCGATGGGGCGCTGATAGGACCAGTATGTTGATGTTTTATCGTGCTGTAATTCGTTCGCGAATTGATTACGGTAGCATTGTATATTCATCTGCTAGACCATCGATTTTAAAGAAACTAGATCCCGTTCATAACTCTGCAATCCGTCTTGTTTCTGGTGCTTTCCGTTCAAGTCCCGTCGTGAGTGTTCTCGCCGATGCTGGCGAACCATCACTCTCTCGTCGGAGACAGCAGTTACAATTAAGTTACGTATGTAATATATTATGTAAACCATGGCATCCTGCTCATAATACCGTTTTCCATAATCAGTTGCACCAATATTATGAATCCCGACCGCACGCTACAGCCCCTGTTGGCATTAGAACAACCCGTGTTTTTGAAGACTTGCGTATTGAACTACCCCCAATGTTTGAAAGGTCCCTCTATGGATAATCAATATGCTGACCTTTGATTTCTCCTTGTGTACATACCTGAAAGACAACACTCCTAACATAGTGTATCAACGTGAGTTTTCTCGACTGATTAATTCATATCCATCTGCTATATTTATTTTCACAGATGGTTCTAAGATGAATAATAATGTTGGGTGTGGGTTTTATTCACTTGACGAAACGTATAAGTATGGATTACCTTCAATTTTTAGTGTCTTTACTGCCGAACTCTTTGCCATCTTAAAGGCTCTGAACACTATTGAATTCGATAGTTTGCATTACGTAGTTTGTTCTGATTCAGAAAGTGCCCTCCAGGCAATCCGGGATATGTATTCGGTAAACCCTCTGGTTCAAGATATTCTGTGCTCTGTCCATAGACTTGAACTACGAGGTGCTAGAGTATCATTTATCTGGATTCCTGGTCACTGTGGAATATTTGGAAACTCTGCAGCGGATAATGCGGCAAAGGAAGCAACTTTTCTGCCGCCATGCACTCAACGTGTAATTTTGTCTGACTTTCTTTGTTACGTAAAACATTTAATTCTTCAACAGTGGGAAAATGAATGAGCAGCTACAAGCAATAACAAATTGAGGGTAATTAAAAATACTTTTCGTCCTTGGGGGTCGTCAATACGTGCAAGTCGTAGAGAAGAGGTGGTGATCACCCGCCTTCGCATTGGTCACTCCATGTTAACGCATGGATTTCTGATGGAATGCGGGGACCCACCTGAATGCAAGTTCTGTAGGGAAACCATCACAATAAAACATATATTGCTCGATTGTGATGGTTTCCAAAATGTGCGTGTTATGTGTGGCCTGAGCAACTGTTTGCAGACGATGTTGGGAGATAGTGCTTCGGCCGTTGACCGGGTTCTATACGTCCTTCATCGTCTGAATGTTTTAAATAAAATTTTATATATATATATATATATATATATATATATATATTGTTATTTCTTGTGTTATTTTATTTATTTATTTATTTTATCTAATAACTTTATTTCTGTTATGTTTATATATACTTTTACGAATTGTTATTAAATTTTATTCATTATTCATTGCTATTTAGTTCTTAAGTGTACCTGTTATTTAAATTTTTAATTTATTTTTACTGTTATAGTTTGTTGTTGTTGTTGTTTTCATCTTACTTAAGTAAAATTGTGTATATTTTTTTTGTATACTTTCATTTTGCGTGACGGCGATGATAACCTGAACGGTTTTTCGCCGCAAAAAAAAATCCTTAGATTCTCAGTTTCAGCACCTTCTCCAGTCATAGTCTCTTCATAAAGTCTAGGATTTGAAGTGGATTCAAAGTGGTTAAGTCACTCTACTTTAATTCGTGACATCCCATTTTATTATTGAGGTGCTTGCAGATGCTTACACTGCTGATTCCCTTTCATTTTTTTTTACCCTTATTGCCTTTTTACTCCATTTTTCAAACCTTTTTGAGCGGTGAAATCCCGCTCATTCTATTTTACATTCTTACATATGGGAACACTAACAAGTAGCTAGGGAATAGGGTCCGCCCATACAGAACCTCCATGCATGGACACTGGGATGTCGACAGGTCTCCGTTTGATACACTATTATAGGTTAGCCGCTTACAACACCGGTGGGACAGAGAGCAAAATTTGTGAGTGAGAGGTCGAGTCCCTACTCTCTCACCACAGCTCCTTCTATCTTTCACTATTGCTGAGTAGTATCAGTTCCCAGCTCACAAAATAAACAATAAACAGTTTGTCGACTTGGACTGACTCTGTGTCACTGAACTGATGGAGAGAGCTGGTGGGAGATTCTCCTAAATGCGCGAGAAATTCTCGCACAGGCCGTTTACTATTTGGCTGGACTACAAGCCGATATCATTCACTCCATCCACAAGGGTCGCTTTGCACTTTAGATTTAGCCAGGTTATGTAGATATAAATGTGTATGTAGATGAGTGAGAGTTGAATGAGCTAGAGGTAATGTAGGATTGCTAAGCCCATCAGCTGCTCACTTCAGCTGCCTCTGCCGGAAGCTTGGAGTATTTACATTATGCTAATTAGGTTAATGAAGACGAAAGTTGGACGTAAAAAGTCTACAGATGCTTGAACCTGCGTACAGGTCAGAGTATAAGCGAATTGCTGATATCCTACCGACTGAGCTATTAGTATTTATATTCTTCAATGTTATTCTGACATCGAATTTCAATACGATTTTTCATAATACGAATTTTAGAGTTTAACTGAAAATAGTCGTTATCAATTACCCCTACCTGAAATCGATCCTGTCACCCGTGTTTTTTATAGACAAATGAGTATTTGACCGGCCATCACGGTATAAGACCCAAAGCGTGACCACGTAATGAATACCAATCGTGATTTGAAAATATTTTTTAAAGATTCGTTAAAATTGTGCGTGGCGCGCGCACGTGCGAGTGTGGATTAGTATGTTGTGAATATTGCACCCTATAATTCGCAATTTTGGTCCGATTTCATTCAAATTTTGGCACACAAATTAATTACGTAACAGTTTGGAAAAGTTCGTTGCTCAGCAAAATCGCGTTCAACCTGTTCAAAATGGCAGCCATTTCAAATCTTGAAAAGTTATAACTTTTTATCTTAATGTTTTTTAATCTGCTTTCGTCATTGTACTTTGGGTTAAATTCTGTATTAAAAAGTTTAGATGTTATAAAAATAGAAAAACCTAAGAAAATAATTTATGACGATTTTAACACTGATTATGTCAAGAAAATCAGATTTAAAGAAAAATTGTGAATTGTACGGCAACCGGAAACACATTTTTATTGTAAATTTATACTTTTCTTATTTTATTGTAAAATACACAAACATTAGCATAGACCTATTGGAATTCTCGTTTGTCATGTTATTTTTTTTTTTTTTTGAAATTCGCTTTTATTACGTCAGCAAGACAGCTGCGTGGTGCGATTATTTGTTGTTGTACTATTGTAATTATGAAAAATCATGACATGCAACTGTTTCGCTGACGGGATAGAAGCGAATTTCCGAAAGTATTTTCCTTCATCTTACCATTCTTGAAATTCTCATTTTACATCATGAACAGCATTAAAAGATGCTCTTTGTACTTTCAAAATGCTTTGAAAATTGCCGCCATTTTGAAACTGTTGAAGCATTTTTTTGGTTTATGAACTTGTCCTAGGTATTACCATAGTCTACTTGTGTGTCAAGTTTGAAGCAAAGCGGACCAAAACTGTGATCATGTGCGTTCTACACTACATATATATATACACACACACACACACACAAATTTTAACGATACCTCAAAAAGTGATCTAGAGGTCAGAATCGGTGTTCATTTCAAGGTCTCAGGTATGGGTCTTACCATGATGGCTGCTCCATCATGACAACCTTGTTTGCTCCATCAACAATATAACCTTGTTTTTAATTAATTATTGTTTAAAATATGATTCCAACACAGTTTTAAGGCAAACTGGTCCGATTTTGCTATCAGTTATTTTCAATTCTGATATTTGCGATTATATTTTCGATTAATTTAATTTAAAATTAATATTACAACACGCTCGTGAGAAACCTAAAGAAATATAGGCATACGTACTGTATTTATAACAAACACAGACAAGACAATAAAACAGTTTAGAATACAGTAGTTATTGTGTAAATGTCTGTAGGCCTATTAAAACTAAATGGCTATCCGCGTAAAAATATAATTAAATCATTTATAAGATAAGTTAATATATAATATTCTATTCACTTCATTGTTACCTTATCTAAATGAAAGTTTGATAAGACCAGCTGTGTACAATGTACGATAACACTGATAAGACTTATTATGGAAAAACAATTAGCCCTAGGCCTATAGGTTATCATCGAGTTCCTTTGAATATTAAGTTATTATGACTTGACTTCAGTTTTTAGTGGCGAAGGACGTAGACAACAAAATGTTCAAAAAGTAACGCAAATAAGAAAATTACATTGTTCTATTAGTTACAAAAACTGTTGAAAGTGAGCTGTATTATGCGATTCACAAAACTGAATGCAACGTTGCATGTTTTTAGTAAGGGTTCACAGATTTTGAACCTTCAATAAAATTAACATGTTTATATCGTAATTTTATTATTACTCGACATTTTGTTTTAGGCCATTAAAAATATCTCGATATCACTTACGTCTATAAAAACTATGTGCTGTAGGCTATCTGTGAAACGAGTAAATACAGGCCTATTTGAGACGATGTTAGCGAAAAAATTTTCCCACTCCTCAAATAAGGGCTAAATGTTATTTTCGCTAACGATTGTGTCTTACTATAGATGAAAGGTAAATTAACGCCTGATCAATTCATAATATAGTTCTGCCATTTAGTAAACGGCGAGAATTTCTGGCGCATGTAGAAGAATTCCCTTCTAGCTCCCTCCAACAGTCCAGTGACACAAAGTCTGACAATCTGAGTCTACAAGCTGTTATTACTCACCTATAGTGAAGGAAAAGGAGGCAGCCATAATAAGAGAGTGGGGACTCGACCTCTCACCCGCACATTTTTCCCCTGTCCCATTGGTGTTCTTAACATTGGCCGTTTTCTAGGCGGCTGAGCTATAGTTGGGTTTATAAAGCACAATGACTAACGCTTTCGCTTCACATGCGAGACGATTTCGGTTCTATTTCAAAATATGCTCAAAAACGTTAGAGTCGACTTAGCATTGGGTAAATACGGTAACAAGACATTATTGCCAACCTTACTCAGAAAACACGAGTGAGGAAAAGGACGACTGAAAGATATTTTTGTCCTCAGTAACCCATCGATTCATCGATAGTCTAATAATCAAAACTACAGAAGTGATACAGAAAACAAGTCAAAGTCTTCATTTTCGACTTTATGATTTTGGTTTTTGTAACGTTCTACGGCAATGATTGATGAATGGGGCTGGGTATGATAATAACGTTAGTCTATATGGCAGTGATTGATGAAAGGGACTGGGTATGATAATAACGTTCTGCGGCAGTGATTGATGAAAGGGGCTGTGTATGATAATAACGTCAGTCTATATGCCAGTGATTGCTAAAAGGGACTTGGTATGATAATAACGTTAGTCTATATGCCAGTGATTGCTGAAAGGGACTGGGTATGATAATAACGTTAGTCTATATGCCAGTGATTGCTGAAAGGGACTGGGTATGATAATAACGTTAGTCTATATACCAGTGATTGCTGAAAGGGTCTGGGTATGATAATAACGTTAGTCTATATGGCAGTGATTGATGAAAGGGACTAGGTGTGATAATAATGTTCTGCGGCAGTGATTGATGAAAGTTGTTTTTTGTATTTTAAGACGAAAAGCAAATTGAGGCTATTATCGCCTCCCTAAATGTAAGTGTGAGTGTAAAGTCGTATAGTGCTGTAAGTGTAAGTGTGTGTGTTAGACTCGGTTACCGCTAGGGACGTCTAAATCCTCTCAATAAGTGCAGCCAGCCTGCAGCCCCTGCTGGATATGATAATAACGTTCTACGGCAATAATTAATGAAAGGGGCTGGGTTTGATAATAACGTTATATGACAATAATTGATGAAAGTAACTGGTTATGATAATAACGTTATATGACGGTGATTGATGAAGGGGAAAGGGCATGATAATAACGTTATACGGCACTGATTGACGAAAGGGGCTGGATATTATAATAACGTTCTCTCTCTCTCTCTCTCTCTCTCTCTCTCTCTCTCTCTCTCTCTCTCTCTCTCTCTCTCTCTCTCTCTCTCTCTCTCTCTCTCTCTCTCTCTCTCTCTCTCTCTCTCTCTCTCTCTCTCTCTCTCTCTCTCTCTCTCTCTCTCTCTCTCTCTCTCTCTCTCTCTCTCTCTCTCTCTCTCTCTCTCTCTCTCTCTCTCTCTCTCTCTCTCTCTCTCTCTCTCTCTCTCTCTCTCTCTCTCTCTCTCTCTCTCTCTCTCTCTCTCTCTCTCTCTCTCTCTCTCTCTCTCTCTCTCTCTCTCTCTCTCTCTCTCTCTCTCTCTCTCTCTCTCTCTCTCTCTCTCTCTCTCTCTCTCTCTCTCTCTCTCTCTCTCTCTCTCTCTCTCTCTCTCTCTCTCTCTCTCTCTCTCTCTCTCTCTCTCTCTCTCTCTCTCTCTCTCTCTCTCTCTCTCTCTCTCTCTCTCTCTCTCTCTCTCTCTCTCTCTCTCTCTCTCTCTCTCTCTCTCTCTCTCTCTCTCTCTCTCTCTCTCTCTCTCTCTCTCTCTCTCTCTCTCTCTCTCTCTCTCTCTCTCTCTCTCTCTCTCTCTCTCTCTCTCTCTCTCTCTCTCTCTCTCTCTCTCTCTCTCTCTCTCTCTCTCTCTCTCTCTCTCTCTCTCTCTCTCTCTCTCTCTCTCTCTCTCTCTCTCTCTCTCTCTCTCTCTCTCTCTCTCTCTCTCTCTCTCTCTCTCTCTCTCTCTCTCTCTCTCTCTCTCTCTCTCTCTCTCTCTCTCTCTCTCTCTCTCTCTCTCTCTCTCTCTCTCTCTCTCTCTCTCTCTCTCTCTCTCTCTCTCTCTCTCTCTCTCTCTCTCTCTCTCTCTCTCTCTCTCTCTCTCTCTCTCTCTCTCTCTCTCTCTCTCTCTCTCTCTCTCTCTCTCTCTCTCTCTCTCTCTCTCTCTCTCTCTCTCTCTCTCTCTCTCTCTCTCTCTCTCTCTCTCTCTCTCTCTCTCTCTCTCTCTCTCTCTCTCTCTCTCTCTCTCTCTCTCTCTCTCTCTCTCTCTCTCTCTCTCTCTCTCTCTCTCTCTCTCTCTCTCTCTCTCTCTCTCTCTCTCTCTCTCTCTCTCTCTCTCTCTCTCTCTCTCTCTCTCTCTCTCTCTCTCTCTCTCTCTCTCTCTCTCTCTCTCTCTCTCTCTCTCTCTCTCTCTCTCTCTCTCTCTCTCTCTCTCTCTCTCTCTCTCTCTCTCTCTCTCTCTCTCTCTCTCTCTCTCTCTCTCTCTCTCTCTCTCTCTCTCTCTCTCTCTCTCTCTCTCTCTCTCTCTCTCTCTCTCTCTCTCTCTCTCTCTCTCTCTCTCTCTCTCTCTCTCTCTCTCTCTCTCTCTCTCTCTCTCTCTCTCTCTCTCTCTCTCTCTCTCTCTCTCTCTCTCTCTCTCTCTCTCTCTCTCTCTCTCTCTCTCTCTCTCTCTCTCTCTCTCTCTCTCTCTCTCTCTCTCTCTCTCTCTCTCTCTCTCTCTCTCTCTCTCTCTCTCTCTCTCTCTCTCTCTCTCTCTCTCTCTCTCTCTCTCTCTCTCTCTCTCTCTCTCTCTCTCTCTCTCTCTCTCTCTCTCTCTCTCTCTCTCTCTCTCTCTCTCTCTCTCTCTCTCTCTCTCTCTCTCTCTCTCTCTCTCTCTCTCTCTCTCTCTCTCTCTCTCTCTCTCTCTCTCTCTCTCTCTCTCTCTCTCTCTCTCTCTCTCTCTCTCTCTCTCTCTCTCTCTCTCTCTCTCTCTCTCTCTCTCTGACAATTGACCAGTTCTAGTCTGATTTTCGAAGGAATGTTCCTGGCAGAGTTGACAAGACGGTATAATTTTCAGGTAAAAAATGTCCTACTTTAAATGTTTCTCGAAACTGAGATTGAACCCTCGATTAATGTATTTAAATTCTGTAAATTAAAAAAAACAATTTGTATCTCCTCTCAAAACTTTACAGTAACTATTTAACAAAAATAGTTTTATGAGTAGGCAGGCGCTCCGTCAGAGAAATCCTTTCGAAAATAAAACAATAAGTAACACTTATTAATCAGGGGTGTACGGGGTATGGGTTATTGTAATCTTATACAATGTTTACATTACTAGCAGACAGATAGACAAAACATTTTCGACCTCAAAATCTTTGTTAACAGACCTCAACACACTCGTAATCACAGTAGACTGCCGTGGTGACATTCACATTCATAGAAAACTTGACAAGGATTAGCAATAAATGCAATTATAGATTTCATAGAAAGAAAAGCTTTATAATGCTTTCCTTAACACCATTCATTTTACTAACAAACCTTACTATTATCGGATTGTTTATTATAAACCCCTGACTTCGAATCGTTGTTACAAGCAAACGAAAAATAATATAATAAATGCAATTACTCGGTTACCTTAATTGTTTTAACCTAAACAGATATACAATTTTTTGAGAATAATATTTAAAAAAAGAGTTCTTCCCAGTCTTTTTGGTGTTGTTGAACAAGAGATTTTCATTTGCAGCGATTAAACACAGTACTTTTGAGAATAGTATCCTAGAAATTGGGATTCTTACGTCTACTATTTACCCGGTTAATTAAGTTTTTTGTGAATAATGTTTAACTTTATTGTTACTGATTTTCTTGACAAGTTTTTCTTAACGAAAAAAAGTGTTGAAATTTCGTTAGCCTGTCTGTGCTAGTGATAAGTTATTTCAAAAAGCGGTATTTTAAAAACTGAATTATAAAAAAATTAAAAATCCGTTGCGCTAGGCCGAGCTCAGTGGCGGAGGTACAGTGTGGGTCTTACTGGATATATTGTGGCCGAGCTTGAAGTACACAGTCAAATGGATAATCACGTGGTGCTGGATAATCACGTAGTGCTGCTTGACAAGTACAAGCTGTTCGGTTTTCGATTACCCGAACCTATCACTAGAAAATAAAGACGGTAAAATTTTCGTATTGGTCTATTAAGACCAGGGGTTTGTGTGTATTTATAACTGTTTGTACGAAACGTTCTGTGAAACGATACGTAACCCGATTTCCAAGAAATGGAAGACAGAACAGATTCTGTAATTTTGGTTTATAAACAACCATGACGGATATGACTTGCTAATTTGACCGTTCCCCCTAGCCTCACACATTTACACTCTGAAATACCTATGTAGGCTCATCAGTGTCAGTTTTAGTTATTCTTAAATTCTTACTCGTGGGTGTCGATTAACATTTATATTTGAGAATTTTGGCAAGTCAATACTTAGAATTTCTTTGTTTGATTTGTCGGTGGCATACAAGTAAAATCCCCAGTGTATTAAATTCAAATATCCGTGTATTTGTTACATTGTTTTACGAAAATATGTCAAAATCTCCTTATTTTCGTAAATCTTCAAAAACTTTTATATTTAATGCTTGCTCATATTTTGAAAATGAAAAACTCTCTACACTAACATTGTATAAGTCCGATCGTCAATCGTTTTACAAGTCTATGGCTCAGTGCTTTCCATTGTTGCTGGGCCCAGACTGTACATTCACCGCGTATTTTTATAAATTAATAATTCAATGACAATTTAAATAATTATTCAATATTTTCTTTTGTAAAATATTAATACGACCGATATCATGCCGATTATGTACATGTAAATATCATTTGAATTATATTACTGCAAGCTGAATGAGTATACCAGAAAAAAATTAATAACTCTGTATAAAATAAAAATTTGAAAAATGTCGGTTATGTTGAGGACATTACAGGTAACAATAGCCGCAAAAGAAGTTTACGTCCCCAAAACTTCAACAACAGCGAAAAGACTACGAAAAACTGTGTTTTTTAACGTATTACAAAAACAATTGTACATGTGTAATTTATTAGGATAAAACAATTGAGGTAGCCGTGTAATTACGTTATTTTTCGTTTGCTTTTAACAAAGAATCAAAGTCAGGTGTCTATAATAAAAAAATCGATAGTAGGTAACGCACAATGTCATACACAATATCGATGCATCAATAATAACCACTACATCTGGCTGGTTCGTTACACCAGGTTCTGTTCCACAATATAAAAATATTTCATTTTAAATTACGTTGTAATGTACTTTTAGTTTTAAAAATACCTTTTTAACTCCAAAGCTCCGTAAACGAGTCGTTAAAACAGATTTTTTTACTCAAGAAAAGTTTCTTTGACACCAGCAACATTTTGTTCCAGATTAAAGCAAATACAGTAGCCTATGTAAGCTATACATAGTTTCATGTCTGTTCGTTAATAAAACCTAAATGAAACTGTCAATAACAATCAAAAACTGACTGAGATGAGCTGATTACGTCATTCATTTCACTGCTCACATAATCACGTTAAAAATAGGTTAACTGTAGTTTTAACCCTATTGCGTTTTCTGAGACATGGTTGAGGATCCTACAATCATGGTTAGAGAGAAAATAACTCAGCAAGAAGCTATATCATCAAATCAATTGCACTTTATCTTTACTATTTTAGTGGCCCAACGACCCCACTCCATAGATAATTTAATTATCAAAACAGGGCTCATTAAAAATAAAAAAATTGTGAAGAAAAAATATAAAAATGTAAATTATATTTTTATAAAGATTGTATCGAGTAAAGCTGGCAAAAAATATTCTAAAAACATCCTCTTGCCAACAGGCTTAGCTGTTAATTGAAGCAATGATCCCCACAAATTTTAAAATTTGTAATAAGATTTTTTTGATGTATAAAGTAGGGCCTATTTGTTAACATTACATACATTTGTCGATATTTTGACAAAACCAGAGGTGCGCAAGTTCAGAGAAGCAGCAGAATGACCGGTATGTTGCCATTACGACTCTACGACTCTGTAGAGAGCTAAGTGGACTATTACAGTAAATAGAATAATATAAAAAAATTATCTCTAGTTGATACCCAGGGAAAAATTTTTAAATCAGGCTCTTTACATCTCAACATATTTTCCGACCGACCACAATGTTAGTCGTACTGCACAGTAACTAATCATTCGAGCAAGATATTTCTTTCCGATCGTTTTTTTGAAAAATATAACTTTTTATTAAAAAAATTGTAGACCGACTTCAGACATAACTCAATAACTCTACATGAACGAAATTACTCAAACCGATTTTGAGAAGATTACACACAGTACTTTTTAAGGACATAGTGCCTAATAAATACGTGCTTACGGGTTTCCAAGAAAGTTTGTGCAGCTTAATGTAGGCCTTACACTACCTACGGTAACAGCTTTTTAGGCCTGATTGTTCAAGTAAACAATACTAGGTCTGTCGCGCTCGGGATCTGATATCTGGCAATAAAAGTAGGTCAACCATAAACCGAGTCTGATAACCTCTAATACATATTTATAGCTTCTCATTTCGCATAAATTTGATTTAATTTTTTGCCGAGAATTACATGTTTTGTTGCTGTTAGCAGTTATATATAGGCCTAATTAGGTTAAACTGTTTGTTAACCAAGATATGTATTATCGTATTTGACATCATAAATTAACTTATAATCATAATAGTATGGTTATAACTTAATTTATGACTATAATAAAGTAAAGAATAGAGATTATTAACCGGAAATGTTTAGGTCAACCACAGATAAGAAAATTACGAACTAACCGCTTGATAAATGTTGTCCGAAGTGGTTATGTGAACATAAATATTCTTAATTTGAAACTAAATAGTTGACAGAGACCTATCATCACTTAACTAAATCCTAGTTATAGAAATTATATACACTTTTAGGGAATAAATTATGAATGTTATTTTAATTTTATACCTACTAAATATATTTTCCGATCACTTTTTCTAAATTTTTTGTTTACCGAAATAATGTCATTAAAAAAATTATTGCGTTATAAATAGATACTGTGCTAATTTGTAGTAGCATACACAATGTTAAGAGATTGTTTCATTTAGATAAGAGCTACATTTTAATATGATTAGTCACCGCGCGTGATGCATATTCGCGCAAACGTCCAATGAATATTTTTCTTGGAAATAGCTTATTATATCGCGTAGTTTAGTTTTGTTTATTTAATAATTACATAATAGAAATAAATTCAGTATAAAATTTAAGACTATGCAAAAATTTTATTATTTAAAAAAAATGTTATTTGAAATCGGAATCAACCTTGAATTCAAACGATTGTGTATAAGTAGAGGAAGCACAAGTTGGGCTCCACGCCAAATTCAACTTATCCGAAATAGCAGAAGTTCACATCAAATAATGCACCCGCCCTTCCCCCTTCTTCGCCACCTTTTCGTCAGTAGACGGAGTGGATCCACGTGGATTAGACACACCGGAACAAAATTTAATAATGTATTATGAAATACATTTCTTTTTTTACTCACCGATATTGACTATTTTAATCCCTTCATCGTCTTCTAAAAACTTGAGAGCCACTGACACATTTTCCAACTTCTGGGATCGAAACGTAGGTCTCTTGTTATGTTTTGGTAGATTTTTCCCCGATAACACTTCGATCAAGGTTATTAAACGTAACCCATCGCACAAATCCGTTTCCAAATTGCCGATATGTTTGCTAACTGTTTTCAAATGTTCGTTTGCCCACCGCGTGAATGTGTTCTGTTGTATACGTTTCCATTGAGCGTCTTCGGCGAGTTCGCGTTCCGTAGCAGCCATTTCTTCGTCCTCGTCAACACTGCCACTCGTTGATATCGAGACTGACACCGGCAAAGTCCCCGTTGACTTCGAGTTTTCATTGTTGGTGTTGTTCATATTGATAGCAACGCTACCTGCCGTCAAATCTTTTCCTACGCCTGCAAGTTAGATTATCAGTCGAACAGCGCGCCAAAAACAAATTCAGTGTTGTCCTGTTTAATACGTTGTTTAACTTGTTTAGTGTTGTCTTCTTCAGTACGCTGGCTCTTGTTCAACTGACGCGCCGCAACGCTAACACAAAGTCAAAAGATCACTCCTAGGTTTAAAAATAACCTTCTCTCCCTTATTTTGTTGAGTAGGGGGATACTGTTATTAGTCATAGTGTTTGTACTTGGCCTCATTTAATCCCACCATTCAGTTACAGACCAAATAAGATTTGATCTCCCAATATGGAAATGAATTAGCAGACAAGTAATCTCAACACACTTGCCTTATCTAAACCTAAACCAATAGCAACTTTCACCAGACCAGATTTACCTTGCTTGTGTTGCCTTACCTCGGCTACACTGTACCCATCTGCATCTTGCATGAGACCAATGTTAATCATCAACGCTACTTAAATTGCTCATAAATTTCATTACATTGTGTAACAATACTAAAATTTATAACTCTTAATATAGGGTCATAATTAATCATTTCAAAGTTATATTCAATTAGTAAAAACAAACATTTCATAAGTTCTGACTTTTATGGATCATAAAAATTGTATAAACAGTGTAATGAAATAAGCTAATGTACAATCTACTCTATACAAGTATGAAATCATAAGCTCAAAACTTGTGCAACAGTTTTAGACAATGTAGAATGCCTATTGAACGTTTAGTTGCAAGTTGAAAACTCAGTTTAATGAGAAATGTTCAAGATCAACACCAAATTTAATTTTGTTTTACTTTAATTAAACTGCTTAATCTTTAGGAATAATTTTTGTTTAACTTGTGTATTGTTCATATGTTTGTGTCTTACTTAACTTTTAGTTTATTTTCAATCTCAAGAGGTTAACCTCAACACAGGCTTTGACCAAGGAGGTGTCTGTTTTATTGTTTCTGCTCAATGGAGCACTGGAAACATGTCTGATAATGCAGGGTTATAATTTTTGTTTATTACTTGTTTGTTTTTTAAAATATATTGACAGAAAATTATTTGCCCTATGCCCTGATGTTTTATGTTGTGTGTGTGTGGGGGGGGGGGAGAGTCGATGCATACAAACATATGAGTTTGTAGTTTGTTTTTTGAAAACCTTTATAATAATTTTTCTAAATCTGGTAAATTTTTTTTCGTTTCATTTTCCATTTAATTAAAGTTAGTTGTTTATATTATCTTTATTTTGTATGTTGTGCAAATGAGTGATGTAGGTTATTATTAGATGTAAGTAGATATAAATATGTAGTTATGTATTATTTTCAATTGTTATTTTATGACCAATATTAACAGTTTATTTCACAAGTACAACTGTGTGGGCAGAGGATGTAAATGGATAAAATAAAAAGGTTATGTTTTAGTAGTAATGTGCTGAAACAAGAGAAGGTAGTATTTACAATGCAAATGATTTTTGAACAAAAGGTGTTCTTCAATAACACTGCGTTAACTAAGTGTGAGTTTGTTAATATTATTTTTGTTTCTACTGTAAAGTATAGGTACAGTATTTTTTTAGTGAAGTGGTCTAAATTAACTCTGAATTGACCAATGGCAGAGTAACATCCTGCATGGCATGTTTAGAGGTATGCTTAGTAGTTCTATAACAGAAAGCAGCTGCAGCAGCTTCATTGCAGCTCTTCAACAGGTTCCACAAAGCAATTTCAGATGCAGCTTAGAGTTTGGTTTGGTAAAACGAATTCTACAGTTGAAACAACATTGCCGGCTCCAATGAATAAGGTTTATATTCATTTACAATAGAAAAAAGCTGCAGCTGAACTTTGGAGATTGAAACCTCTATGATATTTAAATTTAAGTTACGTCTGGTTATAAGCACTTAACTCCAGTAAAAAATATTTTAAACATTTAAAATAATTTTTATTTGATACTAAAAATTTAAATATAAATATTTTATAATGTACTTAACATAAAACGTATTGCAACAATTAAATAAGGTACAACTATAGGACTTAGTACTTTTTGAAATTATAAATTGTGATTCAATAGGAAATTAACATATTGCACAAATCACATCAGCAACTTTTCAGGTTTTTTTTCACTACTGTATAATATCTCCTTACCAAGCTACACTCCTCTTACTTTCGGATTCCGTTAAACAATATAATATTGCACTTTTCTTTTAAATTTGGCTTCATAAGTAAAACATATTTCAACCAAGAAAAAACAAAAACAGAATTAAAAACACAGTATACAACACCTTAAACTTTATTCTGTTGAGTGTTCAACTGTGACTTAGATGCAATAAAGGCTAGAGTTTTCCTCAATAAGGGAAAGAATGTCCACATGATTTTGTTTGCTGGATCACTGACGGATTAATGGAATATTGTGGATGGGGGCAGTTGGGTTGCAGATTTAACTTACACTGTTTTAGAATTTGTTTGTTTGATTTTAAGAAAATACGATAAAAACATATTTTCTCCAACACAAACTTTTATACATCTTTTTTGAATTGTTATTCATTTAGGGCAGGGGTCTCCAAACTTTCCAGCCTTAGGGCCATACTGATTACTCCAGTAAGTTCCGAGGGCCAAAACCATATTATCATTCTTGCCGATGGTAAAAAGTGAAATAGTCCACCGAAAAAGTACGCAACGTTTAAAAAAGGCTGCAAATCGGACTAAAGTCCGCAAAACGGAAACACTGCATATTATTAATTTTCCTGTCATTATCTGTAATTTCTAGATTAGTCGTAGAGTACGAGCCATGAGGAGTAACGTGACACGACATCTGGTGGACACAAGCGGAAATAGGTAGTACCTTCTATCGCTAACAGATGGCACTAATAGCACATACAGAATAATCTTGTTGGTTCGAGAAAGTTCTGGTGTCTTCCACTCACTTCTAGATGGCAGTAATTGGAATATATAAGAAGGCTAGTGGCGCAACCACAAGTCAGTTCCTATGACATTGTTGTGAAATAAAATAGTGCGTACCTCCTTAAAACGTGTTTGTGCGTGTTTAAGTTTAAGACATCTTTGTAACAGTATTTTGATTTGAATTGTTGCTTTTGTGTGTGATTTAGTAGTATGGAAAAGAAGCGAAAAATTGATAGTGAATGCAGAAAATTCAAAGATCAGTGGAAAATTCAGTATTTCGTAATTGAGTCCAGTAACAAGGCGCTATGTTTGATTTGCAATGAAAGCATAGCTGTTCCCAAAGAATATAACATTAAACGTCGTTATGAAACAAAACATTTTCAAAATTACTCAAAATATACAGGAAGTTTGCGGACAGAAAAATTCGAAGCTATGAAGCACGGATTGAAATTGCAGCAATCTTCATTTACAAAACTCAAAACTGAACAAGAGGCTGCAACTCGTGCCAGCTTCCGTGTGGTTCTTGAAATTGCAAAACGTGGAAAACCATTCACCGATGGAGAAATGATCAAAGAATGCATAATTCCAGTAGCCGAAGAAATGTGCCCTGAAAAGGTAAATTTATTAAAAACTGTCAGTATGTCAGCAAACACTGTGGCTCAAAGGGTAGAAAACATCGCTGAAAATATATCCTCTCAACTGTTCAACAAAAATGGACATGTTGAGTGGTTTTCTTTGGCCTTGGATGAGTCAACGGATGTGTCAGATACTGCTCAAGTGTTGATTTATATTCGAGGAGTAGATAAAAGCTATGAAGTGCATGAAGAACTTCTTGATATGTATAGTATTCATGGCACAACTACTGGTACAGATATTTTTAAAGGAGTTGAAATGGTCATTAATCAAAAGAACCTTCGATGGAAAAACTTGAAATGTATTACAACTGATGGAGGCAAAAACATGAGTGGGAAAGATAAAGGAGTGGTCGCTCTTGTGTCAAATGTTATAGAAAATGACGGTGGTTCAAAACCATTAGTCTTACATTGTATCATTCATCAACAGTCTTTGTGCGGAAAATGTTTGGATATGTCTGAAGTTCTGAAACCAGTCATATCAACTGTTAATTTTATCAGATCTACTGGGCTGAATCACCGACAATTTATTGAAGAGATTGGAGAAAATGACTTACCTTATCATACTGCCGTACGTTGGCTTAGTTGTGGGAAAGTCCTTCAGCGCTTTTTTGAACTTCGAGCAGTGATCTAAATTTTTTTGAATGAAAAGCATCGCCCTCTTACTGAATTACAAAACAACACATGGCTGTGGAAGTTAGCATTCTATGTTGATTTGACAAAACATGTGAACAAACTGAATTTGAGATTGCAAGGAGAAAACCAGCATCTTCCTGATTTATACACTAATATCAAATCATTCTGGAAGAAATTGATACTGTTTCAATCACAATTAAGAAGTAAATGTTTTTCACATTTTAAAACATGTGAAATATTCAGCCACACCACTGAGACTGAGTTTCCTATCGATTTTGCAATTGAAACTTTGAGTGCTTTGAAAATAAATTTTGATACTTGTTTCTCGGATTTTGATGCCATTGCGAATCAAATTAAGACTTTTCAGAATCCTTTTGATACTGACATTGAAACCCTAGCCCCGGAACTTCAAATGGAAATGACTGATCTACAGTGCAGTGATATAATTAAGAACAAATATCAAAACTCATCTTTGTTGGAATTTTATAAGAGTCTTCCACTGACACAATTTGATAATTTGCATAAATTTGCTCGTGGGCTGTTTTCTGTTTTTGGTACTACTTATTTGTGTGAGAATACCTTCTCCAAAATGAAGTACACAAAAAATGTTTACAAATCTAAATTAACTGATGAGCATCTTAAATCTCTTTTAATAATTGGTACAAGTAAAATTAGTCCACAACTACAAACTATTGTCAGTGGAAAATCTCAATTACATAAATCTCATTAGTATTTCATATGTCATTATGCTTGTTATAAGTTATGTTTTTATTTAAAATGTATAAAATGTTAGTTGGATTCATTTCAATAATTTGTTAGTTATTATATACTGAAGTTAAATTTTCTGCATATTATACATGTCTTTACTCATTACAATTCTGTGTTTCTTTATCCAACTTATCACAAAAACAATAACAATAAGCCTACAACAATGTTATGAGTAGTTAGCCCATGACCATATCAATGTAGATGTCATATTAATAATTATTCAACATAAAATTAGAATACTTCAGTAAACTAAATTTAATTTGCTATAAAAAATATGTTCTCTAAAAGGAGTTTTCAAGTATGCTAGCTCTCCGCAGGCCGGATGTGGCCCTCGGGCCGTAGTTTGGAGACCCCTGATTTAGGGGATGAATCCAGAAAAATGTTGAAATATGTATTCTGTTATTTGTGTTTCAAATTATATACATCTAGAATATACTACTCAAAAAATATTTTTTCCAATGCAAAATTGTATACCCCCTTTTTTGCATTTTCTTACTACCTTTTAATTCCGGATGAATTTTGGAAAATGGTGAAAAATGTATTTCATTACTTGTGGTTTCAATCCAATCAAAAACATATTTCAAGATACGATCAAAAACATATTGTTTCTAATAAAAGTTGTACGCCATTTTTTATCCCTCTAGGGGTTGAATATTGAAAAATCATTTCTTAATACATATACATGGTGGTTCTAAGGTAACCTGAAAATTTCAAAACTTTAACTATTATAGTTTCAGCTATACATTGATTATGAATCAGTCAGGGCATTGCTTTTTATATGTATAGAGATGAACATATAGCAAAGCAAGTCCAGTTAAATGCCACAACGATTTCTCAATTAATTTTTGATCAATTTTAGAGTTTAGAAAGAACTTTATGTTGTTGAAGTTGTTACAGGAAAAGAAGAGAGAATCAACATAAAAGATCTAATTGATTAACCTTGTCCTCACTCTTAGTGTAGGCTTTACAAAGTACACAGATATAAAGAAGTAAAAATTTTATTTTAAATTTTATGGCAGTAAAATAAGATCGTTATAAATTTTTATTTTATTTCTTTTGTTTCAAGAGGGGCAGTTGCCCCTGTGCAACCCTTTAATCTATAATTATGCTGGATTCAGGTACACAGAAGAACAATAACTACTGTATTCTAGGGAAAATGCATCCATGGCAACAAAAATAAATTGTTTTGATTTGACCTACCAACTAATATGCAATGGAATAGATTACCTGTGCAGTATTACATGTTTCAGAAATTAGTCCTAATTTTTTTATGTGCCTACTTAAGACATACAAAACTTTTTTATGCACAGAACTTAAGACACTTAATTTTTTACGTATATAAATTATTAAAAAAGATGTCTTAAATTGTAATATGATTATTTTTTGTAAAAGTAAGGGTTGCCAAAAGATTTTGTTGTGCGGAAGTCATTATTTTATTGTATTTAATCACAACTTAAACTATAAGCACACTCAACTAAAAAAAATATAACAGCTGTTTTTGTGAAGCTGACAAGGTATGTGGATACCTTGTTAATTATCATATAATGTCAAAGAAGTTATATATATATATATATATATATATATATATATATATATATATATATATTATCAATTTGTCTTACAATACCTGGTCAACACTGTAGTTTTTTTAAACTCTTTTATTCCACCACGGTAACTGTGTACCAGATATTCCTGAATATTAAACAGAAATGCTATAGCCAACTGACCAACCTGGTGCTCTGGGTATCCCTACTATACT
Source organism: Callitettix versicolor (assembly GCA_022606455.1). Classification (NCBI taxonomy): domain Eukaryota; kingdom Metazoa; phylum Arthropoda; class Insecta; order Hemiptera; family Cercopidae; genus Callitettix; species Callitettix versicolor. Next base: position 41,157,826 of record CM040182.1, read on the forward strand.
ATTGGTTAATATACAGCACAAAGGTGAATGCATTTTCATTAACCATGCAAAGCAAAGTCTGTTTCAAGTCAACTATTTGGCATTTGGTTTGGTGTTTGTTACACAGTTTTGGCCAAACGCATAGACCAATTGTTTTAAAATTTAGTAAAAAAGGTACCTTGTATAAACTCCAAACAAAAGATGAGTAAGGTTTTTCTCATACACTTCCATTTCAAGATGGCAGCCTCTTATTTAATGATTACGAGTGTAGTTGCGAGCTACTTCCTGTAATATTGGCTGAACAGCAAGACCTATCATAATTTCAGCCACTTCACAGAGAGAAAGAATAAAATTGCCAATTAAGTTGATTTAATAACATTTTTTGCAAACTTTGCAGTAATTGGTTAATTGGCGAAAAATGTTACTAGCACTGTTGTGAAGTGGTGGTCCGACAATTAATTCTAAAAAACATAGTTCATTTGGCTGCTTAGACCTTCAGATACTACAGTTATGTTAATTTACGACACCATTCATTTAAAATGCTTCTTCGTCTTTTCACAAAACTCCATTTAAATAAGTGTCATCATCAGTCTTATTAAGTATTTCAAATTAGAAACTCACTTAGTTTATGATTACATTGCAGTTGGAATCGTTCCATTTACATTATTACTTTGGTAGTTATGATTGTTTGAAATGGATAAAACTTTTTTTGACAACCCTGTATTCAATTTTTTTTTAACCATGTAAAGTAGAAGCACATAAACAGCCTATTTCACCTTTTGTACAGTGCTTAGTGACAATGGGGTTCCTCATTTTATAATACAATTCCATTGATGCATAAAATGGTTCCATTACAGTCAATCAGATCCTGTACCACTACAGTGGAAGTTGCATGCATGCAGAGTAAGGCAGTGATTTCTTTTTACCCACACTGCTATGGCTTTTTTATCCATATGTGCTTACTATTGTATATTAATCATTTTTATTTAATAATATTCAATAATGGGAAAGTTATTTTCAAAAGATTTTATTGTTAAAATATATTTTCTTAATTATGAAATTAGAACAGTTCTGTTCAAAGCGGAATGTAACACACACGTCAAAGTATCACTGCAAAGAAGGATAAACACACATTTTTTAAAAATTTCTTTTACTACTATTAATTTAGAAGATATTCACATTTTTCCATATATTATATGTAATTTTTTTACACATATTTTATAGAACATTTACAAGTACAAATATTAAATATATTACATATTTCCTTTAAAGGAATAATATATTACTATTTCTTTTTTAAATATTTTTATAAATACAATCACAACATACTACTTACCAGACTTGAAATTAAAATTTGTTTTTGAAAATTACAGAAAATTATAAATTACAAAGCGTTTAATTGACGACTGTACAAATTGAACTGTTATAACATAATCTGAATTGTCTGAACATAACTGAATTTATATTCAAATGTTTCTTCTTTTTATTTTTTGGAAGGCACTTTCATAAAGGAATGATTCTTGATAAATGTTTTACTGTATACGCTATATAATTAAAACATATTTAAATAATTTGGCCATTCCACATTTAACTATAGAAAGGATTTTAAAAACCATGAGTATCATAGTAATTAGAGAATAACCAATAATTTATGAGACAAATTTTACTGAAAAAGTATGGGTCTAATTTTATTAGAGTAGGATGCCAAGAGAAAAACATGTTGTAACATCTACAGGATTTTTATATTTTGAAAAGTCCTCCTTACTCTCTTTGCTCTGAATTTCATATTTTATAAATCTATCAAAACCTAACCAAACAAACAATGTTCTTTAATGCGTTGTTCACAACTGGTCATTTCAAACATTAAATCTGACCAAAAAAATCAATAAACACAAAGATTAATGGTTCTTTCATTACACAAAAGTCATACTAACAAAAGCAAATACTATATAATTTTGGCAATTTCATTTAATAAATATCACAAAAATAAGCAAAGTATATTACCGACCATATAATTTAACAACAAACTCTTTTATAAGTATGACACAGTTACTAACACTGAACGCATACATCACATATTTATTGCACAGCTGATGTACAAATAACTCTGGGTGGCCATAGTTTTTTCAAATTTATATATTACCCAACCTTTATCAATTTTTATAATAACTATTCAGAACAATTTTATATTAAGCAAAAAAGTAACTTTTATACAACAAATAAGTTAGATAGCAACATAAAATATCGGAAATATTTATGTTACAGCCCACAGGTCTTCAGAAAATGTTTAGAACAACAGACGTTTGCAATATTCATGTTATAGCTGACATAAAAAGAATTATTGGTAACTATGAAACAAAATTATATTAATGACCTTAATTCACAATAAATTATCTTTGAACTCTGTTTCTATGCCCACCCATTAACACGCTTGACCTACACAGTACACACACATATGCACATACATGCATGTATAAACTTATAACTGTACACATAACAAACAAATAATAACAATAACAAGTAACAAATTATTTATCGTACAATTTATGGCAAATTAATTATCCATGGGTTGTTATGCTCTATCAGATGTTCCAAAGAGGTATGAAAGTGTTGGGTAGAACGCAATAGTAACAGCTACAAAAAGAATCAATAATGGGAGCAGGAAAACACAATTCTGTAACAAAAAAATGATCAATGCATTTTAGAGACATGGACAAAATATACACATATAGTAGTAATGTTTGTGGTAGGCCTACATAACTTTTTTGAGATAAGTAGGCCTACTCAAGTAATAACTCAAATTCACAAAGATAATAATACATTTGTTTACAGGATACAAATACAAAGAGAACTATGGTGCTACAGACAAAAAAATAAAAAAACTAATTTAATATAAAAAAAACAATATAAAACTATGTATTTTATTCTGGATGTGCATGGTAATGTAGCCTACTATATTATGTTAGCTCAATGTGTTACTGCACCATTTAGTAGATGTAATAAAGTATTCACTTGAAGATTGGAACAATGTTACTCAAATGTGCATCAGGGTGAAATAGCATAGCAAGTATTGTATTTATTTATTTACAAGTTTATATTGACCACATACTTTTACACTGTAGTCAATTTACAAAATTGTGAAAGTATATAAATGATACGTTTAAGGGTATTTTTTGATTTTTTTCAATCATACCTTAAAAAAAAGTATAACAGTAATTATTAAGTGGAACTAATTTGAACTAAGTATTGTACAAATAACACTTACCAAAACTAAAAATCCTTAATTTTTAAATTACAAACTATATTGGTTTGCATTTAACAATTATGAAATAACTGTAGCATAATGTTCACTGCTTTTTAGCCAACGATAATAAAAAGACTGAAAAAATATGTATAATTCCACAGAAATAGTTAACAACAATTGGAATATTAAACAGACACTGTAAATGCATGGATATCAATTGTAAAATATGGCTTACTCAATTAATGGAGTTATTTTGATCCATAACATTAGTCTACTTTGCCTATGGGGTTATTTTAGCATGTTTGTTTTAAAGTAGGCACACAGAAAAAAATATTAAAAATGGTTTCTAAAGGTATATAAGGCGAGAAAAATTACTGAATCCATATTTACTGATTCTTTAACTGCCAAGGGAATTTTTCCTTAAAACTCTTGAAATTAGATAAAAAACAAGTAGTATATACCACTTTGCTTTAAACAATTATGGTTTTGAAAAAATAATGCAGGATAAAAATTGAAAGCTTGTTTTTAATTAAATATTATAACTTCACTTTTCAATTACACTTGAAATGAAAATATTGTAATTGGTAATTTTTTTTTTTTATCATCGCCGGTTATCATTGGTAAATAAATATTAGTATTGCATTATTTAGGCAATATAATCAAACATTAAATTAAACATACCCTTCACCAAGTAAAGTTATGTAGTGATTAGTTTTCTTACTCTTTTTATTTAACACATTCTAAATGAATAAACAACACATCTCCCTAAACATACCATAATTATTTTCAAGTTTCTGAAAAATTATATTACAGTACAACCCCAGTTACCCGAAATAAAGAAAAGGAGGCCGTTTCGGATAACAATTTTTTTGGTTAAGCCATGCACATGTAATACTTTTTTGTATCTAATTAATTAGAAGATACAATTGAATCTCATTAATTCCAGAAGATTTTGAAGGTCAAATGATTCTAACCTCTATTTTAGGCTTGCATCAATTAACTGTATATTGTACTTAAGATAGATAGGTTATAGCATGTCAATTATTCATTAAAAAACTCAGTAATTTTTGTTTGTTTCTTATGGATCTCGCAAAGTTTTTCGGCAGTGATGTCTTTAAACCTTTTCATTAGGATGTCAGCTGGCACTGACTCACTTCATTCAACAAATTTTAGCACAATCTAAGATTAAGCACAATATGCACGCCTGAACTAACAGCTAGTGACTAATGCGGATGCCAGGGTTGTGGGGTGGGAATTGCGGATTGGCTAAATAGTGTAGCAATATTTAGACTTGGGAATCGGTGACTGGGGAAGTCAACTCAAGGTGAAGCGTTTACCTCTTTGTTAGGCCATGCGATCTCGCAGTGGTTACATCTATTCTTGTACATTTTCTTTATTCCCTATCATTTTTTTAAAACTCGGTTTCGGTTAACCCAAATTCGGTTAACTAAGGTTTTACTGTACATTTTGATTCATGCAAAATCATTATTAAATTAAAAAAACAAAACAAACTACATAAAATCCGATAAAATACAAAGTGATACTTTTGTAACAAGTAAACAAACAGCTTCAGTTCAGGCAGCCATCTTCACCATACTAACTGCAAGAACATGCCATCAATGTATTAAACTTACCTGTACTGTAAGCCTACACCCAAAACATGACAAAAATCACCCAACCTATTACACAACATAATCTCAGTGAAACTTTCTAACAGCTATATATTTTTAAAATTAAAAGCTAGATATGGGTCAAAACTTTCCCACAAAACAAAACAAAACAATATTCATAAATATTGTGTTGGATACATTTTGTTAAAATTATTTTTTCAAATAAAAAATTTGGAATATAAATAACAAACACGAACAGGGTTATTATGGATTTGCGGTTGGGATGTGCAATAGATTAAGATAGCCTATGTAACAAGTGGAACAAATTTTTTTTAAACACTAGTTATACAAACACCAAATCATCTTTGTTAAAACGTATATAGAGCTTGTCTAGCTGATCATGGTCCTTGTAGTAGTGACATAGCGAAAGCTTGCACTTCGTCTCTTGTTTTTCATTCTTTGTTTTGTAGCAGAAATGTGCTCTTCATTGGAGTCTATATGTTTTTTTTAAATTTGTAACCCTTTTTCAATAAAACTGAGACCTTCTGTCACGTTTCTAACTATCATTGAAGGTTGTGACACGGTGGTGGAAGAACTACGTTCATCAGTTCAAGATTTTAAATACTGTTAGAATGACCCTTTAATTTTATAAACAAATCTGCATATCTACACTTTACTTAAAATTTGCTAATGTTGGCAGATAAACAAACTCTCATTTTTTCCATGAGTTGTTACTGAAGCTCTTCTGGCTTCAGAACACATCAGTTATAAGGTTTTTGTGTTCTTCTTTAAAATGATTCCAGTGCCCTTAACAAGCTCCAGAATCTTGTGTAGGTGGCTGCTGAAGTATGAAGAGTCTCCTTTGTTTGCACTGTACCTCACACTTGAGGAGTATGTGCTGTGGTATCAGGTTCCTGCACAGATGATCAGCCAAAATTTGTGGTAATCCCACCTCATACAGATGATTCTGGATGTGGACCATGTCTAGTGATGAGCACATGGCAACGACCAGTCTCATCAACCTCCTGTTGAACTGAACAAGTGTCTTTGTCAGTGTAGGGTCTGGTCCTGACAGATGTTTTCCTAACTGTTGCTCACGGAATGGCCTCCGTCGTTTGAAGTGTTCTTCTCTATCTCACTTTCTTACTGCACTTCCTGAAGTTGTACGATTGATCCCGAATGCTGGCTCCAAAGCACCAGTGATCAGCATGCTTCCAAACAGCTGCAAACTTGCCAGTTTGCTGCCTGCTGTACCTTGTACAGCTTTTGGCCACCATACCAGAAAACTCCAAGTCAGCTGAGGTCTGATAACAGTTGTGTATATTCAGAAGGCAAAACATGGCTTTAGTCCCCATTCATACCCAATAAGGTGCCTCGTCACCATCAGTAACAATTTTGCCTTTAAAATAGCACGGTCCAGATAAGCATTCTACATCAGCTTCCTATTCAGGATTATTTCACCGAAACTCAAGGTTAAGTAACATGCAGTATACACTGTTGCAGAATAATTAAGTTAACACTCAGAGTGCATCACTGTAGGTAAATTAGGTAACAGACGCTTTATTACTGCAAGTGCTATTTTAGATTGCTAGATTCGATACTGATAGGCAGATGAAAACTCAGGATTTGGTAACAGGCAGTGTACACTACTTTATTATCCACCTACAACTTTACTGTCGTATTTCAATAGAAAAGGGAGAAGTTCAAGATGACAGAAGTTATCAAAGAAAAGCTCATTTCAGTCATAATAATATTTTAAATGTCTACTAGTGTGAAGCACTGGGCATAAATGTCAATGCTGCCAGAAAACAAGATTTCTTGGGTGTAGAAGGGGTTGTGGCTAAAAAGAAGATATCTCATTTACAGCAGATAAAGGGTTAACACAAGTGTGGCACTAGTAGGTACAAATTATCTTGACTAAGAAGTGGCACTATTTCCTTTGTTGCTACACTGTACACATGGGGCTTAGTGGTAAATGTGGCTAAAGCACTGGTCAGTCGCTGCGTCTCTGAACTACACACCTAAAAGTTCTTAGTTCGAGCCGCAGTTAATCCGTTGCTTTTCCCTTACTGTTAACACTAATCCCTCGTATTCATTAGTCTACTGGCATACAGACATTACAAGAAAAAAATACCATATATATATATATATATATATATATCTCAGTTTTCACATATTATTTATATAGAATATGATATTGTATTCTAACTGCTTATAATAATTTTTTAATTTTAATTTTGTTCCCGGTTGAGATTCAGAATTAGGATTTGTTATAATATTATCCTAACAGTCAAGAAGACAGGAATCACTTTGCTAGCTTATCAGTCTCTTTTCTCGAGGTAGTTAAGATCAAGAGCAAAAATGTTAAATATCCGTTATCATTTTCACAATCACTAATTTCGCTGACTCTATCCAATAATAACATACCTAACTCTGAACCCTGTAAATCATACTTTGTATTGCATATAGTACCGACAACAAAATATTTGCATTAAAACAAAACAATATTTTGGAATGTAGTACCAAAAGCTAAAATGAGGTCTGAGACGTTGCCCACTACCTTACCCACATAATCTAAAACTACTAAAATACAAAAAACTATAGAACTATCAGTGAATTCAGCAAAAACTTAAACTTCTTGTTAATAAAATCATGGAGTACTGGATGTAATAATGATCCGAAATAACTATAAGACTGTTTGAAAAAAGATATTTTAAACTATCACCATAACTCTTTTAAACTATCATTGTAAACTAACAACCTATCAACTCTGTGTGAACCATTAGTTTTGTCATTTCAATTTAAAACACTGCCTTTACCAAAAGTTTATAAAATAAAAAATATATATCTTTTTTAATAAAAAAAATATCAGTAAATTAGTACACATGCTAAAAAAATGTTATTCGGGATAGAAACGAAAGAATTACCCCAGTAAAAATCCAAAAGCTGTTAAGAACAAAACAAAATGCAAAAATTACCTCAACACTGTATTTGAAGACTGATGCTGCGGCAGAATATACAGGGATAACAGGAAAAGTGACTGATATTAGATTATGCACTGTACACTATTTAATACAAATTCCATTCCTAGCGATAATTGATCGATAATTTAAACTTTAAAAAATAGTTTAATAGGCTAATTTATTTGTCTAATTAAAAAGTATTATACCTTTAAAAAAGCTGAAATCATTTAAAAATGAACTTACGAAAGTTGTGTCAGTGCATAAGAAGGAGGAAAAGAAACTAATGGTTAAGAAAAAGAGAAGATGCCAATAGCGATGTAAATGGCGATGAGAAGAGGCACAATGGCCAGAGACAAAAGATATTGCTGTGGCACCTATGGAAGGAAAATATAAACATAAACACAAATACATGCAATCAGACCATAATAACTCAAATTAAAAATTTAAAGGACAATTTGTGGTATTATCATAAGTCTATTTTATGACATATTTTAAAATTACAATAATAACATACTATAGAGACATGTAGGAAACTAAAAACATAATATAGATTATAGTTTATAAGTGGAAGAAATTAGGTTCCTAAAAGGTAGACAAGAAAAACAGCAAAAAAAAAACAAAATATGAAAACAAATTGAAAAGTAAATAATACACTAACATTATAATACAGTTGCCACTCGATATTTCGTACCTGAAGGGAACAGGGAAAAAATCAAAATTTCTGGGGGTGGTGAAATACAGAGTTCAAAATAAAAAAAATTGAAAAATCAAGTAACAATAATTTACAATACAATTGATATATACAGTATGTTTTTTTGTGCATGAGAAAAAGAGACAAATATTTTGATGCACTAATTAACACGATAAACAAGTAACAACAGCTCTATGTAAGCAATATTGCACCTGAAGTTTCTATAAGAACTGACTGATACTTGACACAGTCCAATAACTGAGCCTCTATTATCATGTATTACCTAAACATTTCCTGTAACACTCTGTTTAGTCTATGTGGCCAAATACAATGTCGGTTCTGTTAAACAGTGCAGTTTATTTGTGCAGGAACTCTGTGGAACTGATACCAGACATTCCTAAGACATCCATTTCATAGTGACAGATGAGCTATATTTTATCAGTATGTGCTTTACAATGTCTGAATTAATAGGTTGTACAGCCATGATTACAGAACAGATTTATGACCCAAAAAATAAACAATGTTTTGCCTACACAGTATAAACAATAAATCTATCCAGTTAGTGCGATTTATAGAGGTGAAAGCTGGGCTGAGAACCAATTACCCAATTACAGAATGGATATCCAACTTCCAGCTTCCTCAGTACGAAATAAGGAAAAGGCCCAAAATGCACCTTTTATTGATAGGTTTTCAAGCATTCAGCATCTCAGTATAAATTAGTTTTACAAATTACAGAGGTGTGAATTATCGAGTGATGACTGTACAATGATATATAAAAATATTAAATAAAACAAAATTTTTTAAAGGTTTACTTTTCAAAATATACTAGACCCTGGTTTATTTAGTTTTATAGTACAACCTTGCCATATGAAGACATACAACGGTCTTTCAAAAAGCAAAGAATGTTTTTTTCTTTAGACACTTTTTATTTAGACAATGAAACATACCGTATTTTAAAACACATTTGATTTATTAAATACCTTAGCTACTTTTCTACATGAATGCTGTTCAAATTTAAACATTTTCCCTAACGCTTCACTAGCTTTTATGGCCTTCTGTATACTTAGTTGCTGCCAAGTTGTTGAACCACTCACTAATGCTCTCTTTTAATTTGTTGCCAGTTCCATAGTGGTTTACGCCCAAAAATCCTTTAATTTGGGACAAAAGATGGTAATAACTCGAGGCCAAGTCAGGATTATAAAGCAGATGTTCAAAAACTTTCCATTTGTACTGAAGCAAGTATGTTGTCAACACAGTAGCATGTGGACGTGTGTTATTGTGAAGAAGCACAATATTGCTCCCAACAATCCACACAGTTTGTTCTAAATGGTACTGTGCAGTCGATGAAGGGTCTGACAGTAGGCTGCAGCATTTATTGTCTCCTCTCTATGCATGTGTAGTCGATGAGTTGCCACCCTTTTGATCCCAAAACACTGAAGCCATGACCCTCTTAATGCTCAGAATTAGTTTGACTTTTTTTATTTTGTTAGGGATCGGGAATGATGTCATTCCATTTTATGTGAAATAGAACTTGAAATGAGCGGATTTGATTTGTATTCAGAAAGCATTGCAAACCTCATACTTGGTAGAACCATTAATTTGGTCACACATTCTAAAGTCGTACAAGTAAACAGTAAATAACTGTAGTGTCTTGCTGTTTAGGACAGACTGGCAAGGAGTGAGAATCATCAGATCAAAATATTCTTTACTTTCCAATGACATTCGTATTTATATTAGATTACGAGGTGTGGCTATTAGATAACGAGACTGAAGTAAAAAATTTTATTTTCATTTTATACATAATTACTTATACACCCCTTCTCTATCCCTACAATGCTACATGCGAATTTTCCATTGTTGGAAACAGTGCTGGAAGTCATCTTCTGTCAACTCCTTCAGGGCTCTTGCCGCTTTCACTTTTACAGCTTCCATGGACTCAAATTTCATCCCTTTTAATGCAGATTTCACCTTAGGGAACAGATAGAAGTCAAATGGTGCAAAGTCTGGTGAGTAAGGTGGATGTTCTAATACTGGGATGCTGTACTTGGCCAGGAACTTCTTGACAGATAACGCGGAATGAGCTGGCACATTGTCTTGGTGGAAAACCCATGATTTGTCCTTCCACATTTTTCCGATTTTTCCTTACACTTTCACATAGTTTACAAAGTACCTCAAGGTAGTAATATTGATTAATTGTTTGACCTTCAGGAACCCAGTGAAGGTACACAATCCCATGAATATTGAAAAAAAAAATTCATCATTGCTTTAAATCTTGACTTGCTGGTCTTGCTTTTTTTGGCTCTCGGTGAAGTTGGGGTCTTCTAATGCACGGATTGGCGCTTTGTTTCCGGATCATATGTAAAAAACGATTCATCACACGTTATTATCCTTTACAATAAATTTGGGTCATTTTCACTGGCATTTAAAGTGTCAGTACAAACATTTTTACGAGCTGCTTGTTGTTCAAACGTGAGAATTTTTGGCACCATTTTGGCACACACTTTTTGCATGTTCAAATTGTCACGTAAAATTTGCCGTACACATTCTTTATCAATGCCTACAGTTTCAAAAATTGCACGAATACTTAATCAACAGTCAGACTGAATCAAATTAGCAACTTTTTTGACATTGTCATCCGTTTTTGACGTTGAAGGGCGACCTGACCGCGAATCATCTTCAACGTCTTATCGGCCATCTTGAAAACGATTAAACCATTCAAAAACACGTGCCCGCGATAAACATTCACAGCTATACACTTTTTTCAGTAAATTATAAGTTTCAGTAGCGTTTTTTCCAAGTTTGAAGTAAAATTTAACAACAATTCATTGCTCATGTGTCATTATAATAATAACACTAACCATTTTTTCCGGCAAAACAAAATAACACTAACGGAAATGAAGGTTATGACTAAACGGTGTTGGTTACACAAACAAGACTAACTGCATTCTAAAGAGAAAGCTTCACACTAAACAGCTGTCGGTCAATGGCGGTTGGCGCATGTGCACTTATTCCGCTGCAGCGTCAGTCTCGTTATTTAATAGCCATACTTCTTATTACTGAGGAGAATACTTCATTCAACATATTAGCAAAGGACTTAAATATTTCCTTGTAATATGAAATGACTAACTTTTTGAAATTTGTATCAAGTTAAAAGGTATGAATAAAAAGTATTTTTCATTATTGTTGTTACATTTAATATTTGAATAAATCCAAATAAAGTAAATTTTTGATTAAATGACTTCAAAACCAATCTGGCTGATAAACATGCTATTCTACAATGAAAAATTGTATTAGATATGAAATTATTTATTTAACATTATAGAAATATTAAAATTCTAGAATTTTAGTTTAAAGACTGTTAAATCAATATATTCAGATTGAAGTAAAGACGTAAAATATGTCCTTATATGATACTTCCGTACCTAGAAGGAAGTACCAAGGGCACAGTTTCTATATCGTATCACTGTACTGTTTTACCAAATTTCAAAATTACTTTATTACCTACCAACAAATTTACCTACAAACATTTCAAAATTACCTACAAACACTATTAAAAATAATAAGAATAAGGTCCTTAGCTTAAATCAATTTTTGGACAAATATAGCTTGCACAAAAACTTTTTTAAACCTTTGGTTCCAATATAAAAAAAACTTAAAATTAAATAAATTTTTATTTTCAAGTACAGGGTTAAAAAGTATAGGGTTGCATCGTTTTAATTTTTAAAACCTATTTGAGATGCTTCAGATAACACCTTCCACTTGAATGGGAATTTTTTTTAACAAAATCAAAAGCTAAGAACTTCAAGAACAGTTAAAACTTCTTAAGAATAAATTTAAAAAAAATTAAAAATATCTAAAATATCAATACTGTACAATATTCTGACTGTGGAATTCCATGAGGTCATGTGTAATAGGTTAACTGGGTCACCACTACACTTTCAAAATAATTTTTCCTGATTTTTGACAAAATGTGTGAAGGAAATAAGAATTTCTTTATGACTACGATTACCTAAGCAAAGCTACATAATCAATTACAAAAAAAAAGGAAAGATTTGTAAACAAAAATAATCACATAAACTATAAATCTGAGAGCACAAAAATATAAATTATTTTTAATTAAAACCTAAGATATACTAAGAGGTTGTTCAGGTACATCACCAGTAAATTGAAACATAAATTTAACAACAAATTTATTCAAATGTACCCAGCATATAGTCCTAATCAACTATCAGGTCTCAAAAATAAACAAGTGTGTCAAAATACTACAGCACTCTAAAAAAGGAAAACTAATGCATTAATCTGAATGATCTGAAATACAGCAGAACCTGGCATATCCCTCACCTTGGCTATGCTGACTATGTGCTGGATGAGTCATATGTACCTTTAGGAAGTGCATAAATAGCTGTTTATTTGTTAGGTATCAAGATAATTGCGATAAAACAGTCTTCTGATAGTCCTTGTCTATGTGTTGAAATGTCTACAACTGATGCTGATGAAGTATAAACTAGTTTTGTTTTGGTGTTGTCTCTCGACTTGATAAACAAAGCGTACTGTAATATGAAAATGTCACACAAATAAATAATGATCACAAAACCACTCACTTCCTTCAAGTAGATATCTGTGTGACAGCTTGCATATAGAGTACATATACATATGCAGTTAAATGTTTATGTTTTCACAAATGCTGTTACCATACTTTACGGACTATTAAGACTCACTTTTTTCTTCAAAAAATTGACTCAAAAATTCTGGCAATTAATTATACAAGTGACTTATACTCGAAATTAATATAAAAATGTCCAGCGTTTGATTTAAAATTCCCAGCAGTCTTAAAAATAGCCATATATTCGATCTCATGGGAAATCTATCTCTATCTGGCAACAGTGGATTCAACTGGCAGCAACAGTGCACTGATGCAATGAACATAAGTTGCAGGGATATTCACAAGCTTGTTAACACTTTCTCACTCCAGCCCCACTATCATAAATCCAGAACACTGTCTAGCCTATGATGTATCTTTGCAATCTACAGTCAGTAAACTTGAACTGAAAGTGATTTGTGTTATCAGTAAAAGTACAATATTTTTGTTAGTAGCTAGTTTCGTAATGGAAAAAAATTAAAATAAGAATTTTTGTAGTCTAGATTTGCAATCTAATAATATTTTTTTTTAATTACTTAAAAATTGAGGTGTCTTATGGTCTGTAAAATATGGTACTTCTTAGTGTCAGAATTATCAGTTGACAAGAGATTATTGTACTGTACAGTATTTTATTTTTAAAATATTTTTCATCAACTTCATAGTTGTATATATTTTAAAATAACTATGATAAACTTAAATATTGCACAGTACTGTATTTTTGTTTGTATAAATTAGGGGCCTGTAGGACAAATGTTTAGAGTTCGGGTTGGGCCGGGTAGGGTTTTTTTTCGGCGCTATGGTTTTTCAGGTCAGGTCAGGCCAAACGGTTAAATGGGGAACCCATCACATTTTTAGCTAGGTCTGAGTTATAACAAAATTAGAATTAAAATTTTCATTTCATATTTAACCCTTTGACCACTGTTTGAATACCGTCATGGGCCGACTACATCGGCGCACAAAAAAGCTGAATACCACCACAGGCTGATTTAAATAAGGGCTCTGTTGGTCTCACTGAATACCGCTCCAGGCCAATTACATCGGCTGTTTTGGTCCTTCTGAATACTGCCACTGGTAGACTACATCGGTTCGCAAGAGTTGTCAGAATAACGCCACAAGCCGATGTAATAAGGGTTCTGTTGGTCTCACTGATACCACTATGGGCCGATTACATTGGCTCTCAAAAGTTGTCTGAATATTTCCATGGGCCAATTATATTCGCAGTATTCAGGCAAATTTTGCTACAAGTCTTTAATAACTTTTGTTATCTTAGTTGGTCCGGCATGAGTTTTCAATCGAGATTCGTTGTTTCGGAGCTCTCATTCATAACTATTTCATAAATTCATAACTCTCATCATCAGGAGTTATTCAGAAAATCATTCTGAAGATAATAGTCAAAATTTAAATTAAGTACACTTATTCCACTTATTACACTACACAATAAACATAATTGTGTGTGTGTGTGTGTGGGGGTGGGAGGGGGTTGTGATTGTATGTGTGTGTGTGTGTGTGTGTGTTTTAAAGATGGTAATATACACAACAATTTAAGAAATTTTAAAACCATTCATAAAAAATTTACGTTACTATTTAAACAAATTAAAATTTAGTGGGAGTATGGTTGTCACATTTTGTCTTAGCGTATGACAGTATGAGCTATAGAATTTGTATATAAACCACGAGTCTTAAAATTATTTAATATAAATTAAGTAATGCAATTACATAATGGTAAATCATGTAAATTACTGAATGCAAATTATTTAATGAAATAATTTAATAAGCCTTAATACAAATTTATTGCCATGATTTGTTTTGAGTGACTGTCAAAACAATGGAAGGAAGTGTTTCAGTTGTGTTTATATTAGATTAGACTCAAGCTCAAGGATATTAGAGATGCTAAATTATTAATAATCAATTATTAATTCAATTACTAAAAAAAATCTACTATGCCTATCACTATTATATAGAGACATACCAAACCATGTCTACGGCTGCCTAAGGATGTGATATAGTATTAAAACACATCGAATCAGCATTATTGAAGATAATTCTAAGTCAAATGTTTACTTTTGTTTTATTAGAAAATGATACTGAATATTGCATTATACATGACAATAAATTATTTTCATTTAAAAAATATATGGACCTTGAAATCGCTTGTTCTTACACAAAATGCAGCTTTTCAAGTTGTTTGATAATAAATTTATTTAACTATCAAATGTTAATATTACTTAATGAAATTTTCAGGATTTATCTTAAATAACTGCTAAAAAATTATATACAAAAGTTAAATGCAACATATTTTTTATATACTTGTAGTTTTAAATTTGAACTGTTATAAGAACAAAAATTTCTGAATAACATACAAAAACCTATAACACAAACAAACAAAAATGCTGTATTGTGTTTTTATGGTTTCGATCATTAATTTCAACTATTTTGAGTACATAATTATCAGTAATACATGTTTTTGTATATTATAAACATTTTATTAAAATGTATACTTAGCCCGACCCATCTTTGACCTGAACTGTAAGCCTGGCCCGAACCAAAGTCAAGCTTTTCTAATGGCCAGATCCGACCTGTAAAATTTGGTGACCTGCAGACCCCTATTTTTAATAAAGTTTTTTAACTTTTCTTATTATCAGACCTTTTGTGTATTTTAATCTTTACCCTGTTCCAAGGGTGATGGATAACATAGGTTCTACTGTAAATTAAAATTTAAAGAATGTAAAGATTCATTACTAAAATGGATGATTAAAGTTTGACTCTAATGCATTACGAGGCACTAAGCAAAAACCTACGCCAACTTAGTATCTGCCAGAATCACTATGTAATGATTCAGCTTATTTCATGAATACTGCATCAATTACTTTCTGATACCATAACTGTGTACTTATTAAATACAACTTCATTTTTACTTTCAAATTAATTTTTTTTACATATATTTTTCTTAGGCTTTACAATTTGAAATATTTCCTCTAACTTTCAACACATTTTAAAATTCTTTCTGGATCAGGAGTTAATTTCTGATTTCCCAGGTCTGTTGGAAAGGTTATAACTTACTTGACCACCAGCTTGTAGATTTAAAAAAAAAATGATTTTATAAAACTAACAATTTATTAAAAATTATACTAAATATATTTCTTAATTGTACTAAAGAACTTCAGAAAATGACAGTAGAATAATGGAACAAAATAATTCCAAACATAGTATTTTATAAATGGTTATATAAAACACATCTAGTACTGCAAAGATATCAGCTGACAGCTGTTTGGACACCTACTGTAATAAGTCAGAATATCGTACAGATTTTATAATTAGTAAGATGCCTCATTCCTTATATTCAAGATTTCAACTACATTGGAGCAAGCAAAGTACATATTTAGGGTTACTTACATAAAAAGAACTTTGTCGAGTAACACCTTGGTAATCTTGCCTTAAAAGAGCAAGTTCTTTTTCTAATCGTGTCCTTTCTTCATTGCAAGAAGAGAAGTGTTCCTTTACCATAACTACTTCTTCTTCAAGTTCTTGAATCTGAAAAAGATAATGTAATAAAATTAAAGTTTGCAATATCTCATAAATGAAGTCAGAGTAGAACAAAAATGATGAAACATAAAAATACATTGTGTTATCTAATGTTGCTTTCAAGTTATTTCAAGTTACCATTGATGGATAGCCTTTAAAGAATTACAAGTAGTGAAAGTAGAGTGTAGGCAGAGTCATTTTGAAAACTGGTGTAGGTTGTCAGTGCATGTTGGTTAGATAGTAGAGGCACACTGTAGGCATTGAAACCATAAAATCTTTACTGTTCATTGTCATGGAATGAAACAGTGAAGAAGCTGTGTGTTTACTTATTGCTTCAATGAATGTTTCTTTAAAACTGATACAAGAGAATTGATACTTAAGAAATTAACAGAAATCATATTTTCCTGCAGCTATTACAGATCCGCAACAATTTTTTTTTAATATTTTTGAATTCAGGTAGAAACCTATAGAATTTTTGATAAAATAAATACTTTCAAGTTGGTGACTGTATATTCCACAAACATGCCATTACAAGCCAAATGACTTATTATGTGAGTGCCTAATTCACATTGGTTTCAGTAGGCTTACCTATATTCTATAAGACTGATATCTATTTCTTTAAGCCAATTCATTCTGAATTCAACTGAGTTCATAGTAGAGGTTTGTGGGCTGAATTTTTAGAGTTTGGGTCGATTTATTTTCTGGCACTCGGGTTTTTTGGGTCCGGGTGGGCCAAACGTTTAAATGAAATTGATCACATCTTTTTTTGACCCATCACATTTTTTGCTAACCTTGAGTTAAAAAAAAACAAACTTAAAAATTTCTTTATTTCATATTTATCCCTTTGACCGCCACTAGTCGATAAAATTGGCTTTTAAAGGCTGTTTGAAGCCGTTATGGGTTGATTACATCAGCTAGGAAAAGTTGTCTGAATACCGCCTTCCACCAATGTAATCAGCACTGTTGGTCCGCCTGAATAAAGCCACAGACCGGTAGATTTGGGTTTCATCCATTTTTGCTCTTAACTTTTAAAATGAACTTTTGGAAATAAAATGAACTATTTTAACCATTTACTATAATAATATATTTACATTTTACTGTTGTTTTATGCTTTTATGGACATCACTAATGAAGTATGGTTTATTCTTTCTTGATTGCACTAATTGCTAACTTTACACTAACCAAATCTTGTCGATAAGGAATGATGTGATAATGTATTATAAATATATCATTATTAAACCATAATACTATAACCAGCATTAAACCAGCATTATTGAAGATAATTAGAGGTCTGTGGGGCACCGAATTTTGTGGGTCAGAACAGGCCGTTTGAAAAGCCTAACTTCGGTTCGAACAAAGTAAATATTAATTTTTACTTTTAGACAATAATGTATGCAATACAAATGCATATTTTCATTACCAAAATAAGTAAGTAATAGACAAATAATACAAACAAAAACAATTTAATTATCATCAAAGGTCAAGTGTCTAACCAGATATAATAATATTTATTAGTATTACTCGACAAAGCCTACTGTTGTTGACCTGTAGTGAGTGCCATATTGTCAGTTGGTTTATTTATTGTTATGCTACTGACAAAGGAGTAAAAAGTACAATCAACATTAAGTCAAACTGGCAAAATATTTGTTAAAAGGCAAAGAGTGCACTATTAATAGATTGGACACCATTTGTCTAGATCTATTGTGTGCCCTCTTTCTATATTTCTGATGCTCAGTTACAGCGCATTCTCTAGGCCAAGTCTCTTCTTAAAGTCTAGGATTTGGAGAGGATTTAAGGTGGGTAAAACTCCCTAACTTCTAATTGGTAAGACTGTCTTTCTAGGGTTACTATTGCACTGCGACCTTATAGATCTATTATGAATGTGACTATACCCTAAATGGACTGTGGCTGTTTACAAAATACAGTTTCTTATTCCTTGTCTGGCCAGGTCAACACTTCGCCTTGTCAAGTAAATATGTATTTGTGAAGGATAATAAGTACTGCGTAACTGAATACAGAATAAGTAACTGACACTCAGCTGAGAAAACCTGCAACATTCTGTAGATATCCTTTTTTCAGAATGGGGTATAGTCATATTAGTTACATTTATAATAGATCTACACGAATAGTGTCCAATCTGTTAATAGTGCAATCTATTGTAGATGTTGGCAATTTAATATGGTGTTGACTGTAATTTTTACTCCCTTTTCAGAAGCACCACAATAAATAAACCGACTGACAGTATGGCACTAAATGACAGGTCAACAATAGTTAGTTTTGCCAAGTATTACTAAAAGAATATGATTATAACTGGTTAGACACTTGCCAGTGATAATGATATTGAAATTGCTATCACATTATCAGATGATAATGAAATTGTTTTTGTTTATATTATTAGTCTATTCCTTATTTATTTTGGTAATGAAAATATGTATGTGTATTGCGTACAGGACTGTCTAAAAAAATTTAATATTTACTTGGTCCGAACTGAAGATGGGCTTTTCGAATGGCCCAACACAACCTGTAAAATTTGTTTCCCCGCAGACCCCTAGTTCATAGTTAAAATCTTTCCATACTACGGAAAAAATCAAACATTACAATATCAGCAGTGTTAGCAAGAATGAAGGTGTAATCTACTGTAACTACCTGTATCTGCATCTACTGTGTTGTCAGGGTTATGTTTGATACGTAATAATGTTTTTTGCTTCTTAAGGAAAGAATACTAAATAATTCATGTGATGTAGATAATTCTACTGACAATTCAGGTTCAGAAATTGACATTAACAATAATAATGAAACTTACCTACTGAAAGTGATATTTTGGATAAGAAATTATTATAATTTTCTTTTGTTTATGCACAGATAATGCAATTTACTGTCCCTGATATTTATACCAGGCTTTCCTATATACAGAACCTAAGGTTGCAAGCCTACAAGCTTTATTTGAGCGTTAGGTTGTTTATCTATACAAAAACCACCAAGTGGTAAAGTTCCCTGCCAAGTCTACAATTAAAAAAAGGTTGTTAAATCACCTTTGAATTCTCCAAGAACTAGTCACCTGCTATGTTAGCAAGCACAATTTATGGAACAATATCAATCCTCGTACTTGGAAGTAGCACGCCAATCATTATTAAAATAGCTAATTAATATCAGTAGCAGATAGACTTCATAAATAGATATGTAAAATATTACACTGTGTTTGGATAAAGGCCTTAGTATAAAATTTTTATATTTGAAGAATTATTTTATGAAAATTACTAAGGGTCATAGGCTTTTACAGTGTAAATAGCCTCCTTAAAAGATATAGGTATTATATATATAGTGATAAATATATATGTAAAAATAGGTAGTAAATGTGTTTGGATAAATTAATTTCTTAGTATAAAGTTTTTATAATTGTAAAATTTATTTTATGTGAATTATTAAGGGACAGGACTTTACACTGTAAATGAATAGGTATGCAAAGTACTGAAATGAGTTTGGATAAAGGAATTTCTAAGTTTAACCCTATAGCTGTTGGCCTGCTGAAAATAGCTTGTTCTACCTACAATTGCTGGGTTGTAGGATTTTAGCATATTTACCTATTTTAGCTGAAAAGTGTATATGTAACTTAATATTTAAATACATTTACTATTTTTCATTTTAAAAATATGAAAAAACAATACAATATCTTACTGTTATTGTAGATATTTATTGGTATAAAATATTTTTGTTTCAATCAAATTTTATTAAAAAATATCTAAGCTTTTAATTTCTGATTAAAGAAATAAATTTAAAATCTTTATATACAAACTAAAATAAATTTTATTTTACTTAATATCTTAATTTGACTGGTATAGTTATATTCTCTGGTAAATACTCAACATTTACATATATAACATTTAACTTAATCACACCATCATCAACACCAAACACAAATGCATCAAGATTGCCAGACATTTTATTACCTAGTAAACAAAATTTGAAGGACAAGATTGTGTTATAGCTATTATAACTTCATCTTTGTTACTCAGAAAAATAAGAAAGTAGCAGAAAAATCAACTAAAAAGATGATTTAATTGAAAAATGTAGAATTAGACGCTATCTGTTAGATTTCTTATCAACAATTACTGACTAAAGTAAAGGTAGATCATTGTGCCGCATTTCTCAAAAGTAAATTACATCAAAGTTACATCATTGTGTATAAGCCAAAAGGGTTAAGGGGCATAAGAATGTCCTATACCGTCTAAGATAATTTGTAAAAATTTAAGGTACATTTTCTCAGGATCTAGACAAGATATTACCTTAATTATCGTTTTGTTTTGAAGTGAATATTTTTGTGCATATTTAAGAACAGAGAATTCAAAAAACTATCTTAGTTTTTTTTGTAATTTGCTATATTTATGCCTAATGTATTCCATAAAATTCATATTTCTTTTAATTATAAAATTAAAACTTGGTTATTTAAGAAAAAACCCTGTGCTGGCACCTTTTTCAATTTGTTATATAGGGTCCGACAATGAAACAAGATGACTGTAGATGGCCTTGAGACAAAGTTGGCAGGTAGTGGAGGGGTGGTTACTGGCATTTCACCACCTGCAAAATCTACCATTTAGTTGCAATGGATCATTGGACAGGTGAACAACGCGGCTACGTGGTGAAAGCGTATTATGAAAATGGCGGAAGTTTTGTACAAACTTGACATGATTTCCGACGTCATTTTAACATTCCACGTAACCGGCCTGTTCCGTCAGATAATGCAATTCGAACATGGATAAACAACCTCGAGCAAACAGGATCAACATCTAAAAAAGAGCCAGGAGTGTAAAAACTGTTTGAACACCTGAACACATTGCAGCTGTTCAACAGGCTGTGGTTAGAAGTCCTTGCCAATCAGCCAAACAACATGCCTTTCCTATTGGAATACGTGACACATCTGGGGGGGGGGATACCTGTTTTTGTTTTATGCGGATACCTAAAAACAAAAGTGTTTCAAGTAGATCTACCCACAACCACTGAAGTCCTGAAACAGGGAATTGTAGACAAGATTGCAGCAATACCTGTCAACATGCTGTGAATGGTCACACAAAACTTGCAAACCAGGCTCCAGGAATGCCTTAACTGCAATTGAGAACATTTGGTAGACGTAGTGTTCATAAAATATTTTTTCATATTGTACCCATAATAGCTATTCTTGTCCTTTCAATCATTTACTAAGACAATATTAAAAAAATTTTTTTTTTTCAATAACCAATTACTTTATTTAATCATTCGTTTCACTGGCAGACCCTACATAACCTTTCCCTGTTTCTGAATTCTACACTTGTCGAATGTTTTCATTCTCTCCTCACAGTTGTAATCAAGGGTGATGCCTAGCTTGCTCAAAATTTGGTATTTTATAATACTGCCCTCATTGTATGTGGCTATTGCCTCATTGTATGCCTACTTTAATTGTATTTTTTAAAAAATGTGTCTTTTGAAAGTCTTCATTGTTCAGGAATTCGCAAGCATTTTGTCAGCCACCATGAAGACTTTTACTAAGCAATTCCGACTTTGATAAATCTCTAAAAGATGGCTTCATTTCTTCCATTATGATTCTGCTGAAATGTGTTTGTTTTGGCATATGGTTCTTTATTTTCTAATCCTTTGTTATACTTACACCAGCTGTCAGGTCCTTTTGGAAAGAGACCATAAGCTGGGGATCATCATTATAAGAAGAGATATCAAAGTACTCAACCCAAACTGCCTTTTTGTTCGAAGCTAACCACATTGCTGCATATGGCTAAGCCGTAGTAGTGCTGTATTTTATTTATACCAGCAAATTTTAAGGCCACAGTGACTATCAATAGTTTTGCCAACAGGCAACTTAGTTTAAGCCATTTTAACTTTTAGTTTGTGGAGATGAGACCCCACACACTTTTGGTGTATATGACAATTTTGTACATATACCAACACAACAGGTATCCTATTTTTTTCTTGACTTTATTGTCCGACTCCCCTTAAGTATTTCATAAATATAGAATTTATTTTATGTGAATTAATAAGTTAATGGCTTCAAAAACAACTGAATACTTTATGCAGATAAACTGTAAGATTACTGTACATAATATTTTCTTGCACCAACTCTTGCTAATTCTTAGCACCTGGCTTCCTGCCTGCTCTCTACACACACCCCAAAGCATCTCACATTGAAAGTCCAAAAGCACAGTAGAAGCTGACCAGCCACTTCAATTGCAATTATCATCAAAATAAGCATTTTCAATCAGGCAGTAAACTAATTTAAAAAATTAAAGATGAAAATGATCATTGACATTCTACGGGAACATTACTGAGGAAATCTATTTTTAATAATATTACTTATAGACCTACAGGTAAATATGTTTTAAATATTCACCTTTAAATTGAAAGATTCAGTATCTTCATGTGACTCCAATGTTGAAGGTGGTGCAACACTATCTGGTTGGTCTTTAAGTCTTCCATCCAATTTTTCAGCTTCTAATTTCATCTCTTGCAATCTGTACAAATAAATTAAATCAACTAAAGCAGTAACATTCATTCTTCTAGCCATTTTTCATGAAAATTCAGTAGACCCTTGGTTAATGGACACCTGATTATTGGCAATTCCTATTATCACAAATAAAATAAAGCTGAAAAGTTTGTGAAGTCAAAAAACACTACGTTCAGCACATAAAATACAAATGAGGTCAAAGAGCTTAAAATATTTTTTTAAAATATATTTTCAGTGAAATTTATAAGTTAAAATTCTAATTAATGCAGATTCATAGTGATTCTGAGGGTGAAATCAGATTTGCAAACATAAAAAAGTTGGAATTTAACTTCCATCACATCAGTGAGAAAACTGTACACCATCATTATTTTTCCTTTCATTACAATAAATTTTCTTTGCTCAGGAAAAGCATAAAAAATGGTATGTCAGAACTACATATAATGAAATGGCAATCACTTTTGGAATCATACTAACTCCCTGTACGATCAAATTAATTATAAAAGGTTAATTATCATAAAGAATTCCTAGATTAAAAATATTTCTCTAATAAATAAAATTTGAACAAATTTACACAACAATTCCATTTAAGAATACACTCATTGGTTTCCCTGTTGTGTTAAATATATGAGGTTAGGTTAATAAATAATGAGACTAATGTGGCTACAGAAGAACTGTGCACATGCTAAATTCATACCACTGAATTTAGGTGTTGCGTGAAGCCTTCTCTTTCGATTGTTGTAATTAAAATTTGTTTTTATTAGACATATTAGTCTGGTCGTGGTCATTGTTTGGATAATATCTATTATTTTGTTTTGCTAAAAAATTGTGTTTTATTAAAGCAAAGAATTGTTGTGAAATTACTTTTTTATCTTGGAAAAACCTCTACTGAAACTTACCTTTTATTAAAAAAAGTATATGGCAATGAATGTTTATCTCGTGCACAGGTTTTTTAGTGGTTTAAGCGTTTCCAAGAGGGCCAAGAAGATGTTTAAGGTGATGTTCACTTTTTTACGTCAAAAATGGATAAAAATATTGAAACAAACTGGTTATCTGATCTGACCTGACTGTAAGTTAAATATTCGTGCAATTGCTGAAACTGTAGGAACTGACAAAGAAAGCGTAAGGCAAATTTTACATAACAATTTTAATGTGCAAAAAGTGGGTGCAAAAATGGTGTCTAGAATTTTAACTAACAATAGAGCAAAAAAAGTTCTTGAAAATATTTGTTCTGACACTTTGAATGCCACTGAAAATGACACAAACTTCTTGGAAAGTGTGATAACATGTGATAAATATTGTTTTTTCAGTTATAATTCAGAAACTTAGCATCAATCCATGTACTAGAAGGCTCCGACCTCACCAAGAGCTAAAAAAGCTCAAATGAACAAATCAAAATTCAAAGCAATAATGATTGTTTTTTTTTATTCATGGGATTGTGTACCTTCACCAGGTTCCTGAAGGTCAAACTATTAATTAACATAACTTCTTTTAGGTCCTTGCTCAACTCTGTTAAAAAGCAAGAAAAAAGTCCTGAATGTGGAATAACAATTCATGGGTTCTTTATCAGGACAATGTACCGGCTCACACTGCATTGTTTGTTAAATGTTTCTAGCCAAGTATAATACCCCCGTGTTAAACCATCCATGTCATTCACCTGACCTGACACCATGTTATTTTTACCTGTTCCCCAAGGTCAAATTTGTATTAAAAAGAACAAGAGTTCACACTGAAGAAGCTGTAAAAGAAAAATCGGCACACATCATTATAGAATTAACAGAAGAAAACTTCCAGTAATGTTTCAAACAATGGAAAATTCACATGGAGTGTTGTAGGAATAAAGGAGGAACGTATATTGAAGGGAAAAGTAACTAAATATGTAAATTTAAAATAAAATATTTTACAGCATTAGTCTCATTATGTAATAGCTACATATTGCACACAACTCAAGTTACATACTGCAGTAGAATGTTTATTTATATTTAATCTTATACTCACGTTAATAACTGAGATTCTAAGGTATTAATAGTACGTTTTAAAGATGCACATTCTTGCTTGACAGCTTCATAATCTTCAAGTGTGCGGTTATCCCAGTTATTAGAAGTCTCATCACTTAACTTAACTTCCAGTTCTTCTGTTGTAACTTTCAAGTCCTCTTTTAGTTGTTCTAATTCATTTTTATTTTGTCTGGTATTCTGCTGAGGTTCTAATAGCTGCTCTAAAAATTCATAAAACAATGAATTTTAAAGTTACTAATATAATATTTTACGAGCTATTTCTTATTAATGTAACATAGACACTGGACCACATATTTAAGTAATTAGGATTATGACCTATTCTTCCTGTCAGTGGTCCATCTACTCACTTCGTAAAGGCTACCACGGTTTTGAAACTCTGTTGTTCCATCTTCAGGCCATGATACAAAATGTTAAATCCCTCTGTCGAGGTCATCACAAAGTCAAACAAAACATTAAAAACATATGTCACAAACACTGAACAAAATTATATGATTAAAATACATACAATGAAATTTGGTTTGGCCAAACAATATATGCAACCAAATGTCGTTACATTCCGGACTGTAAAAAGTAACTAAAAAGCTAAACAGGTCAGGAAGAGATCCACTGTTTGTCATGTCCCATATAACTGGTAAACTATGAAGCTTTTGCCAGTTCTGAAAAAGACTGAACTATAAATCTTTGATTTACTTCAACTTGAAAAATACAAGTTCAAGGATAGTATTAAAACTTGTACATTTCAGAAATTTGAAATTAAGGGTCCGGACTGGATGGAAGACTAGATGATTTTTACCTGAATGAAGGGATAAAGAAAGTAATTATGCAGAAGAGCGGATTGTTGTGGTTCAAGGCATTCTGGCATAGACAACATTGTTGTGGTTAAAGATAGACATAGACATATTCCCATTTTAAAAACCTTAATTCCTCTTATTACTTATTTCAAAATTATTATTTATAAGCTTACATTTGCAATGATTTTAATCGACAACTTTTCAAAAATCACTATAATTCCAAACAACCTGTCTTTCCAATTTAAAATATTGCAGTTTCCATTGGTTAGCATTTACAATGGCAATTAGTAAGCCGCAGGGTCAGACGTTAAGAGTAGCAAGAATATATTTGGGAAATCTGTGCTTCTCCCGAGTCAGTTTAGGCTATATATCGCCTGTTATAGAGTGTCGAGTAGCAAACAGCTATATGTCTTGGGGCAGAAAACCATAAATCGTTTAATATTGTATACAGAAATATATTAAATTGAAATGATCCTATTCTGATTTTGAAAATCAGTTATACATTTTATTACCTATATTATAACTGCAGGCGAAGCCGCAACGGGTAACAACTAGTCTTTACTGTACATGTTCCACAAGTTTTCTTGGTCACGGTACAACTGTACAAATGTTAAAGTTTATTCCTCACTCAAATGAATAGTAATTTTTATTTGTCTTTAACTAGAGAACCTGGTAAACATAATCCACGTGGTTGAATATTTCCAGCGACTGGCGGACGGCAGTTGTCATTTACATGGTGCCAGCGGCAATAGAGTGGTGGCGACATCCGTACAATAGAGTGGTGGAGGGGATGCCAGTAAAACAAAAATATTTGTTCTGCTGAAGCGGCCAGTGACTGGCACACCCGGGGCTTATTAGTCTCACCAGTGACTGGCAACCTTAACTGGAACGCGCACTGGTAACGTGTAAACGGGCCTTAAGAGAAAATTTTTCCAATCGCTTGCAGAATATGTAAAACAGAAACTTCATTAAGTCAGTAAGTTTGGTTTACTATTGTGGACATAAGCTAAAAATAATCCTAGGTTATGCATGTGACTCAGAAGAAGAAACAAGTACTGTTCAGACTATTTATTTATTATTAATTAATAAATTAATCCAGGAAAAATAAAAGATTCTTTCATCCTTTAATCAGCACAACCATTTATTTATGACCACAAAAGTTTGTATTATGCATGGTATGGCTATACATTTATAACCTGGATTTCCTCCTCATTTAGTACAATGTTTATTTAAGTTTGTTGATTCTACAGTCTAGTGGGGCATATGGGCAATATATTGTACGGGAAGTAATGACTGTGAGAGTGAATTTTAAGATAGTTTACATTATGTAAGGTCTAAACACACGAACCAGTCAATGACCACTAATCATCAAATAATTCACATCACATAAAACTCACTAACCAATAATTATTGCAAACATGTCAAGTAAATAAATAATAGTGTGTTGCTCTGTTTATAAATATTAGTTGATTTGCATTAACAGTATTTATTTTCATTTTATGAACCTTGTTTTATTAATATGGAAAATAATTAATTTTATAATTTACCTTATTTGCAAAAGGTATAGTTTTAAATAAATGACAATGATAACCATATTGGTTTTTCGCCGTAAAAAAAATGATACAAGTAAGCTTTGAAATCCTTCATAAAATGGTCATTAATTTTAATTTACCTTTCTTACCTTTAGAAATAAAAACAAAGCTTTTTTATAAAAAAAAAATATTTGTTTAAACCCACCACATCACTACATTTTTAATGTGTTGAGAGATACTGTTTAAAGGGTTAAAAATTGTAAATTACATTGATCCTTAAAATAACACAACAGAAATAAAAAAGGCCAGGAATGAGGAAGAATTAGAGGGGCAACTGGCATGATGAAGAATAGTTCTCTTCATAAGAGACAAATGTGGAAAATAAAATTAAAATTCATTGAAATGTCAATTATTTGTAAATACCTTGGTAAAAAAAAGAACTGATATATACACAATCTAATATTTCAAGAAATAATTTTAAAAATTCAAGAAACCTTTGAGTCTAAGATTACTTGGTTATTATACTTATACTACCGTTTTTGTTTTTCAAAGAAAATTGAAAAGTGCAATAACAATTACAATTAATTAAATTTTTTAAAAACAAATTATGCAATTTACACAAGTAATACCATGTATATATTATTTTTTTGCAAAAATTATTAACTTTTCACATATATATTTGTACTATAATATTGGTATTTAGTTTTTACATATTTCTCTAATTTAATTTATTATTGTTTGAAGTTTATTATTTTTTTAATAAAACCCACAGGTAAAAATGAATTTAAAAAAACTTCAATATTTAACATAGATAGTAAAAACTTCAATAAATATTATTACAAATGTTTGGCAATAAAATTTTCAACTTACTTTTGAGTAGTAAAGTTTCTTCCTCCTTTTTGTTATCATCTTCTTGTAAAAGTGAAATTAATTCTTTAAATTTGATGGCCTTTTCTGTAAATAAACATTGAAAAGCCTTGCAGCGTTGTTTTATTTCCTCTAATGATGTCTCTCTCTGATCTTTCATATTCTGTGCATCCTAAAACATACCTCATATCAAAATACAGAATTTCCATTTTTTTTACAGATATTCTGTTTTATGTATTTACCTTAAATATGATCAGCAGAAATTTTTTTTTTTTTTTTTAAATGTCCGACTATTGTGCACACTTGGGCTAATGCAGACGATGGGATGATTTACAGCGTATGAAAATGCCAAGCCCTAGCTGGGAATCGAACCCAGGTCCTCAGAAATAATTGTTTTTTGGTTTACAAGATATATCTGTGGAGTGGATAAATAACTGAATAATTGACCAAATGAAGGGCTTTTAATTTTTATTTTATCACTTTTCCCCATCTTGTAAGTCAAATGCATAGTTATATCTTTGGAATATTTGAAAGCTATCACCATTTTAATAAGATTGGAGGTTCGTTTAACTGAAACTCGGTCAACCAAATTCCTAGATTAACCAAATCATTTCTTGAGAAAAAAATAGTGTAAAAACAGAAACTTCATTTGCTATAAAGAAAATTATAGACCATAGCAATGTGTATTATTGGATACAAATAAACGAATGTATGATAAGAGTACAGCATAAAAAACAAAGCTCCATTTGTGGGTTATAATTTATACTTTTGTAGTAGCTTTTGCTATAAACTGTATGCGTGCCAGTACCAAAGGTGTATTCTTAAACTGACTGTATGCAAGACTCACTTGTTTTCCTTTAATGCTTACAAATAACATACTTTAGTTGCCACATGTGCTCTGTGTATTTTCATGTAGTAATGCTTTAATGTCTAGTGAACTACCACATGTGATTGTGATAACATGAAAACTAAATAAGGCAGGTAATAAAAAGAAATCATTAATTTTTTAACAGCCTTGAAACATTATAAATACTAATGAATGTTGGCATAAAATTCAGTTTCCCTTGATTTTTAAATGGCTGTACAGATAGTTTCAAAAAAATCTAAAAGTGAGAGGTTAAAATAATGATTAAAATGTATAAAAGCAAAAACATTAATCATGTTATCTTTCAAGGCATGAGGTGTTAGATGGTAAAACAGTTAACTGTACACCTATCTGTGTATATAGCATACAGACTTCATTTTCAATTTTATAGTCATGATTTCCTATCTGAGAGAACAGTCACTAAGACCTATTAACAAAACTGTAATAATTAATAAATAGAGAGAAAAATGACGAATGTTATTTACAGAGAAGTTCTGAGTACTTAAACCTTTGTAGGTCCAAAGAAAAGATTTTTCTAAATTATATCTCAAAAGGTTAAAAAAGAGTAAATTTTTAGTTTTTAATCAGTGATGAAGCTGCGATAGAGGCACTTTATAAATAAAGGCTTTAATTAAGTTACTATCTACCTGAAAACAGTTGATAAAAAAAGTAAAGATAATGTTCTGACATACATAATTGTACAATCTGAATAAGGTCGTTGGTAAAATATTTGTGATTATTACCTTATTACATTGTTAATAATTTTTATATTTTGATAATGTATTTTTTCAGAAACAATTATAATGAAAAATATATTTTATGAACTGGTCAATCGCTAATAAATTAATTCAAAAAATCAATGTTCTACAGTTTGTGAAATAAGTTAGAAGTATGAAATCTACCTGCAGCTTTTCTGTAGTACAACTCAAGTTTTCTGTAATCTCACTTAGATTGTTCTTCGCTGAATCCAGGTCTTGTTGTAAAATTTTGACAGTCTCTTCGGACACTTCAGATTTCTCTCGAGCTTCAGTTAACAATTCTATAAGATATTCAGATTTAATTAATACTTTAATATTCTAAAGTATTTTGTGTTCCATATATTATATACAAGTTATAGTAATAAGTATATGTGCTTCAAGGACTTTTTTAAAGAAAACTTATATTTGATCTTTTATCGCAGCTATTTCTGAATTTTACAATCTTTGGGCTGTGCTGATATATACATTACACCTTTAATTCAATTATTTGCCTTTTATGAAATGTTGGCCTTTAGAAAGTAGGCTATTTATGGAGAAAATAAATTTGTCATGTAAAAATAGTTCAAAAATCTCATTGCATATACATGATTTAAAGAAATGCTGAATTTCTTCACTATCTTGTTTGTAAAAATCATTACAACAAGAAGAGCTGCAAGAAAATGTTTGCAGGATTATACACTTCCTGCTTTTTACAATTTTACTTTCTTAAATTTACCTAAAATATGAAATCATATTTCATATTTACCCAAGTATAAATTTCATATTATACTTTCTTAAATTTACCTAAATCAAGTATAAAATCTTGATTCTGTACTTCTGACACATTATTTTTATTGTTATTATATTATATATAAATTAATTAAAGAATGAAAAATTAATAATTACAATTCAAAAAAATAATCAAAAACAGTAAATACAGAAACAAAGAGATTCAAAACTCAATAACTACAGGAAAGGTTAATTAGTTACCAGTGGTACAAATCTTGCTCACAAATTTACATTATTCTTCAAAGATTAAAATGTTTATAGATAGAAAACATTAAAAAAATGTGAATGTTTCTACAACATCCAACAGAAAATATGAAGGGGATGGTACACAAACCTACTAAACCTGCAATGAAAGAAATGAGAGACGAGGTCGAACATATTAAATCAATAAGGCAACTACTTCTTATCAATATAAAGAGATAGGCATCTCTTATATTGGCCTATCTCAAATCACATGAGTATACAAACCATACATCTATCAGAAGTAATTTATGATATCCTTTTGGCATATCAGTGGACATGTTTGCAACATTGGATGCGGTTTACCTTTTGAAGAATTCTGTCTATTAGTAATAATGAATTGTTTAAAACTATTCTGTTTTCAGTAATTCCTTTAGAAGTGATTCTAGGATACATGAATTATATAGTTTTCTATAAATCAAATTTCCATAAAGGATTTCCACTGCTGAAGTCTTCTAATAGTTTGTTGTTTATGTAGGATCGAAGTGAGGGTATTGGAGTTGTCTTAACCACTCCCAAAATGAAATGTAAACAGTTGTCTTTGACTTAATTCATGTTTATTTTTTTCCTGTTTGATAGTCATTGAAAGAATTTCTTCACCACATATCAGACATGGTTGGTCCAATGTCTTTTCCAAAGACTGCATTGGAGGTCAAAAGTGCAACAAAAAACCACATCCACTGTATTTTTTGACATCAAAGGGTCATCAAAAGTTTGTTCATAAAAAGTTAATCCCAACTGGTGTTACAATATACTCAGATTTTTACTGTGACGTTTTGAAGCATGTGAGACAAGTCTGTAGCAAAACAGATTTGAATTGTGAAAAGACCAATACTGTTCTTGGATCCTGGCAATGTGCCTCCACTCACACTTCACCCAAAACAACACAGTTTTTAAACAAAAACAATATGGCCACCATTCAACATCCTTTA
Source organism: Callitettix versicolor (assembly GCA_022606455.1). Taxonomy (NCBI): domain Eukaryota; kingdom Metazoa; phylum Arthropoda; class Insecta; order Hemiptera; family Cercopidae; genus Callitettix; species Callitettix versicolor. The sequence continues at coordinate 41,189,729 of CM040182.1, forward strand.
TATTCACCAAACTTATGACATTACTGTTCCTAAAAATTAAATTTGAAATGAAACATATCATTCTGACACTGTTGAAGACAATAAGAAAAGAACACAGGTATTAGGCAGCCTTAAGGGAATGAAGTTTGCACAATTTCCAGGCATGGGAAAATGATGGATCGGTTGTATTGATTCAAAGAGAGTCTAGTTTTTGGAAAGTGGGAGCCATTAATAGCCTATGTAAGAAAAACAAAACAAAACAAAAAATAATAGACCTAATTCAGGAACTTTCTAAAAGAACCATGTATAGTGTTGTTATTTTCAATTTATAACAAAAAACATGTTTTTCCACTAGTTTATTGTTTCTGACAATCCAGCAATAGTAATGTCCAACATATTACTATCAGTGTTCTATAATTTTCTATTTTTTTGTAATAAGTACTTTACAAAAAAAAAAAAAAATAATAATTTATAGTGAAATATACGAAACCAGCATTATAGATTTTTGAAATGGAAATTATATTTTGAAAACTAAGTTCATAAAGTTAACACTAAATTTAGTTGACCTTGATTAAGCAAATTATACAGTCAAATTAGTCAACTTATACAGGGCTTTATTCGAACTACTGTTAATTTAAACACATATATCTAATGTTTATAATAGACAGCTTTACATAAACATTTCAAGGCAACAAATCAATTATCAATTAGAATGTACTAAAAATATGTAAATATTAAATGAATTAAAGAATCACAGACATTAGTCATATGATTTCTCCTTAATTTACACAGATTGTCTTTAATGAAAATAAATATTAAGACTCCCGAACTTCTTTAACTGTTTTTTTTCAATATATGTTGTATACTTAAAATTTATTTACTTGCAAAAAATAATGTTGAATAATATAAAGATACAAGCATGAATGAGGGCTTAAACAATAGTTTGGTTTAATTCTTTTTGAAAAAAAACAATTCAATATAGACATAAAAATATTGTTTGTGACATTAAACTTGAAAAATGTAAGTAAAATTTTTAAGTTCTTGCAGTTTTTGTTTCTTATTCACATATGGGTGAAGCTAGTTTTTAAAAATATGTACTAAAACACAAATTATAGAGTAATATGCTTTTAAATTTTAAAAGAATGTCTGACCTTCCACCATTAAATATACAAAGACTGCTTTCTAATATACTAAATTTACTAAATATGATATTTCTACAAAATAACCAAAACTATTGTGCATTAATGCATCTACTTAAGAAGAAAATGCATGGGTAATCTGGGTAAAATGCAAATAACTAATATTTATGATTTTTTTATATAAATTTAGTAAAGGTACTAGTGGAGTATAGCGTGACCATCGTTATCCGAGAATTTTTTTTTAATACATTATTCTGAATGTTATGGTAAAAATTCTTTTGACTTAAAAATTATTGCCATAGCTATTGTATCGAGTAATTTTTATATTGTAGCAATTAATTGCTAATTGTAAGGAATAAGATAGTGATTTCAAAAATTGCTTTCTTCGCTTGAAATATTAGTTTTAAATCAGTTATAATGAAAGAATTTTCCTAAATAGCACAATATTACATAAAATATTTTTTAGCATTTATACAGTCACTGTTTGTAACACTCTTAATAGCAATTGTATTATTACTGTTTTTAAAAATATTTTAAACAAATATATTTACCTAACCACTTTGTTTGCACATTAATGTTTCCTTTCTTCTTACTGTAACATCGCTAAACCAAATAAAATGTATTTCAGGAAGTGTAGTTGGCGAGTTTGCCACAAAAAGTGCAACCAGAAATCATGTTTTCATAAATACATATTTTAGTTTTTTAAGATTTTTAAAGATTCATTTAATAACTTTCATGCAATACTTCTTTTACACAAAACAGTGTTACTTAGGTTCTTCAGTACTTTTTTAAAAAATTTCTATTGTGTTCACTAGAAATTCATTAATACTGAACAAGGAACCACTTGGCTGTTAAAAGGAATAAATCGTAAACAAGATGGCCTCTGAAATAAATAATAAAACACACCTCAAAATGAAAATTTTACAAATTCTAGTGAAATAAAAATAATGTTTAACAAAATTATAATATGTATAATAAAAGAAAAATGTACAATTTATATAATATTTGTGTAATTCAGTCATAAATCTTACATTTATCTGATATAAATGTAATATTTCATGCAAAGAAAGCAATTTTTAAAATCATCTTCTTATTACATACAACTAGCAATTTTCAAAAAATCACTACGGCGATATTTTTGAGTCCTCACAAAAACTTGTTCGTCTGCATTAGCCCAAGTGTACACAACAGTCAGACGTTAAACACACAAAAAAAAATCACTATAATATTCAGAATGTACATAAAAAATTTCTTGGATAATAGTGGTCACACTATTTTCCACAGTTAACAAAATTAATGTATTAATACTTAAAAGAACTAAACTAAAAACATGCATACCAATGCACAAAATGCAAACCTGTGTACAGAATAATCTGGCAATCTTTGAACTCATTATCCAGATTCATATAATAAACGGCATCTAAACAAAACCAAAAACACCATAACACATGAAAGCAAACATAAGCCAATACCAAAACCAAAATGGAAAAAAATATAAATTAGTTATGCAGTTTAGGTTAAATTAAAATGTTATTTCAAATCTTCATCAGTCAAATAATATCAGATATAGTGGTGGGTTTACTGAGTCACAAGAAGCAAAAAATAAAATAATATAACTACCACAATATACAATTATTATGAAATAATTTACTAGAGTTCATAAAAACTGATGTACTCTAAAAAAATTCTATAGAAAATCTTAAAACTTTTTACTAATAACAACTATACACTGTATCAAACAGTGACTTGTAAGCTTTCGTTTGAACTGTTAATTTATTTCAAACACAACATATTTTAAAAGCTTCCTTCGAAACGGAAGTTCAAAACTCATTTTAAAAAGTTAACACAATTTTACTAAATAGAAACCAGCTAAAGTTTAGATCAGCACAGTCCTGATCACGTAACTATAGTTAATGAAATTATCTGACTGATGAAAATAAAAAAAACAACAGATTTTTTAATGTAAAAAGTGCAAAAAAGGAAAGACAAGTAATTTTATTCATGGGCCATCCACGAAGTAACTCACATATTGGCTGGGTGAGTACAGTATGTAAATTTCCATTAGGATCTGAAAGTTTCCTCCAACTAATTATATATATAAATTTAGGTAAGACAGTATGACCTTATTGTTGCTTTTTCTCTGTTCACAATTATGTTTTAAAATATGTGCTGCAAAAAAACCCCATTAGTTATACAGTATGATTAATCGTACAATTTTTGTTGGCAAGGAAACATTGAGCTGACTGTCATTTATCAGCAACTGTGTAAAATACATGGTAAAGATGTGATGACTGAAAGTAGAGAAGCATTTATTATGATGTTTAAATATTGCCGCAAGAACATCCATGATGAAAAAAAAAGTGGCCCACGAAGCGCTGTCACAGTGGAACTGGTCAATAAAATCAATATCAAAATTTTTGTATACAAATCATCGTTTTACGATGATGGAACTCTTGTTTGAGTTTCCTGAAATTTTACTGAGCTTACTATACAAAGTTTTGATCCAGAAGTTAGGTCACCATAAGATCTATGCAAAATGGTTATCACAAATTTTAACAGAGGAAAATAAAACAACGGATGGCAACCTCCTGTGATATTTCTTAAGGTATATGTAAATAGTATATAGTATGTAATTATGTAGTATCTAATATATAATTGTGTGTTATGTAATCTGTAGTATGTATTAATTAATATATAGTATGCATCACATAGTACATAGTATGTAGACTAAGATGGTGAATTACCTTCTGGATGTATTTTTACTAGAAATGAGACTTGAATTAAGCACGTTAATTGTGAAACAAAACAGCCGTTACGAATGGGGAAATACTAGTTCACCCAGAAAGTTCTTGCAAACATTGTCTGTAAAAAAACTGATGACCAGTTTTTTTGGAATAAGAAAGATGTACTATTAGTCAACTTCTTGGAAGTGATTCATCAATAACCTCGAAAAATATTACAAAAATTGTGTAGAGCTATTTCCGACCCAGAACTTCTTACAGGATTTTGGGTGGGAGGTTTTCAATCATCTGCCATACAGTCCAGGTCTATCAAGAAACCTCCATACAGAGTTTCTTTGCAAGAAAACCTTCCTAACAACACAGAGTTTAGATGAATGAATGATTGAAATCACAAGTGGCAAATTTTTAAAATAATGAAATTTGTAAGCTTGTTCATTGTTATGAGAAGTTCCAAGAAAAATAAGTGATAAAAGTGTCGCTTTACAATATTTATATAAACATTTTCTTCCATTTGAATTTTTTTATTCCAAAATGTGAGTTTCTTTGTTGATGCCTTCATAAAAACTGAAATCCTTAGGTTAGTTACTGATGTTATCAATGCACGCAAAAACATAGCAAATGTACTCAACAATGCACAAACACACAGGTAAAAATGTGACTTTCAAAAATAAAAAAGACATACAATACAAACATTTTCTACAGTTTTAAGAAAAACAAAAGCAAATTATTTAAATATACTATAAGTCACACTGATAACGTCTATAATTTATAATCACTGATTATAATGTTATACTCTATTTTAATTAAAAGTTTACAGTAAGCCAAACAATGCAATACAGGCTCACATTCGTTCACCATTATTTTTATACTCTGAAAAAATGGCACAATGCATGAGACCTCATTGGGGAACATATGCCACATCACTTAAACCTCTCTGAAAATAAATGTCACGTGACATCAGACTCCATTGAGGAACAAATGTTATATGACATTAAATATCACCGGGAATCACATTTCGCATCTTGTGAGACTATATTATTTTAAACGTCAAAATTGTTTCTAAAAGTTTTAAAATTAAGAGAGAAATCATTCAATTCTTATTAGAATTTGATTTTTTGTAATATGCCAATGAACCTGAAATTATTTAATTAACGTACATAGAAGAAATGAAAACAATTACTTCAATGTGAATATTTATTTGATTAAATAAACATTTTTTTAAATGTATTTTTATAAAAGTAATAAGAAAAAATACTTGTTTTTCATTGGTTATTTTGAGGTTTATGAAAAAAAAGGTTAGTGGTTGTCATCACCATGTTTGGAAGAGGCAGACAAGTTAAGCACATTATTGTAATAGATGGTTATTTATGTATCTCCCGCAACCATTGTGCATGAAAAATAAAGAAAATGAAGGAAACCATCTTCAAACCTGTACCAAAACAAATTATTCTGAGCATTTCATTTAGAATTCCCTCCTCAAACACCACAAAGGTTAGAAAATTGGCAATGATAAGAGAAAATTATTTTGCTACAATATTCACAATTGGAAAAAAATAATTTAATAATTAGAAAACTTTAGAAACACACATATAATATTTGTTTACTATTACAGACCTTCAATATGTTCAACAAAAAACTAACATTTGATCATTCCATCTATTAGAGTATTTCAAGACAAGTGAAAAAATTTAGATCTGTGAAATTCCCCATGTGCTAACTGTAAAACTAACAAAACACATGTAAACTTGCAAAATTCATATTAGATTAGTACAAACAATAAAACTCACTTTTAATCTATTGAAATAAACACAGAACTTTAAGGAGGAAAAATAAAATGTTGGCATATAAACAAACGGCTTTACATTAAAAAAAAGATGAGCTTGTTCACTTTAAACTTAAATGATCATACTTCTTGGGAAAACAAATGAAAATAAAAAAGCCTACTTAGATTAAATATAATTTTATAAAAAAATTATGATATTAGAAGGCCAACCAAAAGCAATCAGGAACCAATTGTTGATCAAACCAAAACTAATTTTGGTTTGAGTGATAAACCGGCTATGTAGGATTAAGTTATGCAACTTAAAATATAAAAGGTTAAATAAAAAATAAGTTTTTTTTATACTGAATTTTTTAAGAACGATTTACTTTGATACAAGGATTTACAAAAAATATTTACCATATTTCTAAGCATTTGGTAGACTTAGTATAATAAATGTGAATGAATGTATATTTATTTAATGTTTCTATACTGTAGAGTCTCCCTAATCTAACACCTTTGGAACCTGGCACATGTCAGATTACAGTGAGTATCAGGACTATACAGAATGTCAATCAAAAAACTAACACTGTATAGTACTACGTTGAACTATAATGAAAATGAAAGTAGAAACACAAAATATATTATATGACAGTATAATGCATTGCCAAAGTAACGTAACATTTTTTTGCTAATTCTCAAACTACTTTATGGAAGCGACAAAGATATACACCATAAACATAAAAAAGGAACTTTATTTGTGTAGGCAATCTGTAACCCAGACAGGAAATAAAAGCTCTTGTGTTTATAACTTCATTGGCTGAATAGATAGATAAATATGTGTTCTGACATTTCCATTTGAACATAAACAATACTCGCCATTGACTCTTTACTCCTATTCACATTTACCTATGATAATTTACCCACAACAATTCCCTCTCCTTTCTTTCTAACTGTAGGTGTAAGACTTGAGTGTACAAGGTTCTTATCATATTTCTTTACAATGTCTCACTTGATAGGTACGTTATTTATGCTTAGGGGCTAAGTTTCGATTTGACCCTGACACAATGATATTCCGTTAATGAATGAGGCAACCAATTCTGTCACAACACTGATCACAATCAACCATCAATATTACACTGACGGAGTCAACACATATGGAGATAACACCTATCCATTACTGTTGCGGTTTAAGAGCTAAAAGACTCTTAAACAGCGATTCACATGCTTAGTGGACAATGATGTACCGAATAAACATCGGAGCATCTCTACCACTACTAAGTACAGTAGGCCCTACAATAACTCATCGTAGAGTCACCTCCATTTAAAAACTAGTGCGTCGGACTACTGAAGGCGGTGTCAGGAATAACAAGACCATACATACACATACACAGAAGCACTTATGTAGAGGCTCTGTACTGTATATACATTCATAGAGCATAAAGGTATTTAAAACATTCCAGAAGCTTGTAACATGGTAAGTATCTTTTATTGTCTTCTTCTTTATTTGTTTCACCCAACTTTGGGGTACACTAAATCAATCACTTTTTAATGTTCTGTGCCTTCCTCGTGGCCCAGTATTGCTTCATTAGTTGTGATCTTGCTTTTCTTTCTTCGTCAGAGATTTGGATCGTTCACTTGGATTTGACTTTGCCTTGGAACCGTTGCTTCTTGTCCTTGGTTATTGTTTTGGCTGTTCTGTCCATGAGCCTAGTGTCAGTGATATTGACACTTTCATTGTCTTTTATTGTCATTATATAAAAATTAATGGTTTTCTAAAAATTTGATGTAAAGAAACTTTGTAAATTTCCATTGGAAAATGAGCTACTGAAATACCATCATGGAAGGATTGATGCTTGAAATAATCATCAATCCTGATCTCGCGAACACTTTTTGAGATGTAATTAAAATTTATTTACATGTGTGTGTGTGTATGTGTGTGACACAATCACATTCACAATTTTGGTCCTATTTGATTCAAACTTAGGGTACAAAAATCAATTTTTGCAATAGCTTTGAAAAGTTCATTAACCAGTAAAATTCTTCAAAATGGCAGCCACTTCAAATCTTTAAAAATTCTCAACTTTTTTGTATAAAATGTTTCTGAAAATACGATTTCACTATCATAATTATAGTGTTGAAAAATGCATTAACTAATATTTTGATTTTTCAAATTCCATTGAAACTGACATTTTTTTACAGCAGTCGGAGTTCATTTTTGCATTTTAAATATACTTTTAAAGTTTAAAATGTTGATTATGATGGTGAAATCAGAAATTCAAAAAAGTAATATAAAGAAAAATTATTTTGGAAATGTGCACTACGATTATTTCTTACTTAACATACTATAATTTATTTTGTATGACTTACTCTATATTAATTCTCATCCACAAAAACCAAAAATGGTTTTTCGTCTCACCCACAATTTGTCTCCACTTTCTCCTGGTCTCAGCTTCTAAGTAATATAACCTTTTCTTTAAAATATATTTAATGTAAGCAGGCTTTCTTAATTTCATTTCTGTTTGCCCAGAAAGTTCAAACTTCAATATAAAATGAACAGAGTCAAATTTGTTAATGCAAGACAGTTTGAGTGTATGAAGGGCACATTATACTGTGTTTATTTTGAAAGTATGTATGTTTTATGTTAGTTTTGCAGTTATCAGATAGGAAATTACAAAAATTAATGAAAATTTTCTGAAGTCATAAAATACTCCGATACACAGAATAAGCAAATGTGAGTTTATCTTTGAATATATTGTAGAAGGTCTGTATCAGTAGAAAACATTTATTTCAAAAATTCATTAAAAATATCAAATGCATTTTTTAAAAAGTTTTCTAAATACTGTACTAAATAATTTGGTTTTTCATGTTATTTCAAAATGGTACATAAACTTTGTATCAAACTATGCATGATGGATTTAACAATGACAAAAAAGCAACATATAATATTGACTTAAAAGAATACTTGTATTTTATTATCAACTCAGAAAATTTTGTCATATCAGTAGACACTGAATAGAAAGTTATTATTGCTAGTACTAATTTTTTTCTTAGCATAAAAAATGTATGGCCTGCATTTTTATTTTATGATTTCAAGTATAAATATACTTGAACTATAACTACGAAAATTACTAATAATTAAATTATTAAAGTGTTAAGTTTTTACAAGCAAATTCAACCATTATTTTACTTTTTTGATTCTTTAGTGATATTTTACATTAGTGATACTTTCCTGAATTGAAAAACATGATTGACGTCAGGATGTATACACCTATCCAGTATGTATAACAATACACTCAAATGTGTTATACCAAGTCTCTTTAGTTTTTTGATCTTTTAGTACTTTTCTTATTCAAATTACAATATAATAAATATCAACCCTTTTCATTCTAAATACTGTTTTTGCATTTGAAGTATTATTTGTAATACTCATGGTTCAAATATACTGGGTATCTCAGACCACAGGTTTGGTATGTATGACTAAATAAACTAACACAGGCTAGACACTTTTTGCTTCTCTTAACCCTCTTATTCGACCAGAGAATTCAGGAAATTTATTTTCAACTTGGTTAAATACTCCAAAAGAGAAATTTCTGAGGAGAGTAGGACATTTTTGAAAAAACATCAAATGTAAATGTTTGTTGTTTGATACCTAATTTAATGACCTCTACATTAAAACATTTTGGCAAAAAAATTCTTATCTTTATTTACAGGATATACCAAAACAAACAATTGTCGTTTATACAGTCTGAGATAAAACCAAAAAGTAAATGTAAAAAATATTTGTTTTTAAGTAGACCTTAAAAATGATGTGCCATCCAACCAATTTTGATATTTCAAAATTTAGACTAACATTTTTTTGTTTTTTTTTTGAAATTTTAGCATTTTTTTAAATTTACAAAACCTATTGAAAAATTCCCTGTTTCCATTTTTCTAAGAGAAAATCACCTGTATTAAAATAAAAAATTGTTGGTTATCTTATGTTTCACAGTAATAATAACAGTTACATAAAACCTAAATTTTTGGACCATTTGGCATAGTTTGTAGACAGTGACGAGAATTTAATTTTTTTTACACCAAAGTGTTCTGAGTAGAGACTTCCTGATTTTTTTTTAGATTCGAAGTTATGGGAAGGAAGAAACAAGAAGTGCCTATGTTTGTTTGACTGCTTTACATACCAAACCAGTTGTCTGATATCCGGTATATAGTGCATGGACACTACAAACAAGGCCCCCCCCCTTGTTTGACACCCTACGGAGAGGACACTAAAAGTACAACAATGAGTAAGGACGTCATAAGAGGTCATTCACATATATAATATGAATAAAGAGGTCATATGACGTCTTCATTATTTTGTATATTTATACGCTGCAATTATTGCGTAAACAGAATGAAAGATAATATGAAGTTATTTTATATGCCCGTCTTACAATGGTACATTTTCCCGCTAAATATAATAAAAGTAAATACATTCATTGGTGAATGATGATTGGGCATTCCCAGAAAATGGGATGGTCTTGCAGTGTCAGTATAGTTTGATGTGTAAAATACTGGCAGCTTGGCGGTAGTTATTATCGTTTTGGCGGTATTTGAAGATGTGTGTTATTAAGAGTTTATTTCAAAATTGTGTTATTTTTTTTAAAACGTTTTATTATTTTTATTTGTGTGGTTGTTTTTTGTTGTGGTTTTGTTATTACTGCTTTCTTTATAATTTAAATTTACTATATATTGTTGGGTTAAGTGATTATCACATGTTCAATTTGGTAAAAAATCGCTAATGGATTATTGTCTCAACATGATTAAGCAAATTGTAGAAGTAGGCTACATTAAATGCATAAAAAAGATCAGGTTTCTTGACACACAGTCACACACACACGAGTACCGACAGACACCCCTTGCAGCTCACAGGAAGTCATTTCATCTGACCTCTATCAACAAGTAGGGAATAAAAAAGAAAAATTCAAAGGAAGTGATATGTTTGTTACAAGAAGAAAACGAAGGAACAAAAAAGAAAAGATTCTGAATGTTCTCAATGTAGCGTTGCACTGTGTGTATAGCCTATATTCATGTTTTGAGGATTTTTACACAAACAAAATGCACTAAAACAATTTTTCATTTTTATGTATTTTCACAATAAAATAAATTAGTTCTGAGTAATTAAACAAAAATCATTTTTTTTTACTCCTTTCTGACAATTTTGATGCTACTATGCATTAATGTTGTTAACGCAACTCTGACCTCAGCTTTAAAGACATTATCTTTACTCACCAAAGGGTCAATTCAAAAACATCAATAAACAAAAAGGGTTGATATGTATTATGTTGATAATTAGAATAAAAATAGTACTAAAAGATCAAAATAAAGAGATTTGGTATAACACACTTGAGAATATTGCTGTTTTAGAAAATATACTCAAATAAGATCTTCTGCTTATTTGAAACAATTCTTTTTTTTAATAAAAAAAAGAGAAATTTTTTGTCACTTCTGTATTCAAAATTGTTTGCCAATCTTATATAACAATACAACTTAACAATATTTCAAAATAATAAATGTATTATTTTTAATAGACAACACTTACTGATACAGTTATTGTATCAACTACATGTATGTATGTCATGCAAAACAAAAGTGAACAAAGTAGTGCTAATCATAGTGCTGTGAAACCATACACATTTGTCAGGCAACATTGTGCTTGTGGCCAGTTTTATTGTTACACTACCATCTTGTTATTAATTTAAGGTACATATATTGTGCTGTACAATTTCTGTTTATTTTCTTTTTGTTAAATAATATTAACTTTGTATTTATGTGTTCTGAGTTTTACTAAGTACCTAAAAACCCGCTACTCATTGCACCTCACTGTGACAAAACATTAGAGATAGGCAGGAACTGTCATTGGAATATAAAGTATGTTCAAATTAGACATTGACAGTATTGTGTGGCAGCTTATAATAAAGTTTTCTGATGTATCATGCTTTACCAAAAAATGATATTCCTGCTTATCCGAAAGAGCCTTGGTCCCAACAAGTTCGGATAATCTGTTTTTAGACCAAGCTATTACAACATGAAAGTTCATTTCACCTTTCAAGCTGAACATAGTTATAAAATTATAGTGAGAGCATGAATGAACCACAATGAGTTAAAAATCATTAACCATGCTGACTGCATGATGCAATTATTATAGTTTCATTACTTTTTTATGGTTCTTTAAGTGTTAGCATGCTTAGTAAAAATGCCAGCATATATTTGACTGATAACTGTCTTAACTAATTTACCCTTCAGTTCACTTATTTGAGCCTGCAAATTTTCAATTCCAGCTGTATTAAATCCGTTACTTATATTGGAAATTTCTTCCTTAAGTGGTGATGTTTCTTCTATCTGAAAATGCAATACAAAAATGGAAATTACACAATTTTTAGTAAGCAGGAATGCAAAAGATGTACAAATCAGTTACACAAGGCATTGGTTGGCACATATATTAGAACTACATGCATAACTTGGTTATGTTGTACAGTTCTGTTTTATTATCTGTTAATACAATCATCTATCCCAAAGAGCCTAACTTCTATAAAAACATTCATCTTTTCATTTCTTTCTACATTCTCACTTTAATTTGATTGCAAATGTAATTAATTAATTAACTAATTACCACTTTAATTGATATTCATGGTTTAGCTGAAATAGTATTACATTTTACATGTTACAGCAATCTTTTTATTGACTCTTGATGGTGCAAAGAAACACAGAAATGTATAACATTTTTTTATGACATGGTTTATTTTGTTTGTTAGTATGTAAACAATAACATGTTTGGAGGCAATTAATGTTACTCTGTAAGGTAAGGTAAACCCATCAGCATAAAATATTGCACTTATGCAATGTCAAGAGTTGCAACATTTCTGGCTGTATTATGACTAATACAGCCTTGTTTATTTTCCTGGAATCACTATCCATGCTTACTCTGTTTATCATATACAATTCAGCATGTGACCCATCTTACTATTTATTTAGCACTTATGGAACTTATATTTGAAGATCTTTCTTTCACCAACAAGATCTTTCTGGTGTACACACACACACAACACACACACACACACACACACACACACACACACACACACACACACACACACACACACACACACACACACACACACACACACACACACACACACACACACACACACACACACACACACACACACACACACACACACACACACACACACACACACACACACACACACACACACACACACACACACACACACACACACACACACACACACACACACACACACACACACACACACACACACACACACACACACACACACACACACACACACACACACACACACACACACACACACACACACACACACACACACACACACACACACACACACACACACACACACACACACACACACACACACACACACACACACACACACACACACACACACACACACACACACACACACACACACACACACACACACACACACACACACACACACAGTTTTACTAATATGTAGCTACTGCTTTTTGTTACATACTCTCAAATACCCTTAAAACATTAACAGTGATAACCCAGCTCACGGTTGACCTGGACAATGGTCGTATCAGACAACAGTCTAATTCACGGAATGAAAACATAAACGAATTGACCAGCATAACAGTTTACATTTCGGATAAAGATCTGAATATATTATAAGAGTGTTTTCATTTTGTTAAATTATTTCTAAGCAGGTGTGTAAATGTAGACATAACATTGTGCTATGCTGCAGAAATATGTTCAGTTAATACAAACAATCCTTTGACTGATGGGTGTTTCGTTTTTGTAGGGCAATAACCTACACGATATTTCTTAGTTATCTGTTCTTAAAATGACCACTCCTATTCCCTTTTCTGTTGTCGTACCTAATTTTATTTAGTGTGTCATTACGCTTTTACTGTGTGTTAAATTTGTTAGCTCGTTACAAAATTTAAACAATTATAATATTACATCATGTTACATACTTCTGATTTTTAAATTTAAGAAAACATTAAGTGTCTTTGTGTGCGAGTTTCAAATTGTTGTTTAAATCCTGGTTTCAATTTTTTCTTAATATTAATTAAGTAGGTCCTAAAAGAAGTGCTTGTGGTAGTGGAAGTAAAAACAAACTTTGACTACTGAACTAAAAAAAGCTAAAGTGTGAACCAAAAAAATACAAAGTATTGATTTGTTCTGTGTGTATATATGAGAATTTATATTTGTATGAATTTAGTTAAAATAAAGTGTGATTTATGTTGTATGAATTTTCTTCATTCTTGATTTTTGACATATTAATGGTAAACCAGAATTATTTTTTTCTATATAACAAATTAAAATGATTTCCATAAGTCTCTATTGTAAATGCTATAGCAATTTTGCACAGTAGTCTGCTCCGATAACAGTTTTACTTTTGGAACGAATTAAGATAGTTAACCGCTGTAACACTGTACAATGTACAATATAAATTATTCTGGTGTTACGTATATGCAATGTTTGGCGCCTTCACTACTGTATTATCATTATATATTTTTCTTTCATACATACAGCCTACCAATTTATTATTATATACGAGACTTGTATAAAGAGTATCTGACCTTCAGCTGGAGAAAATATATTACATGAAGGGATTGGAACCCTAATCCCCTTCTAAGTACAACTTGTTCCACCACAAACATAGCCCACAAGCTTACCATATCCAAAAACACCTGTGGAAGACATCATTTGGAATGGCATTCAGATCCACTGTCGCATTCTGCATTATCTCTTCTCTACTCTCAAAATGGTATCTTTTCGATGGTATCTTCAATTTTGGAAACAACCAGAAGTTGCAAGGAGTGAATAACTACTCCACCAAAAAGTCTGGATCAGATGCAACAAATAAACTCAAGTATTTACTATGATGTAACTGCCAGTTTTTCACCATTCAGAGCTCTGGTCTTTTCTGTCAAACAGCATTACAGAGTGGGCGAAGAATTATAGTATTCTTTTGTCACTGTTTGTCCTTCTGGTACATATTCGCAATTAACAATTCCACAGAAATCACCTTGATTTTGTTTCACACCTGTCATGCTTTTTTTAGCCTTGAGGATCAGAATGCTTCCATTGCGACGCATGTGTTTTTGCTTCTAAGTTATACCATACACCCATGACTCGTCTCCAGTAACCACTGTGTTCAGAAACTCAGGATCAGTGTTGGTAGTGTTCAGCACGTCCTGTGCAATGTCAAAACAGTTCTTTCTGTTCTGCTAACAACAGCTAGGGCACACATTTTGCAACTACTCTGCACATATTCACATCATTACACAAAATTACACATGAAGAATCTTTACTGATCCCAACCTTTTTCGCAATCTTTGCCAGCATCACATTTTCCACCCTCTTAACAAGTGCATTTCGAGCGATCTGTGGCCTCCCAGAATGCTGTTTACTCTCCACCAATGTGCAGCCATTTCTAAATCAGTTGAACCACTCCTTAATGTATGTTATCCCCATGGCATTATTTCGAAATACCTGTTGAATCTTACAAACTGTTTCACTTTGAGAATCACTACACTTTTGACAAAAAGTGATGCAATATTTGCTCAATTCGATCAGTCATCTTGAGAGAAATCAAAAATCCAGCCAGCAGGCAGCGACTGGTACACTTAAACATGGTGAACAATTCTAGCATCTGCATGAAACTGTCTCATTCACTGTGGACACTGCACCACCCTAGCATCACTACTATGCATGGGAAAATTTAAGGTTAGATACTTTTTAGAAAGGCCTCATATAGTTAATATTTTTACGAAATTTACGTATACATTTAATGGTTTTTTCATATTTATTTCCTTGGTGTGATATACATACTAAATTGGAAGATGGTTTAACTTTGGATGAGAAGAGGCATTACTTAGCTCAGAAGGACAAGATAATAATGGAGGCTAATGAAACTGGAATATTTATTTACTCAACACCTGATGAAGAAAAACACACTGACAAAGATTCTTGAGGACAACTTGGTAATTTATTTAGGTCTATTTTGAGATCAAGTGTGAAGTCAAACTTCTGAATAGATAGTCACTACAGATATTACTTTACTTTCTGAAAATTGGAAAGTACAGAAGGATTGGATAATAGGGCACTTTGAATGTATAATTGTAACAAGAAAACAATTTGGAACTGATAAACTACTAAAGTATAAAAACATGACTTGTCTGACATTCTTGAATTTTTGTTAACAATAATATCATTGAATTTTTAGTTGTCAAAAAAACACACCGTATTTGACCTGTTCTAATCCAAACAGAACAAGAAAGGAAATGGAAGTTTTCTTGGTTATTTTATATCTGTATGGCAATAATTTTCTTCCTGAACATTTTGCGGTATGACAGACTTGATAATTTTATTCAAGAAATAGCAAACAAAAAAATGTCAAATGGATGGATGCACATGTAGTGCACTAAATGCAAAACATGATTGTGTGTAAGATGCTTCATCCTATATCACAAATCTGCTGAAAAATAGTTTTTTTATTAAATAATAACTTTCTTTTATATTATCTTGTATATTTTTAATGTGCTAATTTTAGAATTATATGTTGTCAGGTTTGTAAAATATAGACAAATATTCTCAAATATCATTTAAAAAATACAAATAAAAAATAAAAGTAAAATAAAAAAATGAAAAAAGAATTATGTTGTAGAAGAACTTTTGATTGGCGCTGGCAAAGAATGAAATTGCTATACACTAGTAATGGGAAGTATGTTGCATTTTGTACATGCAACAGATTGTGACAAGGTTACCAAACATGTAACACAAAAACATGATGTTTCTTTCATTAAATGCACTATGTAAGATTCAATTCATCAAAAAAATTGCAGAAGTCTGAAAAAAATCTTCAGTGTTTTGAGCGTTAAAGAATTACTTCCAGCACTTAATTTGTCATTTATAACCTAATATAATCCACTTTTGAGTATTTGAAGTCAAAGTTACCTCAGTTAAATAATTTTTTACTGTAATAATACTAGAAATGAAAGTTACATACACAAATAAAATTAAAGTTTTGCTGATGCATTTTCGTTTCATGAGAGCACCCACCAACATTCTCAAAATTTTCTCGTATGTTTAAAAATACATTTGATCCTGTCACTATACAAAACTGAGTGGAGAGAATATATAACTTTTAATTAAAGTAGCCTACTTGGGTAGCTCTCCCCTAACCTAAAAATTATATGAAAATAATTTTTTAAGCAAGAACTGTTTGAACAAAATTGCAACAACCAGTAACATGTTTGAAGGTTAAGTAGTATCAACCAGTCCCTTGTGACAGACATGCCCACTATTTGCCATCTCCCTTGATGTGTTGGTTGTGTGTTTACTACAATGTTAACTACTTATAACTCTTAACTGTGAAAAGCATTCTGTCTAAGTTTTTGAATGTAAAAAATTGTTGCCATCAAATTGATGCTGTAATTCACTGTCAAGACATAGTAGAAGCATGCAGAAAACCATTACAAACTATATCACCATCATTCTTATTCCTTCCTTTAATGTAGACTTCATTCATTTTCCAATTTATTTGACTGTTGTTACATACAAGATTAACAGTTTCCATTGATCACTAATGAGATCCACAATCAAATTGTCTTTCAAACTGAAATTAAAAGCTATAACTACAAATGTAACTATATAACTTACTATTGCACAATTCATTGTAGAATTCATATTTTCAACTTCCAAACGCTGTTCCAGTAAAACAAGTCTCTCCTCTAAACTTTTATTTTGCTCTCGGTAACTCTTTAGTTGTATAGCATGCACCTCTAATTCATCTAGAATGGAAAATACAGAAATAAACTTATAAGCCGTCCATTTCACTAAGCTAGTAACAAATTATATATCCTTTACTATAGTTCTCAACTGGTATATATCTGCCAATTTCGTAAAATTGATAGCAGTAAATAAAAATATGTACTGTAAAATATGTATACACACACACGTCTTGATTAGTCGTCATCTTGAGTCCTTGGGGTGACAGAACAGACGAATAAGAGAAATAGTACTCTGTTTATGGTACAGAATGTTTTATTATTTTGGAAAATATAGTAAAACTCTTAAATTTTCTATTTTGAGCATATCTGACATTACTTTTATATTTCAGACCATAACCACAGTAAGAATGGCTATAGGAAATTTTTGTTATAGAAACTGTACATATACTGTGAGTTTCTTTACATAATCTTGACGAAAATTATTACGAAACTGCAGAATCTTCTTAGTGACACATCCATGATATGACATAAAAACAACTTGACAAACTATTTCTGTACCAAGACAGGGTGAAACAAGGTTGTCTGTTGTCTCCAACATTGTTCGTTTTATACTTTAATGACATGGAAGACCAACTAAAGAAAGGAGAAATTTTAGAAGGAATGAAAAAAAATTAAACTTATGGCATACACAGTTGGTATTATTCTTTTGGCTGAAAGTAGAAGCAGCCTCCAATTTATGATTCAGTCACTGGAGAACTATGTCAGTACATGGAACCTAAGAGTTAACTTTAGCACATCCACAATTATGGTAAGAAGGGATTATTGCCAAGTCAGAATGGTCTCTTCACAAAAATCAGCCAGTAAATACAATTAAAGAATGTCATGACACTGCAGGTGTCATTTAACAGACATCAGAAATAAAAACTGCAAACGGTAGGTTTCAATTAGATATAGAACCAGGTAAATAACTTAATAAATTTTTCAGCCAAGGAGGGCCTATTTAATTCAGTTAGAAGTTAGCAGATATACCTTGTGTTATGGTCCCCAAGTAATAAAACTCTATATTGGATTAAATTTGTTTTTATTTACAAACCTTAAAATATTTTATCTATATACAGTTAAAGCTTCAAATTTCAAAACAATTATATAACAAAGCTGCAGAAATAACTGACAATTTATGAACAGAAAAATTAAGAAATAGATGTGAAGATGAATATAGTAGGTTTTGTGGGTGGTGTAAAGTTGAGTGTTAGACCAAATCAAGTAACTGATATAAAACATAACTTTTATTTGCTTATTGAGTTATTTTGCAATTCATACGTGAAAATTAACAGTAACTTTCAGAACTGTATATTCCAACATATAACAAGACATAAAATGACCTGTTTTTGAATAATCAATATAAAAACATTTTGTTCCGAACAGTATATTGAATTTTTTGAAAAAAAATAAACAGAAAAATACAAAATTATTTTTACAAGTTTATAGGCTAATTTTTATTCCCAGGCTAATTGTAATTTTATAGGCTAGAAAAAATTCCCTTTTCAAAAAATGAAATTTTTTTGTTAAAAAAAACCTTATCTTAAATCGGTAATTGTGGAATAATATGTCCATCATTATCTGAGAATTTTAATTTTTTTTTAATATACGTTATTCTGAAAATTACGGTTAAACAATTTTTTGTGGAGACTCAAAAAATTGTCGCTGTAGTGAATTTCTGAAGATGTTAGTTGTACATAATGAGACAGAGTTTTCAAAAATTGCCATCTTTGCATGAAATATTATATTTATATCAGATAAAATATAATATTTATCACTGAACATTAAAAACATTACATAAACTTATACTTTTTTACTTTCATTTAAACATTTTGCAATTTTGTAAAACATTATTTTTATTTCACAAAATCTGTAAAACCTTTTTTTTTATTTTAAAATGTGTTTACAATTTATTTCAGAGGACATCTTGTTTCATGATTCATTCTTTGACAGCCAACTGGTTCCTAATTCATAATTAATAAATTTGCAATGGAAACAACAGAAAACCAAAAAAAAGACTTAAGAAGCTAACTAAAACACTTTACTACATACACATTAGTAAATAATAAAAAATATAAAAGTGTGAAAACTTTTGGAAGTGTGAAAAAAATCAAAAATCAAAATGACCTGCATAACTACAAAATCTATAGAACGAAGAACATGTAACATCTTTATCATAGTGAAAACTATTAATGAAATTCATGTTATTATTAATGAAAACAAATATTTAAAAAAAAAGAACGAAGAACTTAACTGACACGGTTGTTAGGTGAAGAATCTGTTCAATTAAACTAGTTACCAACTTTGTAATCTAACAATAGTGTCAGGTTTTTCAGTATTTTTTAAAAATCACTAAAGAATCTAACTAATATAGTTTTGTAAGAAAGCAGAACTGAATGAAAACCTAACAGTTTCTTACGAAAGTAGTATTATGTGAAAGTTACTAAACAAATATTTAAAAATCTTTAAAAACTAAAATATGTAATACAAAAATGTGCTTTCCATTTGCACTTAATCTGCAGCTTCTGGTGGCAAACACACTAAATGCACTGAATTACATATTTTTTAGTAATGGAACAGGAATAAGACAGGGAACAGTCCCCTACATGTAAACAAAATAATTTATTGTTGGTTAAAATATTTATGAAAATGTTTAAAAAAGTAATAAAACTACTAGTAATGTGTTCTAACCAATGATTTTACAAATTCTAAATTATAGTTTATGTAATATTTATATTATTCAGAGATAAATGTTATGTTTTATATGATGTAAATAAAATATTTGCAAAGAAAGCAATTTTAAAAATCGTTATACCATACAACTAGCAATTTTTTTTAAAAATCGCTACGGCAACAATATTCAAGTTCACAAAAACATTTGTTCACCATAATATTTGGATTAAATTCTTTAAACAAAAATTCTCGATGGAGGTTACACTATTTTCCACTGGTACCCATAAATTTTTAAGGTTACATTATTCTCCTAGTACCCATAAGATTTTGAGCAGCTTACAATGAGTTCATAAGTATAAAGTGCAAGCCTCACAAATAATTTACAACTTTTTTCATTAAAATTTAATTTGTGTAAAACTTACATTCCATAGCATTGATCCTCTTAAGTTGTGCACATTTGTCTTCTTGAAGAATGCATACTTGAGCTGAAAACAAGAATAATTAATTATAAAAAACATAAAACATAATTCTTCTTTGGTTTTCTTACAAATTATTTGTTATGCAGTATGTTTATCCTTACACAGCAAAATTTTATATTTTCCTTTTATAGCAAGTATTTTTTGAAGATTCTACAAAATATGCAAGGTCCTGAAAGATGAATACAGAACCATCAAATATTTACAATTTTAATTTTTGTGTATAAAAAAGACAAAAAGAATATAGAAAAATATGAAACTCCTTTTCCTGCCATCTCAAAACAAAAAAAAAGAATCAAAAATTTTTGTTAATTTTACAATTAACATTTTAGGAATTAATGCTTCCTAAAACTACATTCTATCCATATTACTTGATAGGCCTATAAAGAATGCCACTGGTATATACAAAGATAAGGCATGTATGCCTTACTTAGAACTACTACTGGAGTATGACTACAAAATCTTTGTTCATCATTACTTCATTCATCAAGAATACAGATTACATGGATGGGCTTAAGACTTAGATCATGCTAAGTTTAAATGTCCTACAGCAAGGCTGGACAAAGCTCCATTTAATTTACTTTTACTATGTAACTGAAACTTTAAATGTATTAATTATATATTAACTTCACAAAGAAGTTTAAATAATATTTTTGTTATTTGTAGGGCTGGATGTTTGTAAGGTAGAAAAAGGCTGCATTTATGATCTTTGCCATAGACTGTCCAAAAAGGCAGATTAATCAAGCAGTGATTAAAAGATAAAAACATTTGTACTATCTACAATAAATATGATTTACATGTTTTAGAACTTTATTTCATAAAACATTATAGTATATTTATTAAGAATGTATGACATCTGAAAGGTCTACAGTACAGGTAAGTGAGAGACAAGTATGCATGCAAAAGCAAACATCCACACCATCTTGCAGGTTTGGTAGTCTATGCCAATTTGCACCACAATGGAACAATATGTATAAAACAATTCACATATACGAGGCATGCACAATAAAGGAAATAATGATCAATAAAATAATAAACAAAACTGAAAACTTAGATTAACCATAACCTCTAAAAGAAAAAGAACCAGTGGCTAAGAAGCTTTTTTGGTTATACTGTAAAACTTGTGGTAACTGACATTCTTCCAACCAAATCAACAATAAACCCATAATAAATTAAAAATAGTATGTCAGCCCAGTATTGCATCTCACCAGCAATAAGATCTTCAATACTAGGGCCACAAAATTTATTTATCTAAAAATGGCTAATACTTAACAAAAAAGATGTAATATTTATTGAAAATATAAAACTTTTTTTATTATCTCAACACAAAGCTTTATACTGCAAGAAACTTCTTTCCGCAACACATGAAGTAATTGGAGCATATTTAAACTTTGAAGTCTGAAGAGTTTAGACTGTTTAATAGTTCAAAATCTTCATTTTCTTCTACCTTTTTTTCACTAAGGATCTCAAGAAGCTTGTTTCTGATCTGCAGTAAAATTGAATAGCCTGAATTTTTTTAATACCACTTCAAATTTTCAGTCTATATTTCTTCTCAAATTTTATCTGGACATGATTTAAGTTCTACACAGAACATTAATGGACATGAAAAACTCCAAAGTACTTGTGAGAGCAACATTCTTTTTTCCAAGTTTTCAATTATCGGTGGCGATTTTTTTAAATTATAAGTGATACAGACAAGGTCATTTTTCATTGTTTTTCATTTTAGTTCAATTTAGTTCATTTTAGTTGTTTTAGTGAAAGGAATGACTCATTTATTTCATTACACACTTCTATTTTCATTTGCCATCTATAGGTCTAAAGTTTTAGTTATAACATTGGTTCATTAACAAATTGTTTTTCCATTTATATTCTCGTCGTACATTATTTTTTTAGGAAGAGAATGACAACATATTGAATCATATTTAGATAATTATTTATCCTGAAAAATTGCAAAATATTAATTTAAGTACGAAAATATTTACTTAAATACAGATCCGAGGCCTATTCATTATCTTAATGAATTACATCTAGTTGTAAGGTAGGTTTACAACTAAACTTAGTGTAGACTAATTTGATTTAAACTGGTAATTGATACTTAATGGAGCTTACTAAGTAACGATAGGTAAATTTACTTTCACAGCATTGTCCACTAAGCATTTGTATCACAGTTTCAGTCTAAATTATAATTGATAATTGTGTAAACTGTTGGCCTAATTCAATGAGGCAGAGCCAGTATTATGTTAGGGTCGTATAAAAACTTAGGCCTTAAGCACAAATTTATGTCAAGTGGAACATTATATGACAAGGACCTTGCACACTAAAATCCTATATTTACAGTTAGAAAGAAAGGGGTGCAGTTGTGTTTACATAGGAATATGTGTCAAAGGAAAGTACTGTTCATGTTCAAATAAAATGCCAACATACAAATTTTTCTATCTAATCAGCTACAATCTCAACAAGCATAACAGCATTAATTTCCTTTACAGATTTCTGGGTTACAGATTGCCTATACAAATAAGAGAGGAATATATTTTTCTGCCTGTCCTTCAAGTTGGTTACAGGGATGTTATTAAAAAGATTAGAATCATGGGTAATCAATAACAATATATTAACGGAATTCAAGGCTGGATTTAGACAAGGTACTTGCATTTTTGATTTGACAAATATTGATTTAAAATTAAGAGAAAAGAGAAGTTTTTTTTATTTTATTGTAAAGCAGCTTTAGCTCCTGTTAGACAATGGGTATTTCCTTCAAGTTGCTCAAAATTTTATATCATCATTATTTGGATATTCCATACCAGTATTTATTTTACAAGTTCCAATTAGAGTATTACTATGTCTTTCATATGTTATGTATAAATAGTTCGTCTTCCTCTAGTTATACTGTGGACTTTACATTAATTCTTAAGATCAATTAGATTCTCTAAATCATATCTAAACCCCTTCTAGTTAGTTTTATTATTAATCAGTCCTGGTGCATCTTCTTTATACACAACTATTCCACTAACTGAAAGTAGGACTGGTGAGTGATCAGATGACAAATCACTGTAGTCCACGATTTCGAAATAATTTTTAAAGAGACCTTTGTAAAAAAATCAATTATGTCTCCAGACTCCAGTCTTCTCCAGATCAGTAGACCAAAATGTATGTTTACCTGTTGACAGAAACTCACAGTCAGCCTCAATACCTGTTTTGTAAAGCATTCCATTTTTCAAAGTAGTTATTCTAGAGCCGCAGTAGGAATGCGTCGCATGGATGATTAATATTATATTTAACATATCCTTTAATTTTGTAATTAGCCTGATTAGTGAGGTAAGTTTTTACAGACTAGACAAATATCAACATGCTCACTTCTCATAAATACTTCGTTCGTTTATTTTTACCTGTAGACCATTAATATTGCAAGATAAAATATATAAGTTGAAATTCATTTTTTCTTTCTAGTATGCATCTAGTTTTCATACTTGTTTCTAACATGTTTAATCCTCTTATATCAATTTATTTGCAGCATTTTGTTCTTCTAGTCTCCTAAGAATTAAATTTAATGTGTCTGTTATAGAGGTATTGACAGTCTCAATGCTTTTTCAACCTGTTGCTTGAGCATAGGTTCTTTGTGTTTGTATATTTCATGAACTTGTCTGAATGGCTTCTGCTTCTTTTTTTGATCCCTTACTTTGGATGTTTTTTTTTTTTTTTGTAAAAAAATCTCCTCTGTAGCTCTGTGGCTGCTTCACAACCTCTATAATTGGCAGGACGGTCTCCTTTATAGTTGAAAAATTTAGGGATTGTATGTCTACTTATGCTGCTCTTGAGACCTGAGATGTTTCCCTGCACATTTCATGCACCAT
Source organism: Callitettix versicolor (assembly GCA_022606455.1). Taxonomy (NCBI): domain Eukaryota; kingdom Metazoa; phylum Arthropoda; class Insecta; order Hemiptera; family Cercopidae; genus Callitettix; species Callitettix versicolor. The sequence continues at coordinate 41,214,173 of CM040182.1, forward strand.
GGTTTTTCTCTACAACAAATTTGAGTATTATTGAAACCTTGACATCTTTTACACTGTGGAATAACTTAAATTTTTTTGGAGGTTATATCTTCATTACTATACAAGTATAGTTTTAATGTCATAAATTTCCTGAATTTTTTCATCATTATGAAACATCAGCATGAAAAGAGAAAGTCTGGTTTTGGTAACCATTGATTTACATTTCATTTCACTTAATATCTTTCCTTAACATATTAACAGCATCTAATATTTTGAAGCCTTTTTCATTTAAATATTCCATTATATTTTCTTTTAAGCAAGTTGGATGCAATCCTCTTGGAGCAGCTGTTAATGGGCTTTCATTTTTATTTTCGTAGGGATACCATTGGATATTTGTATTAGACAACTTACCTGCTAGACTTCTGTAGTTGTCATAATCTGGTAAAATATTTTTTTAAGTATTGTTATTTAGCAGCATAACTTTAATTATATGTCATTGATTTTAATAATTTACAGTACAGTTCATACATACAATATATATTTTGTCCACCAAAGAAAGAGACTTATATTTTGATACAGTCATTATCATTATTAACAAGTAACAATAGCTCTACATAAATAATAATGCACTTGAACAGTATCTATAAGAACTGACTGACACCCTACACTGCCCCATAAATAGACCTCTATTATTGTTTATTATCTGAACATTTAATGACTCACTCCATTTAGTCTGTGCAGCCATTATCATTTCTGTTTAATAGTATAGTTTATTTGTGCACCATCTCTGTGGTATTCAAGCCTAATATTCTTAAAGCATTGCTTTTCTATTTCATAATGACAGACAAGCCACATACTATATCAGTAAATATGTTTGAAATGAGCTGGTTATACAGTTGTTGATTACAGTACAGATTTATGACAACACAATAAACTATGTTGTGCTCATTGTTATAAACAAGAAATCTACCCAGTTAGTATGATTTAGAGGCAAAGGCTATGACAAGTATGACTTAAAAGTCAACATTAAACTTCCTTACTATAAAATAAGAAAGGGACCAAAATGCATATTTTTTGTACAAATTATCAATAGTTTTTAAAGTGTTGATGTCTCAGAACAAATTAAAGAGTTTTACAAATCACAGAGGAGCAAATTATGAAATGATAAATATATTATATATGCAGGGACATATGGTAGGATGTATGACTTTAACTTGCAATAATCAATGCACTGGTCAATTTATGATAGCTTGACAGTTCAAACAGCTGAAGATATTTTTTATGTTTACCTATAAATCACAAAATTATAAACAAACAATTTTATTGTGTGTACATCTTGTTGTAAAACCTAACATAATTTTTCATGACAGGTCTTGTTAACAAAGCTATAACTGATCTGAGTTTTTGTTAATTACCTGTCAATAAATCCACATTTTCAGTCTGTTTTTTGTATTCTTGAATTGTCCTTCCAAGTCTTATGTGTAAAACATCCATTTTGCTTGTAAGGTAATTTTCATCTTCCAGATATGGGTCTGATTCATCCATATAGAGGTCTTTATCTGCAAAAAGAAATAAAATTAAAAGTTTTGGTGAAGTTATATATGGTGAAATTGTAAATATTAAAATCAAATATGAATTATGTTTAAAAATAAAGACAACAATGGTGGTACAATACATATTCAGACTTGGAACAAGAACTGCCTTAAAGACGCTAGATAAAATAGAGGCTTTTCACTTACACCTTTCATAACCCATTTCTGCTTCATGTAAATGAGAAAATATAACCAAGCTTACAATGTACTCATAGCTTACTTATTAACTTCTAACAATGTATAATGAAAAAAAAGCAATGTGAAGCAGCAACAAGTTGTAATGTATTAAAAGAAACAAAATTTGATATAGTACAGATAAACTTGTACACACGTCTTCTTCTAATGTATGTAGTAATAAGAAAATTAAATAATATAGACAATTTGTTAGTATATGTCTTCTAATATATGTGGAAAAGTCAAAAAAACAAACTTCCAACATATGCTTCTAAATGCACTTATTAGTGACCACTAAAATAAAATGTAAAATTATTTTTGTTTAGAAACATTAGTAATAAGCCAAACAACATATTTGGCCACAAAAGAATAAATTGTGAGACACCAGACAGAGAACAGTTTTCAGTCTTCAAAAAAGCTTTATCCATGCATGCATAGGCATCGTCAAAAATAAGTTACACCACAATAAAGAATTTTGTTGGATTTTGATAACTGTGAGGGCTTCTACAATGAACATTATTTAGTCTTAATAAAATAATTTAGAAGTGATTTTATACAAAATTTCCAAGTTTTAATGGGAACTACATGTTTTGTGCGTGAGACACTTGTAAACAGAGAAAGCGTTGTATCATTTTTATAGTGAACTTCATTAAACTTTTTACATTACAGTCTTTTAAAATCTATATACTGTTAAAAGTATGAGTTTCATGTTGAACTGAATTTTTAGAGTGGTGCAATACATAAAAAACCTTTGTCGAACAAAGTCGTGGAATTTCAAACACTTGTAGTACCGTAAGAGTTTCAGTAATTATACAGTGTGAAACAATCAAACCTATATGTATAATTAAACTGTACCTCTAAATATCAATAATTTGTCTTTTTAAATAATAGTGGTTGCAGCTGATAATTTTGTCCTGTGTCTTAAACAACTTCAAGGTTAAATTAGTTCTTCCTTTATTGTAATTCAGTAATTGATAATTCTATATTCACTTGCTACATTTTTACTTTTTTAACTTTAATAACATATAATTTTTTTGATATGAATTCTTTTAATAATATTATTTCTTTTATGTTAGAGAATAAATAAACCAGTTATAATATTCAACAGGCTGTGTATCGGTAATTTCCAACTTACAAACCTACCTGTCAAAGTACTTGAAAGTTTTTACCTGAAATATTATTGATTTATAAATTTTTACTTATGAACAAAAGCTACAAAGTAAAAGAAATTATGTTGCAGACAAAAAAAAATTGCTGGTTTGACACAAGAGAAAAACACCAGTTTTATTACTGCCTTTAAAATGTTAAAATGTGAATGATGAGTACAATCAAATACAATCAATGTCAGACAAACCAGCTTTTTTTCTTAATTACAACCAATATATAGAAGAAGGTATTAACCCTAGAAAAGTAGCATTAAAAAAACTTATGATATGGGTAATGATACGTAAATTTGATGAAAAGTTCGGAAACGTAAGCCTTTGCTAGTTCTCTTGTAAAATGCTATATTTTGTTTTTTTAATATTATTTGTATTTATTTCAGTTAAATTCAACATTTTTTCAAATAATTACGCACTAATTTAGAAAAATTAAAAATTTATTCATAAGGAACAAAAATATTATACATAAATTAAAAAGAACATAGTTTTTATAATTTCATGATTAAAGTTTCATTAATATATTTTTCAGCTTAAAAATACCTGTACTAATTTTAGTTCAATGTGTTGTTTAAAAAAATATGGCTACAATAATGTAATAGCTATGAAAAACTAAAATCTACATAATTATTTAATGTTATAATAAAATTAACTAAAACACCTTAACATTGAACATAAAAGAAAAAAGAGTATAGTTTTTGCATGTGATTTTTTTTTAGCTGCATTTGGCACAAATATTATTTTGATGTTCTCCGCAAATAGCTTTGATGCAGTCGCAGTAAACATTTGTCATCCTCATTTCCTGACATCTCAAAAAGCACAATACTTCCTGCGCCTCTTTAGTCGTGCATTGGAACAACTTGTTTTCTTCAACTGAAGTCTCCTATGACCTTACCTATTCTCGTTCTTCGGTCACGGTTTTTTTCATTGAGTTGTATTTCTTGCCAAGGTTTTGATAGGCATTTATGAAGATCTAGGCAAAAATTTTGCCTTGGCTAGGGCTTAAATTTCATTCCATTTATTCTAAAAAAGCTGTGCAGATAAATGACATACCGAGTTTACAAGTGAAATATTAGCCATATTATAAAACAAGCATAATGGTCATCGTTTGGTTTTTCGGCCACCAATCTATAATTTTTGTCTAGCAAAATCATATAGAACATAGAAAAATGTTTTACTAAGAATATGTATATATACAGCTATTATAGAGAGTGATTACCTATAATAATACTGTGAACAAAAATTGAAAAAAAGAACAAATTCCAATAAAAAATAAAAATTTCACAAATAAATATAATGCTATTATAAAGGTAGTGTCGCGGAAAATGAACATATAGTAAAATATGTTTAGAAGGTAGTGACATGTCAACCAGACGTCTGACTTCTAAGAAAAAATTAATTACACAAAAAATTAATTAACTAACTATATGAGAAAGTGATAAGAGCTGAAGGGGATTGAGAGGATGGGATTAAAAATATTTGTAGTTATTTATTTCATACACATCAATATAACATAAACTACTTTTCTAGGGTTAACACATTTCATATTATTTTGTACAGTTATTTACATAAAAGAAAACAATCACATAAAAATCACTAAAAATATATGGAAAAAGAGATGCACACACACACACACACACACACACACACACACACTATGAAACGGAATTTTACTGCAAAATTAAGTAATAATGTTAGACAGGAAAATTGTTTCATTTTGACAAATTTAACGTAAAATTTGTTCAGAGTAGGCCAGCCGGCCAAGAATGTTAAGTAAACAAGAGATAGGCTCACTAGCAGATAAAACCAGGCAGAAAAAAGGAGGAACAAACTTGCAGGGTTTTCATAGGCCTAAAGCCATACATCTGCTAGACTTGTAAAAATTTTGAAAAAATCCAGAAATATGTAAACATAAAATTTTATCGAAAATAATCGAACTGAGATAAATTTCTGATCTAACAACACAATACCAACATATTATTACGAATAAGAAAATTTGAAAAAAAAACACAGTTTAATAGATATAGACCATTCATCAAAATAATAAATTTAATTAATAAATGTATTAAGTAAATTGTAATCCTAGCAATTAGTATTGCAATTAAATCATGTATACTAGTAATTAAAATAAAAATAATTATAACTTAGGATGAAGGGTTCTATAAAATGTAAGATATGTAGTTAGTACGAAACTGTTGCAGGTGATTAAGAAAAAAGACACAGGGTTATAAGATGTTAACTAGTACAAGGTTTTAAATTATGCTCATATGAAATATAAAATTTATAAAGTAGATTTTCGAAAGATAAATGATATAGGGTAAAACAAGTATATAAAAGTCAAATTACTGATTTAAACTAGCTATACTAAACGGATAAACTTTTGTTGAACTAAAGAGAACTTGTTTAAGTAAATTTTGTAATTAAATCCAGAATTACTTAGGGTATGTCTGGTGTTTGAATGTATTGGTTAATATTTATAAAATTTGGGAAAATGATTATAATTAAAATAATAAGGGCATTCTCAATAGTTAAAACCTGAAAAATAGGTGCGTAATAATATTACTATAAACTATACAATTAATAAAATAGGCCGAAATAGAAAAACTGAAATATCTCAATAACTAATAATGCTAGAACTATAAATCAAAATTTACAGTAACCGAGAAAATGTGACAAAAAAATGATGCCGAGATCAGGAAAATTGGACCAGGCAAAGAAAAGATATAGGATTTTCCTTATTATAGCAGCAGTTTGGATTGAGTAGCTGGAGAAGAATAAACTGGTCATAGACGCATGAAACGTAAGGCCAGAAGGTCTATCAACTCAATTCGACTGGGCAGCTAAATTAATTAACCGAAAATTGTTAACAGAAAAATAAAGACTACAATAAAAACAGAGGACAACGAAGGTTCCAAGGGAGAGGTGTCAAGGAAATATGACACTTTCTCATGCTCAGGTGATGTAGAATGCAAGGAAGGGAAATTTCAAAAAGAAAGGAGATTTTCAATTCCCTAACTTGCAAAAAAATTTGCTGTTAAGCCCTACTGAGGAGGTAGGCAGGCACTGTCTTTGGAGGAATCGTACATGAGAGGTTGTGTTTTTGGGAAACTGAAGACTGCCCGCTGTCCGTTTGTTCCAGTTAGCATTGACAAGAAAAAAGTTGTTAAAACACAAATTTAGTGCAAAGTACAGTAAAAGCTGACGATGAATAAATAAACTGAATAAAGTTTTAAAGAAATTACCGGTAGTATGAATTAAGGACTACCAAAAATTAAATAAATTCATAAATTTTAAATAAATTTTTTATGAATAAACCGATAATCAACGCTAGTGGATAAACAAAAACACTGAGTCCAAGTCTATACTGAAATCCCAATTCACCAGGGACGTCGGGCGGTTTTGAGAAAGTAAGCATTCCAGAAGCGGCTAGAGAACCCGTCCATTTGACTATGCATTTTCCAGGACCACTTCGGGAAAACGGAGAATAAGGTACTGCTGACAACTCCATTAATTAATTACATTGTAGTGTAGATTTGCTGTTCACAGTAAATTAGTAGAAAATTTCCAGTATATTATTTGTCTTACTTTAGAAAGAGCTGATATATATACTAAATTCTACTAAAACTAAGTCATAACCGGAAATACATGATAAAGTCAAAGTATACGAATAAAATATTGAATGTTAAGAAATTTTAATTAAGAAAAGTATAGAAGTAATCTTTAATAAATAAATAAAACACAAATAAAGCTTAAATTCAACTAAAGTGTGATATAAATTTTAAATCATATTCAAGGGGGTGTAAATATAACGGGAATTAAATTTAATAATAAAAAAATAAAAGCAAAACATAATGTAAATAGGGAATAACAGCAGTATAGGGAATTCCATATGAGTATTCTCCATATCCAAACTAAAAGGATTTTTAATATTAGTATTAATTATAAGACATAGAATAGAGCAAGGTAATTAAATCAAGTTAAAAATTGTATTATAATTTCAAAGTGTAAGGAGCAGACAATATATATTTAGATAGAGTATTCTTATTTAAATAAATGTTTAAAGGCAACATAATTTCTGTTGTGATATGAAATAAAATAATTTAAATTCTCATATATTAAGGAATAAGAAATCAATTATATAAGAACTAAGGCAAGAGCAAATCAAAATTTAATTGTAAAATTTAAGTAATTATAAAATAAAGTTGTACTTTAGAAATTAAACTTAGAAGGGCCAAGTTTATTTTAATTTAAAGAAATAAATAGTAGAAATAAATTGATAACAATCAGTCAATATTTTTATTTGAAACTTTCTTTAAAAAATAAAATTGCATCCATCAACTATCTGTGATAACCATCCGACGAACCTAACGGTCAGAGATAAGTTATTTCTTAGAAACAGATAATGAGTCCTGCACCTAAGGGTTAACAAATTTAGGTTTGTTTTATGTGTAAATGTCGAAGTTCAAAGTAGCCGGCAACAGTTGTAAACTAAAAAAGGAAACTGCTGGGATTAGGCTGTGGCGTTTAAATAGGTTGTATTTTTTCAATTTTATATTTTCTAGAATTCTTGCTGATAGCAGTAGACAAAAATACCACACGCTGCGCACACGTGCGCACACACACACACACACAAAATGCTATCAGAACGTTCCTGGACTATACTCATGATGACTGTTCAATATGATCCTAGTAGGCGAATTGGCTTATGGTAACATAATAGCCAGTGAATCAGTACACTAAGTTTTGTTTCATTATGAGATTGTATTTATTTTGTTGGCTGCGTTTTGTGTGTTAAATTATATTTGGGAATTCTGTGATAAATACATCAAGCCTGTATCAAGTTTTGTTTTAAAGCTCATAATCCTACTGAAACTTTTGCAATGCTTCAAGAAGCTTCTTAAGAACATACCCTTATCATGGCACAGGTTTTTATGGTTTGCTTGTCTCAAGATGACCTTCAATGAACATATACAAATGAAAATGTTGAAAAAATTCAACAACTCAGTTACAAAGACTATTATCATACAAACCATGGTTTATGTAGAATTAATAGCATAAGCTATGGAAACTGCCAAGAAATGTTAATGAAAACTCTATGTATACATCATAGAATGTATACATGATTCATTCATTCAAAACTTTGTCATTGCAAAGTTTTGACAAAGTAAGATCTTATCTCTGGATCAGAAATAGCAGTGTTTTTATGAGTGTAATGAACTACAGGAAATGTCTGAAAATACCACTACTTTAATCTCTAAGACTGCAACCAGTGATGAAATCTGATTTTATGACTATGGTCCAGAAACAAAACAACAGTCTTCACACTGGAAAAGACCAAAATCACCAAAGCTGAAAAACGCACAGCAGGATAAAAGTGCAGCAAGATCACACTTTCACAATCATGAAAGGCATTTTAACATCAAAGGCATTGTTTATCGAGGGTTAAAGATCAAATCAGCTGGTTTACAGTGAACTCAGATTTTTATTTCGACTTTTTAAAATATCTGAGAACAAATGCACAGCAAAAACGGTCCAAACTGTGAAAAGACCAAAACTGGCTGTTGCATCATGACAGTGCAACTGCTCAAGCTTCACTGAAATCAACATAGTTTTTGACCAAAACAATACAATTACCATACAGCACCCTTTATAATCATTAAATTTAGCCTTCTGTGATTTTGCTCTGTTACTGAAAAAAGAAAATGCAGATAAAATGTTGCTGTTTTTGACTCTGCAGAAGATATCTGAAATATAATAATATTATAGAAATATTCAGGAAGTGCTTGCCTGCATTACAAAAAAGGGTATTTTTTATATACTTTCCAGGCATGGGAAAGTTATATAATCTTGTTATCTATAAAACCTGTTATCTATAAAAATTATCTTAAAAGCAATAACCAAAATAACATACTATAAATCAAGTGAGAAAAAATATATACCTTTTTCATCATTCGGTGGACTATCGAAAATTGCAGTGAATGACTCTAAGCATGTTTTAGGCTTGCTATCAAGATCCAGTTTATACTCCTGCACTTCACCTTCACTAGAATATAATTTAGTTATTTTTTCTTGCAAAATTGCTTCATTGCACAGTAGTTTTTGGACTTCACTGTTTAAGTCTTCATTGTCAGATTCTAGCCTTGAAATTATTTCTTTCATTTGGTCTTCAGTAACCTTATAAAATTAAGATAAAATATGTTTTAATATTAGTTCATAAATGTTAAAGATAAAATTTTTAAAAAACATATAAAGGTTTTTACATAATAAAATAAAGAAATAAGACTTCTGATTAGTTTAGCAATTACTGATCTCATTTCATAATACAAAATTCTGGATTTAATCCTCCAATAGCGAATGTGTTGTTTCACTATAAATACAAATAATATGGGGAATTGATTATCCAAAATGATGGGACAAAGGCACTTTCTGATTAACAAAATTTCAAATAAAAAAAACCACTATAAAAATTGTCATTTTTGGTAGGGTGTGAAACATCAAAATATGTTATCATAAGCTGCCCTATAACAGTGTCAATGTCTGACACAGGTGAGCGTAATTTGTAGGACAAAGACAAATTCCGCCTACCCCCAGGTGTTTTAAAATTGAAAAATAAAGAGAAAATCAATTAAAGTTGTGCATTATAGTGTCTGTACTTTAAAATAACACACTTGATAGTCCATGTGTATAGGACAATGCATGTATATGAAAATGCAAGGCTGTTTTTCAAGAGGTCACTCTAGGACTTGAAGGTACAATAGCTACCTTGGGTAGAAAAACCAGGAAAAAACCAGGAAAACCACAGTACTCATTTCAGTGGAAAAACACTGTGGTCTGAAGGTACACATGAAATGTATCATGGAGAAACCATGTGTTGGTCTGATGGGAGTAAAACAGTCCAATTATACTGTTTCTAAACTATCTGTATTAAAAAAAAAAAACAAGAAAACCCTAATATTACTGAAGCAGTTTTTAAAAAAAAAATTATTACAGGAAACCTTTGGTTTAAAAGGTTTTTCGAGAGATCCCTCTAGGAGGACTTGAAGGGACTTGAAGTTTGGTAGCTATCTTGGGTAGAAAAAACTCAGGAAAACAACGGTACTCATTACAGAGTACTGTGGTCTAAAGGTGCACATGAACATGATAGAAAAGTATCATGGAGAAACCATGTGTAGATTATGCCAGAAGGAAGATGAAACCGAAGGCCACATAATCTATGATTGTGCCACTGTTGCCAAAAAGGAGGCTACAAGTGTTTGGCTCTAGTGTGTGTTCTCAGAATTAATTAGTCACTGGATTTCTGGAACTCACTGAGGGCACCAGTCTATTAAACTAGAACCAAAAAAGCTTAGTTACACAATAGGTCCTTTGATCTCAGTACCAGAGGTTATAAAACCCTTTACCTTTAGAACCTTTAGAACTTAGTCAAATCTGGTGGAAGACTGTAAAATCCAATTGCTTTTTAATGACAGTGGAATCTGTATGTGCCCTGATAATTAATAGTAATTATACCTGCTTTGTAATTGGTTTCTTACTTCTCAATACAGTATTTTAAGAATGCTTTTATACTGTAGTACTTTCAAGCAATGATGAACTAAAACTATCAACTCATATTACTGTGTTTACTGTATATACTGGAACAATTAAAAAAATGTTTTTAAAAATTGGGATACAAAGTATTACATACCACACTTCCAAATTTCAAACAAAATAATAAATTTGGTTGTTGTGCGCATTAAATCCGAAGTCTATTAAACCACGGGATTACTGTAATTGAATTTGTCACAAAAAAAACATTAAAATTAAAATGGAAATTATCAGAAAGGGTACAGGACCTAATTTTCTATTCTTCCTCTTATTGTTTGATGTCGAGTTTAATTTGACAAGCACCTACTGGAAATATAAATTCTTTAAATCTGTGTTTAATTTTTGAGAGTTGCGAGTGCAAACTAGTTACTGTCTTGTTGAGTTGAGTTCTGAATTTCAATATTTTAGCAGTTGTTATTACTACTTATGTATTTATTACAACAATTTTAAATATACAATAAATTAAACACTTTACATTAATCATTTAGATACATAAAAGTTTTTTTATTACCTAAAACATTTAAGTCAAACTATACAAATAAACATGATTACACGGGTGATGTTCATTCAATCTGATCTCATAAAGTCGATACATCTGAGTCGCCTAATTACATTACAGTTATTCATATATATATATATATATATATATATATATATATATATATATATATATATATATGAAGGTATTTTTTTAAAATAATTTAAAAGAAAGAAAAGGACTCTGAATTGATTTTGCACATTCCTTTCTTTCAAAACTAAAAACCTGAATGAAAGCCAAATTTAAGATCATACTTGTGTAGAGTAATAAAATTTGTTAATCAGTTTTATATAAATGGAAACAAAATTAAAAATTTACAGTAGAACCTCAATAGATTTACAGTACATAACAAAGTGGGCGGAGGTGGTTTCAAATAGTCAATATTTTGGATGAAAAAATTTATATAATTTTCCACACTATTATGTAAATTAAATTACAGCAATTTTCAATTTTTACAAAGATATTTACAATAATATAAATAATCACAGTAAAAAATATGAACTATTTTCTGTTTAGTTGACATACCTCAACCAAAAAAAAACAGGTTTTAGCCATAAGCAAGAAAACATTATGAAGGAAGTGAATGACAACGAATAAGTTGACGAAATGTGAACTCAAGGTCATTCGGGCAAGGGAAATAGTGACACTATCAAAGACATAGACTTTGTGCACCCTTACTTCTCCTGCACCACTCTACTTTCACAGTGCTTGTCTGGCACTGACCAGGCGGCAATAAGCAGATTACAAATTTTACAAACTCAAATAATTTTATTTTATTTTTTTCTTCATTTTACAACAATGTCGTTTCGATTAATCACAACTTCAGTTGAAAGGGTTTCAGTTATGAAGAGGCTCTACTGTATATAAAAAAATTTTAAGATAATAATAAGAAATTATATCAAAATATGAAGTAAAAAAAAACAACAAAAATCTGTTGCACTTAATGACAATTTTTTTTTACCTAAAATAATTTATTTCTAACTGGCATTATTCCTATGGAATTGTGCAATTAGTTACATAGTTATGTGGTTTGGTCTATAAATGCTTCATAAAATCTCACAAACCACAAAACATTTTAGTTGTTGTGATTTAGCTGTTTCATAAACTAATATGATTACCGGAAACAACAAAAGTAAAAATATTATTTTATATCAAACAGGAGTAAACTAATGTACATAAACTGTAAAAGTCATTAATCTTACTTGAATAAAAACATTATAGCTAATTTCATATAGACAATAATTTAATTGATAACAAAAACCTTCTTTTTTTCTTTTTTATAGAAGCAAAATAATATTTAAAGCATTATTTTAATAGTTATGGTAATGCAATAAATTTTATGAGTAAAAAGTTTCAGTTCATCGAACACTGTAACACTGTGCTATAGTAGAAATCCATTATTAAATGTACTTTAAAGTTTTACGAAACCCAACCACTTAATTTTACTTTTTGCATATAAGTGAACAAAAATATAAAAACAATACAATACAGATAAAACAATTACCAATAATCAGAGTACTTACAGACTTCTCCTCATTTAACATGCAATCAGTTTCAACTGACTACCTTGACTAGATACAAATGTTTATGAAAACACTATTATTTTTGTCAGAGCACAGAAAGTACAAATAAATGTAAATGATGCTGAGCACGCATAATTTACTTGTTTTTGCAGTTTCTGCCACTATGATACTCGGAACTGTATAAGTTTTTGTTTTTTCAAACGAAGAAAAAATTGTGTGGATCAGTTTTTTTTACATATACACAAGAAAAAGATCTTTGGCCAGTTCTGATGGATGCTTTTCTCCTTTTCTAGCAGTCACTTGGAGAAAACCCTGCTAAACTTTATGACAGTTAAACAAATGCTGCATCTTGAACTTATGACCTTGAGGTGTGACATTCACAGACGCAGCAGACTAATAGGTGTCAGTCACATCAACTATTGAGCCTTAACTCCACAGATTGCTTCTATAATCCTCAGAGGATTTCACCAAAGTAAACTTATCTTGAAGAGGTTAATAGCCTGACCATCAAAATGGATGGTGTTAAATGGTATAAATCAACTGATTTTTGCAGTTTTTTAAATTTTTACAAGAGAATTTTAATAAGGTTTTAATGGTAATGTATACTTTTAATAACAAAACTGGAGTCAAGTCAAACCTGTAACTTTTCCTGAAGCTCTTCAGTCTTGACAATCTGAGCACTGTGTTTTAAAGCAAGCTCTTTCAACTCTCCATGGCTTTGTTCCATCAGTTCTTTGAAGTTGGCACATTCGGCTTCTGTATTCATTAAAGTGCTGAAAGTAAATAAATAAGTTAAATATGTGATCAAACCATATTAGTAGCACCTAAAAGAATATTTTTAACAATCCAGAAGTGTGCTGGTTGGCTCGTATACACAATGTTGGTTGGAAGGCACATTGTGACAATCAATCCTAGGAAACGGAGGCAATTTTCTTTGCCATGACAAGACACACTGAATGATTAAAACCACAGTCCTACCTCCTTGGAGTCCATATGTAAAACCAAGGTCTCTTAACAATTCGCACTCATGTCAGTAACACACCTACTGATATGAATGAATGAAGACATTCATTTATGTGTAAATGAAATAACTGATCACTATAAAATTTAGAAAGAATAGTCTTGGTAGCAGCCCAAAACCAGAAAAAATATGAGTTAAAGAAAAAAAATATTTAGAGCTAGGGGTAAAATCTCACACTTTAAGGGCAACATATTTTTATTTTTATTTTATTTTATTTTATTTTTTTTTTTTTTTTTTTGTAGTTGGGATCTTGTCTATCAAACAAGAAAAGATGTGATATCAAATATGTGTTTAACTTTTGTGTATAAAGAGTTTATGAAGAGCCATTACACCTCTCCACAAGTTTAAGTTTTCAAGTTCCCCTCCCTCTTTATTTCACGATGTTAGAAAAATTTTGAAAAATTTATAAATCTAGTTATGGATGAAATAAAAAAAATGTTTTTTTAGAATTTTCGATATTTTATATGTTGGCATTTATGGACCTAAACAAAAGCATGTTTCGAAAAATTCACCAACAACTACAAAAGGATTTGTTATTCTTTCAACCTTTTGCAATATACAGAATACAATTCATAAGTCATTTTTTATGTTTGAGCATCAAATAAGTTCAAAAATTGTGTGCTACAAGAAATAACCATTCGTATGGTGTGTTCTGAATGGCTGGCAAGTCAGCAATGCAGATTCGACATAAATACAAGTTGATCCATTCTCATTAATAGTTTATATTTGAAACAAAATATCTTACTGTGCATGCTTTAAAAGCATGTGTTTGATGATTTTATTAAGATTTACTTAGTAAAAATACAGTAATGAGTTAGTAACAAATGACTGTTTAAATATAAAACAAAAGTTACAAAAGACTGAAGTATACAATTATAAACCTTTTAGGCTTTTATATGATAACTGTTGACGACCCTACAATTCACACTTAGGAAAACAATTACAACAGTGAATAACATTGAGTCATGCGGTTATATATAAATATTCATATAAAAAGAGAAAACTTTGTTGCATTATGTTCAATTTGAAGAATATATTCTACATTAATATAGCTACTTAATTATGTTTTGTTTGGTTTATTCAGGTTGCATATATATATATATATATATATATATATATATATATATATATATATATATATATATTATTTTAGAAAAACAAACATACTATTATTATTAGGTATTTCAGTAAATTAAAAAATTCTACAAAAATTATTTACTACTAAAAGAAATTAATAGAAATATCTAAATTTATAAAAAAACAATGCTTACATTTTGATGTCTTCAAATTTCTGAATCGCCTCTAACTTTTCCTCTAAAATTTTTTTCAAACATTCTTTGGCTGTGGACTGATAAGCGTTTTTGTCTTCATTAAGCTTACGTAATTCTTCACGCAGCTTATCTTCAGCAAAATTCTATTAAAATGGCACCAAAAATTAATTTACTTTATAAAATAGAAATTTTATATAGACTAAAATGTTACTCAGAAACAGCTGCTGCACAATTTTGTTAAATTGAAATTAAAACATATTCTGTTTGAAAAATTACCATAGTAAAAAAATTCTGTTTACTAAAAACTTATTATTACTTCAAATATTAAAAAATTACAACTTTCTATTTTTACTTTTTTGAAATTCCCATTTCAATATCATAATGAACTATGACATCTGCATAAATTGGTATTCTAAAAATTTGTAAATTTAAAAAGTATATTTGTATAGATTTTAATGCTGGTTATGATGGTAAAAACAAATACTCAAAAAGCACCAAAAAATTATTGAAAATGTTGCTTCCATCATGTCAATGAAACAGTTGCACATGACAATTATTTCTTTTGATAAAACATAATAATTTGCAAATACAGTAGCGTTTCAATACAAAGTAAACTGGAAGCAATATTAAACAAATTAAAAGAACGTATTGAAGAATGCCAACTACCTTTCTTGTAAAATACAGAATGTTTGTGACTTACTTCAAACAAACATTTCAAACAATGTGACTTTTTAACAAAAAAATGAGAAAAGGGATGGGGACATGTAGATAGGAACTTTTCTTTTTTTTATAGAGAGGTTGAATCAGTAGATATATTCACATCTTCTTGCATAGCAACAGAACATATAATATTGTACCTTTGTACTTACACAATTCTATACAATTTATCGAAACATCATCGCAAAGTATGAAATTAAGGTATATAACTGTTATATAGATTTAAAATCTACGTTTTCATCCATTTAAAGTAAAAATTTTATACTGGATATTATGTTAATAAAAAACACCAAAAAATCAGCCATAGATAAACCAGAAAGTGGATAATTCTAACTATGGTAAACAAATTTTAAACACTATTTGTCCACTTACCTTGGAATAAGTCTGTAACTGAGTTTCGAGGGTCTCAACTCTCGACAGCAATCTGTCTTCAGCAATGAGGGCCTTCCAGCTTAGATCTGAAGCTTGCTGTAAGGACAACACCAAATCCTGTAGCGAAGCTAACTTCGTTTGTAACATCTGCTCTCTTTGCAAAGCTTCCTGTAAACAATTTAATTCATAGAATGAACACTGAAATTGATTGTAAAAACAAATCTCAAATGAGCCAAATTTTTAAAAGGATCTAATATAAACTATACTGAAACTTACAATCACAAGATAAGTGGTATAATGTCTTATCACTTCAGTACTTATGTTTTTTGTAATTGTTTAAAAAGTGTTTGTTGTGGATTATTATTATTATTACCAGTCATGCATATATTTTACCAAATTAATTTGGGTGAGTACTAACCTGTATATGTTGATTCAACTGATACAAGTCTTCCACAGGGATTGAACCAACACAGCTAAGTACTGCTGTTGATGAACTGAAACCAAACATTTTTTTTTTTTAATTTTTAATATCAAAACATGCTACTGATATAGTCATTAGTATTATAAAACGCAGGCAGCAAGTGTTACATTACATTAGAGCTAATAGCTCATTCAGTATTGACACTTATAACAGTTGTGTTCCAATAACTTATTTATTTATTACTAAAATTTCCTTTACATACAATAATAATTATATATAAAGGATGTATGGGAGGCATAAATGCCTGTACACAGGTTAGTCCTCAAATTGATATTTACACATAATATAAATACAAATGATACTTACTATAAAAAATAAATGTTGTTTTTAACTAATATTTTTAGTTATCAATAACAATGTCTCTAATTTTCTCTTTTACTTTTTTTAATCACTTTTTTATTTACACTTAGATTTTACAACTCGTTAGGTAATTCATTAAAGCATAATACATATAGTTTCTCTGCCCAATACATAGTAAGTTTATAGTCAATAAAATGCTTTTAAACCTAATATTAACTAGATTTTGTAAAATTCATTTTTTATTAAATGATATTGATGAATTCACCACAATCACTTGTCTAATATCTAATTGCTTATCTAGATCTTGTTCATTTACTTCTACAATTTTAAGAATACGTTTCTGTAGACAATCTAATGGGTCAAGTGATGCATTATATAGATCACCCCAGACCACAACAGCATTTAATCCTACAATTTTAATTTTTCATTAGTTGGAGAATAAAGTGTGGGTACAGAAATTATTTAAGAAGATCCTTGTGATTAGTGATGGACACCCACACTTTATTCTCCGACTGATGAAAAATTTATTTTTTACTTTTTAGGGCATTTTATACTTGAATTGAAAAAGAATGTTATTTAAAAATCTTTTTTTTATTTAATTTTCTACTTTTTAGTGCTATATCTTGTAATCGATTTTTTCAAATTTTTTTGTATATGGGTAAATTTTAGATTTTGTATCCTGTCATAAACACAAGTAATTGTATACTTCTATATGCAAAAAGATAGACCATTGGTCTATCTGAGGATCTTCCATTTTAGAGTGCGATCCGAGACCCCTATATCGGTTTTTTTGTTTTGTTTTTTTAATATGCAATCCTACCTAAAAATTCTTATTGAGCTCAAACTCGCTTCTTCCAATAACTTTTAATGAGAATGTGTTACAAGAAACTAACGCCATCTACTGAGCAACGCTAAAACTATTTTTCCATATGAAATTTTAGTTAAATATTTAGAGCACAATGAAGTAAAATGTAATGTGCCTAATTATTGAATATTTCATTGTTATCGGAAGTAAACAACTGTACAAAATTTTGATTAGATGATAAGTCGCCTCGGTGGTCTAGTGGATAGCGTACTAGGCTTTCACCCCGAGGACCCGGGTTCGATTCCCGACCAGGGCTTGGCATTTTCATACGCTATAAATCATACCATCGTCTGCATTAGCCCAAGTGTGCACAATAGTCGGACGTTAAAAAAAAAAAAAAAAAAAAAAAAAAAAAAAAAAATTGATTAGATGAGGGAAAGTGGTTAAAAATCAGTTACAAGATTTTAACCATGAAACATACAGACAGAGGAAGCAAGTTAAGAAAAAGCGTCTAATAATAATTATTATTGAAAAAACATAACTTAAAAACTCTTAAAATGCATATTACAGTACACATATTACCAATTTAAAAAAAACTTTAATATGTAGTTTATTGAAAATAATTTTGAATTGTTTTTTTTATAGCTGTAAACGAATTTTCCTTGCTTTTTAATCAGTTTTTTAACAACTGAAATGTTATATACTGTAACAAAGTTTTTATTCTGTCCATTTTATATATACATCTAATACACTTAAAGCTTCATGCTAATTGTCGTCTGTGTTTGTTTTGTCACTGGTATTACATATGCCATTAATTCTTTTCATTGCTGTCAGTTTTTTAACAACCAAAATGTTATGTAATGTAACACAGTCTTCATCTGCCAATTTTATACATACGTCAAACACACTTAACGCTTCGTGTCGAGTTAGATTCACATGTTTTCAGGCACACTGTCATCATCTGTTTTTGTATTGTCACTGTTATTACATGTCATTTATTATTTTGTCACTGGTCATAACATGGTTAAGTCCTTCATTATCTCAGTGTGCCATGATGATCCCAGTACAGTAACTCACAAAAGTGATGAGGCAAATCTACCTTAATTGGACAAGCTTTATGCCAATGCTTCAAATATCATCTTACTGCAGTGTAATATCGGAATTATTTCAAATACCATACTACACTACACAGTAAAGGATTTATGAATATATGGAATACAAAAAAAAAAAAACCAATGGATTACTGGACATACTGGATTATTGCAAGTATACTATATTTTTTATTACACACAAAAACACCCAGACTCCTAGAGTATATGTTAAATCTTAACTAAGAAAGAAAGTAAGATTACCTAGCCTTCGCTTCTTTTCCATCAGGAAGGTAGAGTTTCAGGTTCGCTACTATGCAGCCATGAGTCACTAAAACATTATTGAAACATTATTACTTGCAAAGCATATACTTTTTATGCAAAGACATATTTACTTAAAAAGTATTATTAACCTTTTTGGGACTATGTAACCATAAAATCAAATTAATGTTTGGACTAGGCTATTTTACAAATTTTACTCACCTTTATTTAGCCATAATTTCACAATCACTAGAATTAAATAATTGTATTTATTATCAAATATATATTTTTACTTCTATTATATTTGTAAAAACAAAATGTCTGTACAATCATCACTAGAAGATTTGCTTTTATATTAATCACCAGAATCTTAATTTAAAAATATTTCACTTCATTTGGTTTACACAAATTCCGTGTTTTATTCACATATCAAGAAATAAATCCCGGATACAACCACAATGAAATATGTCTACTAACAATTCAACATAACCTAGTTTCACATCACTAGTAACATGATTCTATTCAATATATTTCCAGTTGTTAGATGTAACCTATCGATAGTGTAATTAGCTCATTACAAAGCCAACAGAATGCAGCACTTGTCTGTGAAAGAATTATATTGTTTGTGTTCAACGTAAAAATAGTCCTTGAACATCAAAGTTTGAAAACAAGTTTATACGACCATAATCTGTACAGACTATTTACTCCTATTGTGTAAACAAATGGGAACTGTTGCATAAATGTGACACCAGTCACAAAAAGGTTAATAATGTTTTTTAGCACTTACATATTTAATTTTACACAGTGTAGCACAAGAAATTAAATGTAAATATTCCCTGATACAACGATAAATTTACTTAATGACATTTACAAGATGGTATGTCAACCAATTGTTATAAACACCTTACTGGATTCCTTTAAGATTCATAATGCATACAATTAACAAAACAACATTTTTTAAACAAATATAAGCTAATTTCAACAGTCATTTTTATCATCTGACTACCAATAAAGTTAATGTTTTAAAATTAATTCCTTGAAATAAAAGACACAAGGAAATTTTCAAGGTGTTCTACACTTGAAGTAAGTGTAAAAGTAATTTTACCAAATTAAATTTAATTAAACCTACACGAAAATAGTAATTAAAAAATACAACAGAACTACTTAAGAATCTTGAAAATACACAGTAAATATATAGGCTAGATCTACTGATTTATTGTCTCTAATATTCATAAATATGAATATTTGGAAACAGTAAGTCAATAGATCTACACAAATATACAAAGAGTGCTGTGGCATGAATACAAAAAATTTTACTTTAAAACTCTCAAAAATACTGCATAGTAATTAAAAGACATTTACGGCAACTTAACATTCACTTAGAGCTATTAACTTGTGAACACAATGCGTTCTGTGTATTGCCAGAATAGCTGTGTCCCTTGTGAAATAGCCTCATTTAATATGAAGATCTAATTTGCAATGAAAAAAATGGTATGCATCAGCAAGAAAATGTAACCGTTCACACATTTTAAAAAAATTACATTTTTTTAAAAATAAATATATGTTACAAAAGTGCAAACTAAGACTAACAACCTTTCTTAATGTAATGAACAGTTTTCTCTTGTTTTATTTCCATATTTTTGACAGAATTTTATGTATACAATTAATTAAATACAGTAATAATTTCCTTATTTATAGTAGTTTACAATTTTTGAATACAATAATCTACAATAATTTTTCTGGATGATTACTAAAACTTGTTTAGTTTATCTATTTTACTACTTATTGTGTTTTTTTTTATAAAGTGAATCATTTTCCTCTCAATTTCTACTCAACAAATTTTCTGTGGTATCCAGTGGCACTCTGTTATTTGGAAACTAGACTGTATTATTTTGGTATATATGTACTTATGTGTAAATAAGGGTATATGAAATAATGAGCATTGCATGTGTTGTACATGAAAAATGACTACAGTATACAGAATGTAGAAAAAATTATATTGCTTGTTTAAATTAAGAATAATAATTTTTGTTACTCTGCTTGGCTTTATACGTGAGATAGTTTGTTTCCAAGTAATTATGTTAATTTTAAATAAAAATCAATTTTAGTTTTAAGTGTTAGCTAAGCAGGATTTTTTTATTCACTTGCTTTATTCACTTTCCAAATAACACAGTGCCACTGCATACCATGGAAAATTTATTGAGTAGAAATTGAGAGAAAAATGATTCACTTCATAAAAAAAATACACAATAAGTCTCCAGTTCTTTTGTATTTTTTTTCTTTCTTTATCTTTGAACACAATTTTAATACTAGCTTTGCCTAAGGGATTCCTATCTGTTTCATGAACAATGGTTATCTTATTGTTTGCTATTTAATTTAAGATTTCTTTGTTAAGAAATAAATATAGAAACCCTCCGTTTAACGGACTGTATGATGATGGAGTTGGTCCACTAAAGCCATTTAATGAGGGCAGAATCTCTAAGTTCCTTGATTATCAACAGTACTTATTTCACCTGCTTTGTATTATGGTTTTCCTGTTTTTCTTTCATTTCTACGCACAACAAAAATAGTTTTTTAAAATATATTAGAGCTTAAAAAAATATTATCATTCACTTTCACATTTCAAAGAAAATAATAATTGGTTTTTGTTGTACATTAAACCTGAAGTCTGTTACACCAAGACTTAATTACTATTACAAATGTGATCCACACTGTAATTAATATATAAAACACTCAGTATGAAATTAGTTAATAAGCTTACCCTTTCGAGAATTTTCAAGGACATCAACACCAAACTGAACAATGTCTCCTGAACATACTTCTCTTGGTAAAGATTCCTCTCCAGACTTACTTAGACGCTGATTGTTAACAAAAGTGCCATTGCTACTTTTTGTGTCTTGAAGAAAAAACTAGAAAATCGTTCACAGACAAAATTATTAACTAAAGTACAAAAGGTAAGATATATTTATTCAGAACATAGTTAATCTAATTGTTAGTATTAAACAGAGGCTACAGGAAAAGTTCTTTTTAGTAATGAGTGTTGGCGTTCAAATTTCTGATACATGAAGATTGATAACTCAAGCCAGTGTTCCCAATATGAAATAAAATAAATGTACTATTTAAGATTAAATCAACAAAATAAAACAAACATCAATGGCAGTCAGGTTTTGATTTCTTTTTTTTACTTTATTCACAAAATATTTTTTTTAATTTCAAATTTGGTACACTAGACAAGTTCTGAATCTTTATATAACCAAATTTTATTTTAGAAATAAATATGTCAATGTTCTTTCTGGTTTCTGTCAATATTAGATATTTTTGAGACAGAGCTGAGAGTTAAGGTTCATTATAGTTTTCTGAATTTACTTCAGACCAACCATTTCTTTTATTTCAAATTTTCTTCACTAACTTGAGTTGTAAATCTTCATTCGCTATATGACCAGAATTTGATCAATTCTGGTGGTGACTTTCAAAAATTTGACATTTGTTTAGTTTACATTTTTGCTGATGGCTCTTGAACCAGATTTTATTGTTACACAGCTATCCGAAGAGCTATTATACCTTCTATTTTATTATTATCAGCCATAAGGTCTGGTTTACTAGAACCCCAATGGAATTGAAATATTGAACAGAAAGGAGTCTAAATCATAAAACTTCAAGTGAGGTATGAAACAAGAGACAGTCTAATAGCCAGTTTCTAAAATAGTCATTAATTTATTTAATCCATCATTAAACTTACTTTTTAATTAAATAATTAATTTCAGTTTCTAGAACCATTAATTTCTAATAAAAGATTAAACTGTTATTAATTAATATCCCAATATCAATTGATTAAAATTATTAATTGTAGATTAACAATTATTATTCCAGTTTTAAAATATTGAGAACATTGCAAAAGTTTAGTCTTTTACTTTCGTTGCACTAATTTATTTTATTTTAATTCTGATTTCTTTTAGTTAATACTGCATATAATTTTATTTGAATGTTTAAATTTTATTCATTATATTTTCAATATTCACAAGTTTTTTCTACAAATTATTTTTTGTAGAAAAATTTATTTTTCTACAACATAACCTGCAAATTTATTTTAGGCCTTATGTGCAACAAACTCACTAGTATAAAAAATTGAAATAGTAGTTCAAATAAAGAATTAACAGAAGTAATTGAGTTATATGAATATAACTTTATTGAATGAATGTAACTTTGAGAATATTTGAATATAAACTTTTATTTCATTTAATTATTTTTCAGATGAAGAATTAAAGATTAGATTATTGTTCAATAAAGATATATTGTTTATATTTAAAGCCTAATTTCACAGTATATGTTCCATACTACTGCTAAGAATGTGCTTTTTCCAAAAATTTAATAACCTACAGAACTCAAAAACTTTAACACAAAGTGCTAGTAGAAACACAAAAGTAAACCATGAACATAACCTAAAAATTACAATGTACATTGATCAAATGTTTGAAAACAGCCGCTTTTTTTCTTTAATTAATCTTTAATATTAATGAGAGATTAATTGCAGATTAGGTAATCTTTGATTATTTTTTCAGAATAAAAAATTTAATTAGCTATTATGTTAATATAGAATACTTACTATTTGAGTATTAAGTAAATATTTTAGAAACTTGATATAAATCTTATAACTTTTATAGGATTGTTAAACAAGAGCAAAAATAAAATTGTATACTTTTTTAATTAATTTTGGAAATTTGACCAGCAACATTTGTCAATAAAGACAAATTAAGCTGTTCCCCCTCCAAAATAAGAACTCTCAAATACAATTCGTTAAAAAGCTTTCAAAGTGACCTTTGTGAGAAAGGTATAGTAAACACCCAGTTATTTACAATTTTATACGAAAACTTACCTTTCCATTAGTATACCAGAAGAGAGCATGATTGCGCGAAAGAACTTTGCAGTCAAAAATACCATTATTTTGAGCTGCACGTGCCCTTGCTACAGATCTGCCAATTTTAACAGATTGTTCTAAGTTAAGTGTCCGATCCTGAAAGAGCAAGAAAACTACTAAATAAAAAGAAACAAAAACAATAAGCAAATATTAACTGTGCAAACATAATTTTTTATTTTAAACAATTTAGATGTTTTTGTTAATTATATTTATTGTTATAATAATACTCTATAATTATTTTAAATTACTGATTCATATTATATTAATTTAAAAAAATTATACATGAGTAAATTATTTTAGTTTCATAGTTAAAACTGAATACAGAATGCAATAGAGTTGGCATTTCTATTTAATTTGGGTGAAGTCAAAATCTGCCATCTTGGTAGGATAAAATTGAGTAAATCATGATCAAACAGTACAACAGTGGTAAAGACTGTGCTTCAATTACATTGTTATTTCACACAGTTAGCAATAGAATAAAATTATATAAAATTTACATTTTTATAATTAAATAGTTGTGGGGTGAAAAACAATCATACTTTTAAAAATCTAAATCACAATTTAAAAATTAATTTTTTTAACCAAGTCTTTAGTTTATTCGAAAAACGAGGTGGACTTTTGAGAAGTAAGGATTTTTTTTTTTTTGTTTTTGGTCAGAGAAAAAGTGTCAGCAAAAAAGTTTGAGATAAAGGTATGAAGCATCATGTGTTTGTTGAAAAAATATTCAAGGTCTAAAGGTCTGTCCAGGATTGATATAGTAATCAGCATGTTTAACAAAATGAAATAAATGCAGGCCAAACTGTCCACCTGTGCTTATGAATAATTTTAGGTTAATAATATCTTGTTTTTTTAGAGGATGAAGTATTGTAACATAATTTACATAGAATAAATTAAACTTATAACAATTTATTGCAATAAATGTTACAAAGGCCTCTAAAACATACCATATTTAAATGAATTAAAACATACTAATTTTGATACTTGGTTTTCTTATCTCAAAACTTCTTAATTCATAAAATTAACATTCTGCTTTAAAAATTAAACATGGATGACCTGTCATACATGGATGAGAATGTCCTCCTGAATCCAAAAATGGTATCATCCAACTGAATAGTAGCAGACAAGGAATAATACTGAATGAACACTTTTCCGTGGTCAACTATGGAAGAAAGCAATAAAAGAAGGTGAGAAGGTTCTATCTAGAAAAGAAAAACGTCTGACTTGGGAGGTTAAGCGCTGTGCTAAGTTCGGGCATCCAAATTAAGCCAGACCCTCTGGGGTCCAGAAGATTTAGTGCTGAACCAAAGTGGTAAGCTCTATCGGTACGGGCAGGCTACTTCTGATAGCCAAGTAGAAACTGGTGTTAAGAGGTTGCAAATGCAGCTTACACCGGAGGATGTTTGTTGCAAAAAAGTAGTTGAAATCTGCCAATGATGTGATAATGACTGGAGGGAGGACTACTGAATCTTTTGCAGGTATCTGTGGAGGAAATGGCAATTGTGCGGATCAAGCGTCTAGTCTCAAAGCTAATGAAGGACATGGCTAACAGCTTCAGGAGGGATATTGGCCAGCATGTCCTCAAAGACAAAGTTACCTTCATACGAATAACCAGAAAGGCCATCATACAAAGTAGCTGAGGCTTATCATCCTAATAAGTCTTACACCTTTTCTCCTGAAGGCCATGGAAAAGATTGGATAGGCATGTAAAAGATAGTTTTGGATGGCACCGTGCCACATCCAAATCAATACGCTTACCAAAGTGGAGAAATCTTGTAAATCTGTGCTACATACACTGGTAGGCAAGATTAAACGAGCCATTTCATTTAAGGAAATTGCTTTGGCAGTCTTCCTGGATGTACAAGGGACTTTTGATAACACAAGTGAGAACTTGGCTGTTTCAAAGCTTGTATCCAGAGGCTGCTGAACAAACTATTGTAAGATAGATATACAATACGCTCAGCTGTAGACGGACTCAAGCTGTCTTGTGTGGAGCTGTGAATGAGGCTGCAACACGAAGAGGACACCCAGAAGAAGGTATTCTATTTCAGATTTTGTGGAATCTGGTGGTGAATGACCTAGTCTGTTCATCCTTAGCCTGGGCCTGATGTAAACAAGTGGGGTGACAACGCATAGATATATGTAGTCTTTGAACTTACTAAGAGTACAACATTTATAGGATACTATAAATTAGTCCAGGCCTAATAACATTACTTACCCCTCTTGTTTTGTTTTAATTATATGATAAATAATCATTTCCGATTCCTAGTAGCCGACATGACTAATAATTTATAATTAAATGATTGTAATTGACATAATGAAATGAACTGTACTTATCAGTTAGCAATCAATGAACTGCTGTCTTATCACTGTGTAGTATATGATGGGTAATCTTATAAACCAAATCAATGTGAAGTGGAGACAGGTGTATTTGTTTATACTGGGTTCAGACTAATTCTGAACAAACTTTACTCATGATTCAACAAGCAGAGCATGTACACTCAGAAGTATCTTGATGATACTGTTATACCAATCACAGGTGAACACATGGACATATGCCTCCATGTTATGCAGACAGCATTAACCATGACAAGAGGGTGCAAGAGGGAGGGCATATTAGACAATCCATCTACAACTTTTTGTCATAATTCAAAAGAAATATAAGATTTCTTTTCATTTGCAAGTTCCCTTATTCAAGCCCAAACACCAACAGTAATGTTTTTAGAGACAAAGGCTAATAAAATAATCACTAGAGTTTATACAATTTGTTGTGTATAACATTTTTATTCTAAATATTCAAAATAAAATTACGGAATGATTTTTTTTTATACTGATGTTCTGAAAAGCATTAGACTTAAAAACATTAATGGTACATTAGGCCATGTGAAGTACAACAAGCAAAGGCATTCTTTTAAATAAGGGTAAACAAAATATCACTACTTAACTTTTTGTGTATGCAATAAGCACGATTGTTTTAACGGAGTAATAAAAGCTATAGATTGTGTGGTCTTACATTATCCACGAGTTTTGTCCTATTACTGTGTCCATCCTACATTAACACAATTTTACTGTATGTATAGGCCTAGTATGAAATGAGTAAAAGATACTTAGCCTATAAATAATTTTGAGATGCATCAACAGAAATTTTTTCTAAGCACAATTCGTATAATACAGATTCTAGAAGAAACTGTAGTCATTCTTCTTTTATCCCTAGTTTTTTCTGTTTGTAATTTTTACCGATGCATTTAAAATTAGTTTCAATTTATTCAACTTAATAATAAATGAACTACTTAGTAAAAAAAATTATAAACAACTGAAGATTAATCCAAAATAATTACTTAAGAAACAATAAAGCAGAAAATAATTTTTAAAAATTACCAAGAATGGATGAGAATTTTGTTGGCATATAAGGACAGCCTTCCCTGCTGTCGCCAACTGCGGTGGCCCACAGCTTATCATATCAAAATTAGTCGAACTATAAGAGTTGACAAAAGAAATGCCTCGTCCGCCATTTACCACCATCTATAAAAAATGTAATTATACATATATACATACATACTACACATTAATTAATTAATATTATATACGTACTAAAATACACAATAATTTACAATTATGAGGGTTGTTCGGAAAGTAAAGTACGTTTTGATCAGACAAGCTGTTTAGCTCGCCGTCACCATTGTGTCACTGCCCTCCCACTCCTACATGCCAGTCTGACACTAACAGTGAGCCATTACTGTCCTTTACTGTTTATTTGTGCACCTTTAAAATGTGACAAAATTAATGTTTCCATCAAGTGTCAGGTTTATAGTATAATATGCTTTTTGTACGAAAAAAAAGTCCATTCTATCAAAATTTACCGACAGATAACCGAGGTTTATGGTAATGTGAATGTCAGTAAATAAAATGGCGCTAAACAAATTCCAAGCGCTAAGAAGGTTTGGATACTGTTTTGGTATAGAAACGGTATTCTACTCATCGACTACATGCCTAGAGAGGAGTATTTATGCATTAAATAGCGTTTTTTGTAAAAAAAATGTGTTAATAATGTTTACACTTGCAGTAGTAATCGTGAAGTTATGATAGTTATTTTTTTAAATTTTTCCAATCTTTCAGTATTTTCTTCACTTCCATTTTATCTTCCAGTATATTCCACACTTTTATATTTTTGATTATTACAAATGGTCATTGCAGTAAAAGACAAAAAAAACAAATATATAACATTGTATGGCTAATGCATATTTATCCAATTAACTTGTCCATAGTTGCAATATAAGATCCACTTAAGTTTTCACTTCAGCGAATTATTACTTCTTAAAGTAACTGCAAAAGATTTTTCACAAAGTTTTATGATTAGCGCAACATCAATTTACTATCTT
Source organism: Callitettix versicolor (assembly GCA_022606455.1). Taxonomy (NCBI): domain Eukaryota; kingdom Metazoa; phylum Arthropoda; class Insecta; order Hemiptera; family Cercopidae; genus Callitettix; species Callitettix versicolor. The sequence continues at coordinate 41,242,327 of CM040182.1, forward strand.
ATTGTTAGCAAGCAAATTTAATTGAAAATTATTATATAAAAAATGTACTTCCACACATTCCATGTTAGATTAGGGTAAATATGCAGTGTAGCATGTCCTAGATTTTTCGATATTTTTTTTACTAAAACGCTTTACTACATGCCCAAAAGCAATAATCCAAAATATAAAAGCGCAGAGAAGTACGATAAAAACAGAAAAAAAAAGTGACCAACATAACCTCAAAATTGCTACCGCATGAAAGTTGGTAACGTACTGTAGATCAGTAAAACGATAAAAATACATCTAACAAAGGGTATAGGTGATAAGAAACCTTATTATAAAAAGAATACTCCATAACCTAACTGACACAGTTGTTAGGCCTAACACCGTGATGCATGAAAAAACCTTTATTATTATTTTTTTTTTTTTAAAAAGAATACTGTATAACCTAACTAACACAATTGTTGGGCCTAACATGGTGATGCATGAAAAAAACCTTTATTTTTAAAAAGAATACTCCATAACCTAACTGACACGGTTATTGGGCCTAATATGGTGATGCATGAAAAAAAAAACCTGATGACGGTTTTTGTATCCATCGTACAACTGTACAACATTTGCAATAAAACGATAATTTTTCTTTATTAATAATGCACACATTATCGCACTTCGAACACAATTTTTAAAGATGCTGTGGTTAAAAAGAAAATCGACAACACAACCGTAATTCCAACCTAAAGACTCAAACAGATGCAAACTGCAAAGTTTATAAATAATAACGGCATTTTAACGATATTTCGTATCAAGCACAAACATAGTAATAAATTACAAAATTTAGTAATGCCTGTCAGATTCTATATCGGCGCATGAGCACTACGTACACACAGATAACAAGAATGCATATATCCGGTAAATCAGAGAATGAACAGTAGTATCTTTAATGCACTGTAAACAGTAACATCATATGAATATAATTCCATAAAAATTGGCTTAAAATCATACGTAATCTTTAAAAAAATATATTTTCCGCGGGTGAATATATATTCATCAAACTAATAAGTTATAAAATAAAACAATATTCAAAAATCACTATTTTAACAGGACATGCTACATACAATACATAAATACCTAGATTAGAATGTCTTCCTAAAATAAAATAAGTTTTTCACCTTTTCTTGTTTTTTCGCATCTTAAACATGTTAATCCGTTGCTAGCATGTAAAAATAAATAATATTTGAATACGGAAAAAGTTGCTTGTGACAACTAAATAATAATCAATTAACTTGCCAATAGTTGCATTAATTAGCATATATGATCCATTTATGTTTTCATTAGGAAATTACTACCTCTTAAAGAAACCACATAAGCTATGGCACAAAGTTTTGTGATTAGTACAGATGACACCAATGTAACATCAATTTTAATACAAAATTTCCATACCATACAGCCTAGTCCTGCCATATTGAAAAAAAAAATAAGATAGGATTCCACCTTATGCTTTTCTAGAGAAAAGTTCAATTATTTTTTTTTGTAGGAAACAAATTTTGAAAAATTGAGTTAATTTCAGAATTACCACAGTGGTGTTTTCATTGAAAATAATTTCAAAGATTGGAGACAAAAATTCAAATAATTATAGATAATTGAAATCTTTCTAATGTAAACATTAGAACTGTAAGGTTAGAGCTTATCGACAAAAAAAAATTAAAAGACCAAATCAAATAGTAAAATAGCCTTGTAGTCATAGGACTAAAAACATAACTAACCTAAAATCAACAAAATATAAGTTTTAATTCAATTGGATGTAAATTATGTCACAAAATGTATTTACACACTATAATAATCTATTACCAATAGCATACTTATTAATGTCACTAGATATACTACTTTTAATTTTATTTGAAGAAATCCGACTAGCCTATTCTAAAATTATAAATTAACAAGCACTAAAAGCGTATGCCTACGCCTATGATGCCCATCCCGTAAATCAAGAATCTAATATCTAGTTAATTTCTTATGGAAAATTATATACATATTGTATTTACTTTTGAAGTTTATACTTCTTCTTTCATTAACTATAAAAAAAAAACATTAATAACTAAAAATAAAAACACTACTTACTTAACATCAATCAAAATCACAACACTAAAATAATTTCTCTTCCCAGTTACAACATAGATCAGATAATTTTTGCACTGTTTTTAGGCTAAACATTAATATGGTCAAACTATGCATTCTGTAAGATAATTTAATGTAAAACTATTTATAATTAATAATAGTACATTCATTCCCTTAAAAAATAATTATCAATAACATCATAAATTTTGAGCACTGACGTTTAATAACTACTTTTACTGGACTTGTTTACTATCTCTCAACTGCCTCAATGGTCATTAGGCACTGCCTGCGTCTCGGTCAGACTATGCTTTCTGTATCTGAATATTAAGAATTTTGCATTAATTTACACACATTGAATTAAATTGAAAAAAAAAGGATTTAATATTTATGACAATTATTTTAATGATAATGACCAAGCAAGCGCAAATGTTTTTCAACGATTTAAAGTTTTTCATTATTAAGTTCTTAGTTTTCAAACTACATAATATGATTGAGTATTTTATTTTTAATTCTTTATAATCTAATCTATAATTGCAATTCTATTGTCTCATAATCGAATATCAAAACTTCTACAAATATTTAAACAAAAGATACCAGAGAAAGATTATAGGCCTTTAGTGAATGTACTTTTTTCAATATATTAGGCCACGCTAATATTATACGTCAGGCACTAAACACCTACACAAATATAAGTATCTTTTCAAGTTCAAAGAACAGTAGACCTCGTAGAATATTCTAAACCAATATACAGAAAGCTCCACGATAGCTCCTGATACGCTCATAACATTTTTCGTCAATTAACTGATTATCGTTATACTTACAAAAACTGTTACTGGCCCAACTTTATTGGAAATTTTATGTTGTTTTTTTTCCAAGCAGGTCAGTTGTAAGGTAGAACTTTATTGGAAATTTTATGTTGTTTTTTTTTCCAAGCAGGTCAGTTGTAAGGTAGATCTTGCCATTCATCCAGATATACTACAAGAAATAACCAGCAACTACACTTTCATCATTAAATCAGGTCTTGCCTACTTGAAATGGAAGTGAATGGAATAAATATGACACATCAGTCTTTCGGCTTTATACAGGGTACTTTTGTACCAAATTTCAAAACAATCGTCAATGAATTTGACCAAAACTGCGTACACTCCTCATCTTAAATTTGAGGCCACAATTTCGAAACAGAAGAGAATGGGGGAAAATCTTACACATACATCTTTCGGGATTTATTCAAGGTACCTTCATAACAAATTTCAAAACAATCGGCAAAAACTGTTTTGCCAAAACTGCGTAATAAACAAACATACAAACCAAAAAGCGAACGTTCGAGTCAAAACCTTTCTTTACTCAGTCAGCAATAAAAGTTTTGCTTAACGTATAGACAAAATTTTATTATATTTTTATTAAAAATATGTAGAAAATGTGTGTTATTTTTTCAATAACGGAACTAAATTTGTTTCTGGGTTATTATTAATTATTATGACTAATTAAAAAACTTTTCTAGATAATTTATTTATTTGAAATAATTTATAATAAAATCTAAAAATAAAAGGACCAAATTATTAAAATTTATATAAAATAATTAAAAAATTCTCGTACATGTAAAATTATGTTAAAATGTATTATTGTTCTGAGATTAAGAATGAAATTTTAAAATACAATACTGAAGTATTTTGCTTTTATATTTGTGTAGCAACAACTAAATGAAATGACACGCACCAGAGATAATATAACATATATAGTATATAATGTTATAATAGTAAGTAGTAGATAATATAACAAAGTAGCACAATACGTGTCTACTGTAGAGTGTAATTCGTGCAAGTAGATATACAGTGAATAGCAGCCTTGAATATGTAATACATTATAATACTTATAATGATTGCAATAATTATAAAACAGTAAATTCAGTTAAAAAAGTCTCAAGGTTATAAGTACAGGAGACTGTTTGATTTGTTGTTTTATATTATATTATTATCTGTGGTACATTTGCTCTTTTGTTTTACGTTTTCATTAACAACACGAACCTGTTATTTTTTGAAATTGTGAATTATACAGTAAACATAGTTAACATTATTTACAGAAATATTTGCATTGGTAAATAAATATAGTTCTAATAGAATTACAAGTACATGTATCCATCGGACTGCACCAAGTGATTTTTAACCAAGCATAACTCAGCTTTCGATTCGGACAAACTGAAACTGCTAAGGGTTTCTTATTGTGTTGGCTAGTATTTTATTTAGTTTTAAGTTGCAACGTTGCAACTGGGCATTTGTAATAAGTAAACAAAATAAACTAAAGTGGGAAGATAGGAATGACTACACTTATTTTTACTGAAAATGTTATTTCTGTAATTGTTTCAGTTCAGCTGAATTTTTATTCATACAAGCTTTGAACAGGATATAATAATTAAAAAAATAGCTTATATAATTCTTTAAAAAAATATAAAATATGCATTGGTTTATCATAGGTATATTTGGCTGTGTCATTTTAGCTAACATTTTCCCATCTTTGGGAGCAAACCATGGTAAGACTCATCAAGAAAAAAAATTGGTTAGTGATAAGAGTATAAAGTGCATGTTGCTAAAGCCAAAGTTCCTGGTTTGAATTCTAGTTTTACTTGATATTTTTGCTCTTATAATTAATTTACATCTAGGCATCAAAATGTTGGTTGATGTGGCTAAGACTGAGCAGGCTCCTATGTCTGAACTAACTACACACCTCAAGGCTGTTAGTTTGAGCTGTCAAAAAGTAGTGAACATATAACATGCCACTATATAGAATTTAATGTTAGTCTGTGTGTTATTACTTTTGAAATGAAATTATTTAATAATAAAGCTTTGAAGAGACTATATATCTAGGACAATGTGAATGAGGATATCTGAAGTTTCATTTATTTTTTACACTTTATTATACTTTCTATGCCTATATATTTAATAAGCATATACATTTTGTTTTAACTATGCATTTTACAATCTTTTTTTCATTTTGAGATGCTTTAACATCTGAAATTCGTTGATTCACAAATCCTTTTGCAATGGCTGTCTTGTGTAATTCAGTGTTAATTTTCATGTTACTCGGACTTGGAACTTTAACATTTGTGAACAAGTAACAAGAATAAAATGTTTTAAAAAAATGGAATTACATTTATGTAGTCCAGTAATAAAATTATGTTTTATTAGAAATAAAACTTTATTTCAGGCAAACAAAGTAATTTTTATAGTTCCTATTTAATTCCATACAATTAGTGATTTTCAAAAAATCGCAAATTATAATTTTGTTGAACCTGTTAAAAATATTGTCACTGTAATATAATTTAAAAAATGTAGGCCTATATCTTGAATAACAATTTTTTTCCTGATAGGCTGTCATTAGTTAATCACTATATTCTATGTTTAAACTACCATTCAAATAACATAATTATAATAAAGCTTTATTGACACTCAATTTTAAAGTAAAAAAGCCACGCCTTTCACAGGTAAACTGACAAGCTATAAGTGTATAAAACCATAGCTTCCAATGGTACAAAACCTAATACAAAATAGAAAAACTAAAATAATTTGTTTTTTTCCAAAATTAAGTCTGTATAGTTTTTTAACAACCCCAGACAACAGCTTCTTTTCCTTGCTTGCACGCCCCATTGGTCAGATACTTTGTGCACTAATTCATCCTTCCATCATAGTGCTGGTCTTTCTTTCTTCTTCTGCTTGTCGCTGGAAATCCATTCTATACTTAGTTTTGCCCAACGGTGATCTTCCACTCTTGCTACGTGTCCAGTCTGTTTCTACTTTAACATTTGTTCTGTGTTTCTGTTACTAACTTCTTGATTAACATTGATTGAAGTTGATTAAAGTTGTTGATTAAACAATTTTATTAAAACTTCAAATTGTTTTCTTTATTAACAATTTTATTTTAAAATTTATTATTTTTTAAAAAATATCAAAGAATCTTATTGAACAGTAATATCACCATTGTTATTAAGCAATGACAGATATCAATATGAAATGGTATGGTGATTAGATTGTCTAGTTATACAAGATAATAAATTTTGTTTCAATTCCTTTAGTGCAAATTAGTAGATTTACATTATATATGAGTTTGATTTAGTATCGAATAATTTATACTCAGTACTACATTGCTACACTGATAATTTATTACATTATACTTTTCAGGTCCTTTGATGCCAGAAATAACAGTAAAGTATGTGGCTGTGTCTTTGATTTGTTTCACCAGTGGACTCTCTTTGAGTATTAAGGAGCTTATGAGGGCTACAGTTAGCATTAGAGTGCATATTTTTGTGCTTGCATTTACTTTCATATTCTTCCCATTTCTTGCACTGAGTTCCTATTTATTTTTACATTATTTTGGAGTAAACGAATGGATTTTAAAAGGGTAAGTAATAATTGATGATAATGTTACTTCTTCTAGACTTTTAAGCCTACAGATAAAGCATGAAGAATAAAGGTAGGTTACATGCTAAGAAGCCTTACATTTTATATAACAGTCTACCATGTGTATCTTTCTCAAACTTGGATCCTACAACTTTCTAATCTCTTTTCTCAATGTATTCAACTCTTTCTTCTCTTCTTATTTTTTTTTAAGAGTCTTAAGCTTAATCTTACGGGTCTCTTTTCTTTTCTGTTTCAACTCAACAGTTTAGCAATTTGGTTTATATGTTTGTTACAAAGTTTTGGCAAAATGCCTTGATCGATAGTTTGGAAATTTGGTATAGTTGTCTTTTATAAATCCTGAACGATGTATGTGTAAGATTTCTTTCTCATTCACTTCTATTTTAAGATTTACAATAACAACTATTCTCAGTTTTATCCTAATGTATTCACCGATTATTTTGAAATTTTATACGAAGCTACCTTTGTCCCTATTTATTTCTGTTTTAAGACAAGGACCTCTGATATAATGATGAGTGTATGCAGTTTTGGCCAAATACATTGACCGATTATTTTGAAATTTGTATGAAGGGGATACTTTTTATAAAGCCTATATGATGTTGGAGAAAGATTTTTTCAAGATGATTATTTTTATCAAGTAAAATAACAAAATACATATAAACTTAATTGTAGTAATGTAATCAAGTGTCCATTCCATATTTGAGTGTAGGCCCCTAAACCTATTTGAGAGTAGAATAAACAAACATAGTGAGGATGAAGTACTAATGATTAGGACTCATCATAAATGATTATTTAGTGAATTAGGTTTATCTACCTAAGCATATCTATAAGATTTGTTTACGAAAGATCTGAGCAATCAGTTATTTGTCTATCCCCTTTGATGCATCTACAGTTAGTGAAGGATATTTATTACATTCAGATTTGGACCTACAGTGATTAATTTATAATAACACACTGCCAAGTTCAGTAGGGATGCAGTAATAGGGAAGTTCAGTAGGGAAGTAATTTATTTATAAAAAAAATTTACTTAAATATTTAATTAATAAAGTAAACCCTTATTACATTTTAGTATAAAGTTGTAAAACTTGCAAACAAAACATGTAGCATGTGATAATACATAGGCAAGACTGAAATATCGCCAGCATGTATTTCCTGGAATTTATTGTTTATACACAGGGAATGTTATGTTTAGATTATATTAGATTAGATTCAAACTAGAGGAAGGGACAATACAACCCTAGGCACTGTGGTCAACAGTACAGCAGATTGATGTCCTTAATAGATACTAATAATCCATTAACTGGTTCATTCTGCTGAAGATCCGTAGGGTCCTGGAAATGCAGACCTGGTTAATGGCAGAGAAATACCTAAAACCGACTAAGGTATGATAAACTCAAGTGTAGATCCCAGTCCATTCAGTCAATCTGCCTCCTCATTACCCTCAATCCCCTTATGCCCCCAAATCGAGTGAAGAGTAATCCAATTACCCAGAGACAGAACATTGAGGTTCTCTCAACATCCCCACATCAACTTGGACAGAATTGTAGGAACCACAAGTGATTTTATTATTTCCTGACTATTGGTATGAATATTGATATGAATAAGAATCTTCTTGAATATCCGTTTCAAATTCTCCAAAACAGAATCATTAATGGCCATTACTTAAGCCTGGAATACTGTCGCATGCTGTCCCAGAGTAATAACTTTCTTAAATCCTGGTCTCAGGTAGTACACCCTAGCACCAATGCCTGTATTTATCTTGAAGCCATCTGTATACTATACTATGTTTCAAATTTTCCCAACACACAATCTCCACCCCTCAAACTTCAACTTGACATCAAAGGGTCTAGAGACCATGTGTCGTTTGACCATCAGATCAGGCCCCATCATTAGAATCAGGTCACTAATCATCTCTGTGATTCTAGCATGCCCCAAAGTTGAGGATAGCCAGACATCACCTTTCTGCAGTCTATATGCTGCTTTACAGGTGCTTTAATTTGCCTCCCCCATGAAATAAAGGTCAAAGTAGGATATCCAAGAACTGTTGTTGGTGCTGTGTTCATGCACAAGTAGGCCAGCCTCTAAATTTTAGTCAGAGACTCTGATCCCCCTACGCTTGGCGTTAGTCCATCATACTGCAGCACTATAGCACACCACAGCTCTAATGACCCCAGTATAGATGTACTTTATCATGCCTGATCTCAGCCCCTGTGTTTTGTCAACCATTCTTCTTCTAACTGCCATCCATGACTTATTAGCTTTCCCCAGGTTAACTTGGTGTCCACCACCAAGCCTAAGTACTCAGCTTGTTTGCATCAGGGATTGTCTCCCCAGAGAGCTTAAGCCCTCCTAAATACGGGGCAGTCCTATTCTAGTAAAAAAAACAAGAGTTGTTTCCCTGGGGTTAACACCCAGGTTCTCCTGATGACAGCAGGTTTCCACTAGTGACAGGGCTGTCTTCATGAGATCCATTATTAATTGATAATGTATGTTTGCAGTGAATATCAAGCTTACTTCAAAAGTGATCCAGTCAAAGAGTGTTATTTATATTGATTATTGTTAACAATTATTGATTATTTATAACAAATTATCTGATTTGTTGATATAAATCAGATTTGATATTATTAAATATCACATAATTGTTACATACGGTGAATAGTCTCTGTACTAGCAACTCAAAACATGTGAACATTTTTCTCAGGTATTGAAGATTTAGCTGACAAACAAAACTACTCTCAATACTAATTTTTAAATAAATAAAATTCTTTCTCTCTCTCTCTCTCTCTCTCTCTTTCTCTCCTTTCTTCTTCCCTCTCTCCCCTCCCTCCATTTTCTCTTCCTCTCCCTCTCCTTTCTTCCTTCCTAGAATTTCATAGGATTATTCAGTTGCACTAGAAGTTAATTAAGTTTATTTTATAGTACAATATATTAGAAACCAAAGAGGAAAATGTTATGGCGGATATATGAAATCCGCGATTGGTGAGAGATTACTGTATACAGTGGAATACGTGTGATTTAGAACCTCCATTACTTGGTCCCAATAAACGAAATTTTCAATCAATGATTTTAGACTAAAGAGTAGCTTTATGTTTTAAAGTGAATAGTAGAAAATAATATTGTAAAAGCCTTGTTTTATGTATAATACCCTGTATGGTACCCCAGTTAACAGTCTTAATTTGTTCCAGAACTAAGACTGTCACTGAAGCAGACTGCTGTGTGACTCAGCATTTAAAATAGATACTTATGAAAAATATTTTAATTTGTTACAAAGAAAAAAAAATTGAGTACTCACCATTAATATGTCAAAGTTAAATTTCACAGAACAGAAGTCATACTTTATTTTAACTAAATCCATACAAATGCAATTATGTCACACACACACACACACACACACACACACACACACACACACACACACACACACACACACACACACACACACACACACACACACACACACACACACACACACACACACACACACACACACACACACACACACACACACACAGGACAAATCAATATTGTATGTTTTTTTCAATAGTCAAAGTTTGTCACACACACACACACACACACACACACACACACACACACACACACACACACACACACACACACACACACACACACACACACACACACACACACACACACACACACACACACACACACACACACACACACACACACACACACCACACATACACACACACACACACACACACACACACACACACACACACACACACACACACACACACACACACACACACACACACACACACACACACACACACACACACACACACACACACACACACACACACACACACACACACACACACACACACACACACACACACACACACACACACACACACACACACACACACACACACACACACACACACACACACACACACACACACACACACACACACACACACACACACACACACACACACACACACACATACACACACACACACACACACACACACACACACACACACACACACACACACACACACACACACACACACACACACACACACACACACACACACACACACACACACACACACACACACACACACACACACACACACACACACACACACACTTCCACTACCATAAGCACTTCTTTTAGGACCCATTTAATTAATGTTCACAAATACAAAATGAAAACAGGATTTATATAATTTTAAACTTGTACACAAAAACACTTAACGTTTTGTTAAATTTAAAAATGAAAAGTATGTAACACAATAATATTAAAATTGTTTAAATTTTTTAACGAGTTAAAAAATTAAACACAGTAAAAAGTGTTGGTGCTATAGTAAGTAAAATGAGGTTCATTACAGAAGAGGGAATAGAAGGGGGCATTCTGAGAACAGATAACTAAGAAATATCATGTAAGTTATTGCCCTACAAAAACAAACACCCATCAAACAAAGGCTTGTTTGTGTTCACTCAGCAGCATTTAAATACTTTCTGTAGTACAACACAATGATCAGCCCTTTATCCGAAACCTAAACTATTATATGGGTCATTTTTCATTCCGTGAATTAGACTGTTGTCCAGGTCGACCATTAGATGAGGTATCACTGTATTTAAATAATGTATATATTAATGCATTATATATGATTGAGTGTGTGTGTGTGTGTGTGTGTGTGTGTGTGCGTGCACACACACGTGCATGCTCGTGCGCACATAGAATCTATTATCCAGAACAGATGGGGAGGTTCTGGATAACCAAAATTTCAGTTACAAATGAATATACAAATTTTTCAGTATAAGGCAAAATTAATTAAGGAAATATTTAAATTCATTAAAATATTTTAATAAAAGATTAACTACAGTATTTAGGCTTAAATTACATCATATAGTTAAATATTTTGATTGAAGTCAGTTCAGTAGTTTTTAAAAATACAAATTTTGTAGTAAAAAACACAAATAGATGGACAGACAGAAAAGTGTTTGTATTTTAAACAAGTGAATGTTCATTTTGCGTTTACTTCTAACCCAGGAACAATCCAATAAAATATTCGATAAGAGTTATGCAACACTATATATTTATTTACTGTTTTGAACACATTAATAAGTACATGATATTGAAATTAAATATAAATTACCCAACACAAAACAAATTATAACATTTTCATTAAAATTTTTTCAAACATCTTTTACAAATTAATTTTCAAAATATACATATTTTTGTTTAAAATATTTTTATATTTATGTATAAAATTTTTGCAGGTTAGTGATATTGAGCTGTATGCCACCTCCAGTATCATCAGCAATTATTTTGACTAGAGCAGCTGGTGGTAACGAAGCTGCTGCTATGTTTATCTCAATGTTGGGAAGTATCCTAGGAATCCTTATTACACCAGTATTTGTGTTATCATTTGTAAGTACAGCATCTTTTTAATATCAGTTTTATTATTTTATTATTGTTTCAGTTAATTGGACAAATGAAGCGATTTCCTCATTCTTATTTGACCCAAACTATTATTGTCCTGTTTGTCTGTCTTATGATTTCATTTGAACTTATTGCTCGGTTGTCTTTAATTGTGAATTATAAAGTAATTTTATAGTTTTAACATGTCAAAGGTTTTCACTGTAGTGGTGACAACAGTGATTCTGATTAAACGAACCTCCGGTACTCTCAAGTAAACTGTCTTACAAGAACTTTGATGTCATTGAGGCATGAAGAACATTTTCAAATCATTTTGACTGTTAAGTGTATACAATCATACGCCTGTACTTGCTGTAGATTCCTTGAAACTAAAGATAACAATTTTGGAGTGAGAAGTTGGAGATTGTCAAAGCATATTTGATAAAATTGCTAGGTAAGTCAGTTATGCATATAGTTTTAAGAACAATTAATTATTACATACTTGACCAGAGTAATTGCATTGATGTTTTGATGCATTATGTATAAATTAATATTAGGTACATTATTGTATCAATTAACATTATTGTACATTATTATGTTGCTTAAAGTTTAAAGAACAATTAATTAATACATATTTGCCAGAGTAACTGACAAATTGAATTGCATAGGTCATTGTTAGTCAGAAATTGTTTTTGTTTTATTTTAAGGCGAAAAGCACATTAAGGCTTTTATCGATTCCCTAAATGTAAGTGTTAGTGTAAAGTGTTAAAGTGTCATAAGTGAAGTGTAAGATAAGTAAGTGTGTGTGTTAGACTCGGGTACCGCGAGGGACGTCTAAATCCTCTCAATAGGGGCAGCTAGTCTGTACCCCCCTGCGGGATAGTCAGAAGTTAGTGAGGGTAAGAATTCAAAATTATAAAAAACTTAGCTTTGGTTATTGTAATGAACAACACACTGAAGTTGTTCATTTTGAAAATTATAATGACATTAGGTTTAAATTAAATTTCTGTGAGAAATTAAAATTTAATGTTATACACAAAAACATTTGAATGAAATATACTAAAGAGATTTTTTTTTTTTGCTGTAAAATGACATTTTTAAGGTCTCTTCCTAAACCACAGTTTTAAAAAGTTTTAAATGTGTTAGGAATTTTGGATTCTCCTAACCCATAGTCCTTTAAAGAATCAACTATCAGTGGTTCAACAAAGCCCTTTAATACATATAATTATTATAGAATATTCTTTTGCTGTTATGGTTACAAGTATACTTGAAAACAACCAAAGAATAAAACATTATATTACCTGATCAAAATATTTCTCCTAAAATATGTCCCAAGATCTTTCTGAGAACCCGTGTCCTAATTTTTAAGGGAAAGAAGTGTACACAAAAACTTTCTACTAACTTTGACTGCCAATTCGTTATTCCCCAGCATCCTTGACTGGAATGTCCTCTTAGAGAACTTCCTGACATTAGTTGTCCTACAGCCCTCCTTGTGATGACCTCAGCAGAGGGATTCTGCAAGCAACAGGGTCGACCCCACGACTTTGCACTGCATTATTTATTGCGTTATGAAAGGCATCCTCAATATCTAAGAAGGCGCACATTGCTGTCTCTTTCTTAGCAAGGGCATCCTCGACCACGTCCACCAACTGGTGTAAGGCAGATTCACAGGACTTCCCCAGCTAGTATGCATGTTGATTTTTTTAAGTGGATTTCTAGATAGCACCCTTTTCATATATATATATATATATATATATATATATATATATATATATATATATATATATACATATAAGCCTTTCCAAAGTTTTAAAAATAAACGAGGTAAGATTGATTGGCCTAAAGGCTTTTGGATGAGTGTGATCTGTATGACCACGCTTTGGAATGAATACGATTCTGCTAATCCTCCAGGCCTGTGGTACATAACCATATGCCACGCTAACGCGGAAGACATCATGAAGTCGGACAAAAAGAGAGTCTGGTCTCATCTGCAACAAAGCAGGGAGAATACCATCCTCTCCAGCTGATTTAAATTGGCTGAATCGCTGTACAGCCCATTTAATAATAGAAACTGTCACAATGCATCTAGCCAACTTTCAGCTTTCTGAAGTTGCTTTTGGCCAAGAGCTGTTCTTCAGTGGCTGATGTCCACCATTGGCATGATTCCTCTTAATACAGTCAGGAAAGTGAGTCTCTAAAAAAAGACCCAATGTTTCTTTAACTATTCTCGTATACTATCCTGAGGGCTTTAAAAGAGTGCATACAGGATGGGCTCCCAAAACTTGTTGCAGTCTATTACGTTCCCGTAATAAATCTTTAATTGTTTGCTAGCTACAGAGGAGAAGGGGTGAGGGCCATAACTAATTTTGTATCTAATTTTAATGAAACATTTGTTGAGCGCCACATTGTCTTTAATTTTAATATAATTTGTACCTCATTGATCAGGCCAAGACAACGAGAATGCCTGTGCGAGGTTACAATGCTCAGGGTGTCCAAAGAAATCAAAGTTGTTGCTTTTCAAAAATTTATAATTGTCTTGTATTTTTTTTAATATGACACATTAAAAGTTAAAAAAAGTAAGTAGTGACAGGAAAAAAATATTTAAATTAATTACTTCTGTTTTCATATAAAATTGAAAGGAAAATTAATAATTAAAATTTAGCACACATATATTGATAAATTAGTTCAACTTTCAGTAATGCAAACAACAACAAAATCAAAACTAAACTTAAAGTCTTTATTAACCTTTTGGAATATAACATCTTGCACAATAAATGTCAGTTATCCACCGAAACAAACTTTAACAAAACAAAAATAACTTGAACTAAACTATATTCTTCTGGAAGATATAAGGTTCACTAAAAGTAACAAATATTATTATTAGTGATGTCACTGACTAACTAAAATAATAATAATCCAGGGCCCTTTACAAAAATATATTAGGGAAAAAAGTGAATTAAAGATACAGACTTTAATGGTATTAACCAGCTTGAGTGTTTATTTTTCCGCTAATCAGAGTTTAGTGGTTTTCCCCAAGGGTAGCTGATATTTCTTTTCTTAACAACGGAGCTACAAAATCGGTGAAAACACCCAAGTTCGCACTGTCAAAATTAAAAAAAAAAAATAGGCCTTATGCATGACATTTATTATGTTCGCGTGTTCACGAGAATGTTCTATATCCAAAATCACGATGCACAATTTTCCTTATCTGAGCGCCGTAGCCTTGCGCAAACTAGCCTTAGCCTCACTCCAGAACAGACTCGTCAGTCGTCTCAATCGTTCCTTCCGAACAGCTGTTAATTTAGGGTATCATCTTATTGATATTACACAATTCAACTTATATTTACTTTATATATCTAATTGAGGATTTGAGATGTCTCATTCCACCCCTTCCTCGAAAAGAAAATTGGTTCAATTTTCTTGTTCACATTCTTCACGGGAATCATAAGGATGAGGCTTAAGATCCTGAGCATGCCATCTCCCTTGAGGTCTTTTATCAATTTCTTCAAGTTTATGGGTTAAATGTCCAACCTTTCTCTTGATAATAAATGGTCCTAAGAACTTTGGAGCTAGCTTTGTTGA
Source organism: Callitettix versicolor (assembly GCA_022606455.1). NCBI lineage: Eukaryota > Metazoa > Arthropoda > Insecta > Hemiptera > Cercopidae > Callitettix > Callitettix versicolor. Next base: position 41,257,810 of record CM040182.1, read on the forward strand.
AAAATAATTAGCAGCACTTGACTGAGAGAAATTTTTTCTCCACACTATCATTTACGTTATAAGTCACTGGTCGTCGTCGTAAGTTATAACGTCTGGCCCTTACATCATAAGCTTGCTGTAAACGTTTCTTGACGTCTTGCTGTACAGAGATAAGTCGGTCGAACTGTTTAATGTGATGGCTTCTGTCTCCAATCAGAGGTATATCTTTGTAGTTTTCCAGCTTTAAGGGTCATTGTTGGCCATGTAGAATCATTTCTTTACTATAATTTAGGAAATATGGGGTCCTTCCAGTAACCTCATGACACACTGTCCTTAGAGCACATCCTAACTTTGACAGTTCTTTGTCCAGTGCTGGTGATTTCCTTTTACATACATTATCATCGTTTTGACCACTCTATTTACTCGTTCTGTAGGATTGGCTTGTGGATGATAGTAAGCATTATACAAAGCCTTGCTTCCGTATTTCTGTACAGATTCTTAAATTTATTACTGGTATATTGTGTATCGTTATCGCAAATTATTATTTTAGGTACTCCGAACTGCAAAAATATGTCTTCTTCAAGATGTTTCACTATAGCATCCGTGGTAGCTGTCCTAAGTGGTTTCAATACTGTATATTTTGTAAACCAATCGCAGGTGACTACTAGATATCTGTTACCTTTGGTAGAACAGGGAAATGGTCCCATGATATCTGTACTGATCATCTCCCACGACTGGGTCATTATGTTTTAGGAGCCCATCAATCCAGCAGGTTTTAAGCTGCGAAGGATTATTTCTCAAACACATATAGAATTGTCTCACATATTTCATTACATCTGCTTTAATTTTAGGCCAGTAACAAATATCAGTTATCCTCTTGGTAGTTTTTAATGCCCCTAAATGACCTGAAGTCGGAGAATCATGGCATTCCCAAAGAGCCTTTACCCTTAGTTTCTTTGGTTGAATGATATTCCATTTAGATTCGCCTGTTGGATGTTTGGTATCTTTCAATAGTCTCGCAGCTTGAATCTTCCACTTTGGGTACATCTCTTGTTTAGACATTACCTTCGAGACCATTCCATTATACCATTTAACTTCCACAACATCTGGTACTGTAATTAGGTTAATATCTGCATTTTCCATCGTCTGTGACAATGTGTCTGGAACGACATTTTCTTTTCCTTTACAATGAACAATATTATAACTGCCCATCTTATAGAATGTTCAAGCCTAACTGTCCATCTTCCAAGTCTGCCAACTGGGTCTTTTAAATTGTCTAACCACTTTAGTGAATAGTGATCCATAACCACTTGGAAATGATACCCTTCAAGGTAAGGTCTAAATCATTCTACGGCCCACAATACAGCCAAACACTCCCCAGTAGTAGAAAATAGACGTTCACCTTAAGTCAAACTATCGGGACAGGTCAGCACTGGTACAGTAACCAGTCTCTCCTTTATATTTTTAAAAGCCTTTTCAGTTATTTTACTCCATAACCATTTTTGGGTTTTTCTTGTTAAATTAGTCAGAGAAGTGACAATTGAGGAAAAGTTCTGAACAAAGCGCAGATACCAAGATGCTACACCCAAAAATCTTCTCAGCTGCCGAACATTCTGTGGCCAAGGGAATTCTAAAATGGCTTTAACTTTTTCTGGGTCTACGTGGAGACTGTTGACGTCTACTACATACCCCAAATAGTGTAACTCATCTTGACAAAACTGGCATTTTTCTCTATTCAGTGTCAGTCCAGCAACAATGAACCTCTGAAAGACTTTACTCAATACTTTGATATGCAATTCAAACGTCGTTGTTACACATATAATGTCATCCAAATACATGAAAACATAAGGTGGCAGGTCTTCTCCTAATACTCAATCAATTAGTCGTTGCCAGGCAGCTGGTGAATTATGTAGTCCAAATGGCATCCTGACGAACTGAAATAATTCACGTCCCGGTACTGTGAATGCGATCTTCTCTTTACTTTTTTCTTCTAGCGGTATTTGCCAATATGCCAATTTAATGTCTAATGAAGTCAAATACTTAGCATCTCTCAGCCTATCAAAAGTAGCACTAACATATGGTAGCAAATATGCATCCTTCTTCGTGACTTTATTAACTTTTCTAACATCAACGTATACATGGTTAGTTCCATCTTTCTTTTTTACAAGAATCACTGGAGACAACCATGGGCTATTGGACCTTTCAACTACTCCATCTACAAACATTTGATGTATCTTATTATTCATAATGTTTTGTACTTGCGGGGAGATAGGATAATACCTTTGCTTTATAGGTTCAGTCTCGCCTGTATCGATCTTATGTTCTATCAGTGTAGTCACACCTAGTCCGTCCATCATCTGACTGAAATTGACACGTAGCAATTCTTCGAGCTGTTTTCACTGACTAGAATTTAATTGAGAGTGGTCTACAATTTCCGCAGTGGAAACGTCTATCGCAGGATTTTTAGCACTTGAAAAACACAAAGTACCGTCAGTCACATCAGAAACAATCTTCATTTTTCTTCAAAAATCTATCCCAAGAATCAAGTCATGCGGCAAGTCCGGGACAACTAGTGTTTCCACAAGTCTGCTTTTACTATTAACACTTAAACACTTTTATTATTAAATAAGGGCGCTTATCGTTGGAATGGTTCTTTAATAAGTCATTAATCTTGTTTTTATACTTAAAATTAGAAATTTTTGCAGAGCCAGTTATATCATTCTTCTTTACTTGTCGGTCTTTTCTGGACATGGAACGTACGCCAACGATTATACGTCTATTTTTCGTTTCCCGACCTATATCTTGGGCACGTAAAACGAGTTACATTATATTCACCACACTTATAGCAGAACTTGTTTCTACTTGTCTTTTGCAATCACGGAACTAGTGTCCTTTAGTTTTACACTTAAAACAAACTATATCTATAATGCCGTTGCGATTATATGAACTTCTAGAACCCACCGTGTCCACCATATTTGCACAAGGCACTTCTCTTCTCTGGAAACCTTGATACACTAGGTCTGGTTCTAATACATCTCTGCGATTTGCAGGAGGTGGTTTGAATTTTTGGGCTATTCTTCTGCTATGTTCAAGATGTTGACCCAAAACAAGAAGATCTTTGACGGTGTTTTTTCACTGTGTAGACTTAAACGTTCAATGAAATAAGGCACAATGTTGCATCAAATTATTTTTAATTTTTCTTGCTCGGTAGGCGGGTTTGGAAGTCACAAAAACAAATTTTCCATTACCGCAAGATACATTCCTATCTTCTCATTGTGACCTTGAGATCTGGTACGAATTTATTCCCAAAGTTCTCCTTCATAATCCGGAGGTTGAAATTCTTCTTTGAGAAGTCTTGTTAAATCAGACCAATTGTTACAAAATTTTCGAATAGCTCGAAACCATATTAAGGCTGGTCCCTTGAATAAGTCAATTGCTGATTCAAACAAATCTGCGGCGTTCATATTTCTAGCGGTGCACAATTTATCCACTTGCTCTAGAAATTGCATTGACACTAAGACTTCGAAAATCACCTGAAAACGTAACACCCCATTGTGAAACAGGAATTTGAGTTTTTTTGATTATTATGTTAGGAAGGATGGAATTATCATACTGAGCTGGGTCAGAACATGACGCTGTTTGGTCGATTACTGCTGATGGCTGACTGCGTGGAACCTCTGTTGGTTGCACTTTGGCTTCTAATATCTCCATTTCCTGTAAAATACCTTTTAACAAATTGGATCTTGCCTCTAGGATCTTCTGATCATCAGTACTTATTCGCTCGGCACGAAGTAAAACATGTGATAGCTTTGTATCAATATTTAAACATTTAGAATCCTGACGAGTTCCTTCAAAAGAGCCAATTAACTTACTTATTTATGATAACTTCGCCTTACAAATTTCTAACTCTTCTGAGCTCTTGAAAGTAACGACTGGACACACAAATCTACCTTCTTTTTCTAACTTTATCAAACGTTGCAAAGTAGAACGCATTTGTTCAACTGTCGGAACATCATCGATACCTCTAAGTTTCAGTTCATATTCGAGTTCATCTCGAGCTAACCTGTCTATAAAAAACGTCATTTCACTGATTTTGAAATACACTAAAAATTATAGTCACTCTACGGCATAAACAAATGAGCAAAGAATACGAAAGGTAACAATTCACAACAAAAATATAGGCTAACCTTCACAAAGACACCACCAATCATCCAAAATAAAATTCATCTATACAAGAACAATATATAACACGGACAGACGATTCATCAAATTCTTATTCTGTTATACAAAACTGAAAAAAAACAAATATTTATACCCATAAACAAAACACAATTACATGACCAGTAAAAATGTAAATTATCAAAGTCTCTTTGTCTCTTTATCTCTCAGCAATCGCTGAAAAGTTGTACACAAAATCTTTGCAAAAACAAACAAGGAATAAACAATATCTATATTTACTATTATCTAATACTTAAGGATTGAATAACAGTGTACATAAGCCATAAAATCAAAGATAGGACAAAACAAACACATTGATTTCTTTGAACCCTTTTTTTTCAAGACAAACTTTGTTTTGCTGGCCCCATGTTTGAACGCTAAATTCTTTATTACATTCCTGTAATAAATCTTAAATTGTTTGTTAGCTACAGAGGAGAAGGGGTGTGGGCCATAACTAATTTTGTATCTAATTTTAATGAACCATTTGTTGAGCGCCACATTGTCTTTAATTTTAATATAATTTATACCCCATTGTTTAGGCCAAGACAACGAGAATGCCTGTGCGAGGTTACAATGCTCAGGGTGACCAAAGGAATCAAAGTTGTTGCTTTTCAAAAATTTTATAATTGTCTTGTTTATTTTTTTTTAATATGACACATTAAAAGTTTAAAAAATTAAGTAGTGACAGAAAAAAAAAAATTAAATTAATTACTTCTATTTTCATATAAAATTGAAAGAGAAAATAAATAATTAAAATATAGCACACTTATATAGATAAATTAGTTCAACTTTCAGTAAGGCAAACAACAACATAATCAAACTAAACTTAAATCTTTACCAACCTTTTGGAAAGGTAACATTACATCTTACACAATAAATGTCAGTTATCCACCAAAACAAACTTTAACAAAACAAAAATAACTCTTGAACTAAACTATATTCTTCTGGAAGATATGAGGTTCACTAAAAGTAACAAATATTATTATTAGTGATGTCACTGACTAACTAAAATAATAATAAACCAGGGCCCTTTACAAAAATATATTAGTGAAAAAAAATGAATTAAAGATACATACTTTAATGGTATTAACCAGCTTGATTGTTTATTTTTCCGCTAATCAGAGTTTAGTGGTTTTCCCCTAGGGTAGCCGATATTTCTTTTCTTAACAACGGAGCTACAAAATCGGTGAAACACCCAAGTTCGCACTGTCAAAATTAAAAAAAAATTCTCTCCTTACTGGTACAACAGTCAAAAAAAAAAAAAAAATAGGCCTTATGCATGAAATTTATGATGTTCGCGTGTTCACGAGAATCCAAAATCATGATGCATGTTCTATATCCAAAATCATGATGCACAATTTCCCTTATCTGAGTACCATAGCCATGCACGAACTAGCCTTAGCCTCACTCCAGAACAGATTCGTCAGTTGACTCAATCGTTCCTTCCGAACAGCTGTTTATTTAGGGTATCATCTTATTGATATTACACAATTCAACTTATATTTACTTTATATATCTAATTGAGGATCTGAGATGTCTCATTCCACCCCTTCCTCGAAAAGAAAATTGGTTCAATTTTCTTGTTCACATTCTTCACGGGAATCATAAGGATGAGGCTTAAGGTCCTGAGCATGCCATCTCCCTTGAGGTCTTTTATCAATATCTTCAAGTTCATGGGTTAAATGTCCAACCTTTCTCTTGATAATAAATGGTCCTAAGAACTGTTTATTATATTACACAATTCAACTTATATTTACCTTAGATATCTAATTGACGATCTGAGATGTCTCAAGTCTTGCTGCACTTCCCAGATTGTCTATCTCTTGGACGAACCTTCTCCAGGAAGTCTGTTTTGACCTTCCTAATAGCTTTCCTGTAGTTGGTTTGAGCTTAGTGATATGCTCTCCATTCATGGCTGTGTTTGGTATATTAAAAAGATGTTGAGTTCATTCGCATGCGCTCGAGATCTTTATTTCACCATTTTGTCCTACCTTTCACTCTGTTGGTGCTGATTGGGTAACTATCCTGATAGCAGTCCATTATAGCACCTCCAATTTATGACGTGATACATTCCAGATCTGCAAAAGTTCTTACCTTGTCCAGCAAGGTTCTATCTAACTAGCAAGGTTGTTGCGATATTGAGTCCAGTCAGTGCTACATGGATTCCTAAAGGACTTTACAACCAGGTCTGCACCCAATTGAAATTTGAAGTTATCTGTGACCTGATAGGGAGGGTTGCTCTGAAACATATTAACCAGTGGTAATATGTTCTCAGAACAGAAGGTTATATCAATAACTTCCTTTCTTATTCTTATTGTAAAAGTAGGTTTATTTTCCACATTTAATACATAAAATTTTTTGACATAAGGATACAGAGTAACGACTCACCTTTTTTGGTTAGTATCCTTGCTTCCCCATCCTACCTGGTGATGTGAGTTGATGTCACAGCCTATCAGAAGCTGTCTGGCACTAGCATCACTATATTCCATGACAAGCTCAAGCTCTCTTGATACTAATGGAGTATGAGCATCATATGGGATGTACAGAGAGCTCATAAATAGGCTCTCCATTCCATCCGAGCTCACCTGAACCATCTTGATGTCCCTAGAACATAAATCCATTATTGGTAAACTATGTATTCCCTGACCCACTAGGATACAAGTTCTCTTGTTAGTCAAGGAATTACAATAGATTAACTTACCTCTTGCATCTCCTAGCCCAGCTATCAGACCTGTAAGGGCTATGTCAATGTTGTTTTTTTTAAGAAATATTGACAAAAGGTTGTTGAAGCAGCCTTACTGTCGTGTAGATTAATTTGAAGCATTCTGACCACCTTCTAGCTTCCCACCCTCTTTCTTGCCAGGAATGATCAGGCCCCTCACAGCCCGATTTATTAGTAGAAGCTATGGGTTCCAAGACCCCAGCTTCACTAGCTCTCAGTGTGCAAGAGCTGGACGCACCAGCTAAGATCGTAAGACTGACCTTGGCTGATGCTTTTCTATTCTTGCTTTCATTAGGTTTTGTTGTTATTTTAGGTTCTTGCTTCATAACAAAAATCCCATGAGTAGCTACAGAAAAGTTAGTCCACCTGAACAGAGCCTCCCACTTCCAGGTGAGGCATGGGCGCCCAGTATCCCAGAGGGCTTCACCTGTTAATGACTCGTCACCAGTGTCATTCATCTCTTTGGCACGGGTAGCTCCCACTTTGATATTAGGAATTTTTTTCAGGGTTTACTCCCCTAGATCCAATTGATTCTGTCTGGACCTCGTCCAGTGCAGGGCCACCTCATGCAGGACACAGTTCTTCACTGTGCTGGGACGCAGTTCATTTATGTGTACCATTCCATCAGTTTTGAGTACAATCAGTGCTCCTGAGACCTGAGCAATAACTAGACATCCAACTTAGTGACTACCGCTCAGGTCTCTCAACACCGATATAAAGGCTTAGTAACTACTAAATACTCGAAATGATTGTTGTATGCATATATTATATTGTTAGTGTTTTGTACATTGTAATGTAAAATTGTTAGTTTATTGTAAAAGAACTTTTGTAGGTATTATGTTTTTTTTTCTTCGGATGAATCTTAGAAAGGAAGGAAAGGCTGTTGGTTGTGCTATAGGATTTGGTCAACTGTGCTAGTGGACAAGGAGCTGTTGTAGTGATAGGATTTGGTCACAGCTGTGCTAGTGAACAAGGAGTTGTCATTTTACCTTTATCAAAATTGTTTGGAAGCACTTGTAAATTGTGGCAGACATCTTGCTAAAAAAGGATGGTGATGAAGGGAAGTGAATGTAGAGCTGGAGAACCTAGCTTCTGCATAGTAGCTATTCTTCTATGCTCATTCTGTGTCAGTGGGTTTTTGATGTCAGTTGACACATGTACTGGTATCATGTGGCTATATTTGTATGTGTAAATATATTTATACAACATGAAGTTGAACTAAAGGGGTTAGCTTGCAGAGGCGTAACTAAGACTTTAGTGCCCTTGTAAAATATATAGCTTCACACCCTTATTTTGTTTTTCAAAAAGTAAAAAAAAAGAAAAAAATCATTTTTTTAAACAAGTATGAATTTTTGTCAAAAATAATAAGAATATAACGAATATGGAGGGAAACAAATTGAAGAGCATACAAATCAAGTTTTGTATTATAAATTTTTATTGCTATACAAAAACAATACAAATTTATTAATAAATTAGTTGTTTACTAGAACCATGAATAAGATTAATGACTTTTAATTAAGTTTAACTTTCCTTGCCTTAGTGTTGGCAATCTTCAGCACTACCACTTCCTGTGTTAATGGCATTCTTCATTAATACCATCAAAATCTATTATTGTTCTTGTTAAGTCTCGCTCATTTGAAAGAATTGTTAGCGATGAAAAGTGTGATCTTGTCCAGATGTAGATCTTAAATAATTGTAATTTGCTAAAGCTTCTTTCACCTGTAACTATGGTTACAGGTATTGTTAGAAATAATCTCAAAGCTTTTTCTATATTTGGGTAAGATTCTTGTAATTCCCATATACATATTGTATTTAATAGTTCTAAAAGGTATATCTTCTGGACATCTTAATCTTTTAATATAGCATCCAAACACGTTATGTTAAATTTCCTACAGTGGAATGGTCACTTTTAAATAGTGTGCATATTTATGTTCTAAAAAGGTTAGTAGGCTATGTATACAGTCTTGTATATATCCCCTTTCTAGTTAGAAGTACTGCTTTAAATAAATTTAAAAAACACTCATCGATTTGCCTCAAAATATTGCAGAAATAAAAAAAAACATTCAAAACGAAACATTGTATTAATAATAATTAATAAACATTGTATTAATGTTTGATCTAGTCAAGGATTAAGACTACATTTGTATCTTTAAAAAGACTACAGACTACCTTTAAATACAAATATTCTATTTGTGTTAAGTATAAAGGGCCAACCTAAGTATGGTTATTTATGTCCCCTATTGGTCCTTTATGTAAAAATGTAAAGAAGAAATTGGTAAATACTATGAAGTACGTAAATGAATGCCATGCACTGTTGGTATAGTAATATTAGATGATGTCAAATGTTTATAACTTTTTAAATATAATAAGCTCAAAGAACCCCATATCTTTTGTGCATGTGTAAAAAATAAACATAACTACCAACTGAGTTTCTTATTCTGTAATGAATTGTTATTAGATTTACTATTAATGAAACCACTTGATAAAATATATGTATAAAATAAACAACAAAACAAGTTTTTACAATTTGTTTATCTTTATCTAGTTTTATTTCTTATTTATTTTTTAAATCAACTCATTTTTTAAATTTCATACTTTCATATTTATTTTAAAAGAAATAATTACTAAAAAAATACTTTCTTTGTTGACATACATAATAATGTAATCAATGTACCTAAAGCCAAATGTTAATATGTGAATTTACAATATGCATCTGACGCCCTTGGCAACTGCCCAAATGCCCAAATGTCTAGTTACACCTCTGCTGGCTTTTAATGCAATGGTTGCCTCAATTATCATATATTTATAATTTTTGTTTGAAGCACTATTTTTTTAAATTTAAAAATCTACATGTGGTAGGTTTTAATTTCATAGGCTTTGTATTTCTTTTTACTGTTAAATATTAACAATTTTAATAAGATCTAAAGCTTCTTTTAAAACATTAAAATGATAAGAAAATTTATTTTATATTAAAATATGCAGTATTTAAATGTTATATAATTATGACATTATTATTAAACCAGTTCACAATGTTTAATGTTTTCTGATACCCAATCTCTACAAAAGTCTATTCATTCAAATACTCTCTCCAGTCCCTTCTTCCATCACATTATGTAACTACCTTTCCAGCTTCTTGGACTTCCTCTTCTATGACTTTAACCCTTTCATAAGTAAAGACGTCATATGACGTTTTTAAAGCTGAGGTTTGTGTAAGTAGCATAATAACATCAAAACTGTCACAAAGGAGTCAAAAAATTTTTTTAATCTATAAAATTGTATTTATTTTATTGTAAAAATACATAAAAATGAAAATAATTTATTTTAGTATACAATGATGCCCCGGCTAACAGTTGACCTGGGCAACAGTCATATCGGACAACAGTCTAATTCACAGAATGAAAAATGACCCGCATTTTAAATAGTTTAGTTTCGGATAAAGGGCTGACTGGTAAATATGCAGTGTAGGTTGTTTTCGATTTTTCTGTAATTTTTTCACTAAAACGCTTTATTACATGCCCAAAATATAATCATGCGGAAAATGCAATCATCCAAAATATAATGGTGTGGAAAGCACGGGAAATACGATAAAAATCGAAAATGAAAGTGATCCGCATAACCTCAAAATTGCTACTGCGAGATAGTAGATAACATGTTTTTGATCATTAAAACGATTGAAAAACCTTTATTCTTTTTTTAAATAGACTCAGTGACCTAAATGAACTTGTTTTTTGTTAGCTGGTGAACCTAACAAAAAAGGCAAATCATGAAGTTTATAAATAATGAATGCCATTTTAACAATGTTTTCACTATGAGAATAAACCAAGGAAAAAAAGAATAAATCTTAACATTTAGTAAAGGCTGTCAGAGCGTGTAACGGGTATCAACAGTAAGTACCTGTAGTTAATAATAACTGCATGACCGGTATATCTGTATTGAAACCTAGTATGTTTAATTCAATGTAAACAGCAATGACGCCACAATATAGTTCCTTAAAAATAGCCTAAAATCATAAGTAATCTTTAAAAAAATTATTTTCTGCAGGTGAATATGTGTTAATTAGATAAGGTATAAAATAAAACAAAAAATATTCAAAAATCAATATTTGAAAAAAAAAACAACCTACACTATATATTTATATTGTGTACCCATTGTGCTATGCTACAGAAATAAACATTGTGCTGAATTAACACAAAGAAGCCTTTGTTTGATTGATGGGTTTTGGTTTTTGTAGGATAATAACTTCCATTATATTTCTTAGTTATCCCTTCTCAAAATACTATTCCCTTTTGTGTCATCGTACCTAATTTTACTTCGTGTGTCAACTCGTTTACTGTGTGTTTAATTTGTTAGCGTGTTAAAAAATCTAAACAGTTTTAATATTATTGTATTACATACTTTTGATTTTTAAATTTAACAAAACGTTAAGTGTCTTTTTGTGCGAGTTTCAAATTGTTGTTTAAATCCTGTTTTTAATTTTTGAACAAATTAAAATGTTTTCTGTAAGTCTCTATTGTAAATGCTGACTCGCACAGCAGTCTGATAAGATAACAGTTCTGGAACGAATTAAGAGCGATAATGGGGGTACCACTGTATTTTCTTTGTCTGAAAATCCTTAAACCATGGATATACACACAGTGCAACACTACACTATGAGCATTCAAAGGAAGGGTCTTTTCTTTTTTGTTCCTTTGTTTTTGTGTTGTAAAAAACATAACACTTCCTTTGGATTTTTCTTTTCCGTTCACTATTTGTTGGTAGAGGTCGGATAAAATGATGTAGTGTGAGCCGCAACTGATATCTTTCGTTACTTGGGGGCATGATTGTATGTCAAGGATCATAATCTTCTTTAGGCATGTAATGTACTTCTACAATTTGCCTAATCAGATTAAGGCGATGTGTTGAACACATGCATTGAACACAAATTGTAAAAAAAAGCAATAATTACATATCTACAATAAAAAACAACCAGATAAATAATAAAAAAACAAAAACTTATAAAAATAAGTATCACAATATTGAAATAAACTCTCTTAATAGCAAACGTCTTACTTCTAGTGACGCCAAAACGATATTAACTACTGCCAAGCTGCCAGTAATTCATACGTCAAACTATACTGGGATGCACTACAAGTTCATCCCATTTTCCGGGAATGCCCAGTTGTCATTCACCATTGAGTGTACTACTTTTATTCTCTTTAGCAGGAAATTGTACTAGTGTGAGATGGCTTTATAAAATAACTTCATATTATCTTCCTTTATTCCATTTACACAATAATTACATTATGTAAATATAATAAAAAATAACCAAGTCCATCACATGATATCCATACTCATTAATGTTATATATGTGAATATCTTCGAACGTCCTTACTCATATTTGTACTTTTAATGCACTTCTTAAAGGGTTAATGGCTTCCAAAGAAATACTTTTTTTGGAAGCTGATCCTCTGTCATTTTGAAATAACATATCATTCCAATTAACTTGTTTTAATATCTTTAGTATATTATTGAAGTATAGCTTTCTAACAGGCTATGTGGTAATTATACTGTTAACAGTTTATAGTAGAATATTGATTATCCGAGGCCGTATTAACCAGGTAGTGGCTTAGCTGTGGGATTTTTGTTAATTTTCCAAGTATTATATTGTCACATACAGTTTGTAATTTAAAATTTTCATGTACGGTTAACGAAAAGATATGTTATTTAATCTGTGAAAGTCAGCTGTTAGTTTTTGCTGACATAAAGAAGTTATGTTAGGAGACTTTTCTGTACAAATGACAGTACAGTATTAGTGAAAATATTTTAAAAATAAATAGTTTAAGAAAGGTAAAAGTTATAAGAAAAGATGTAAAATTACAGTCTCTCTCTATTCTTCCAATTCCATTTGATATCAAGACATAAGGAATCCTCTATATTATGCTGAAGAAACATGTAGATAGAAAAGGTGTTCTGTAACGTCAAAGTTAGATTATATTAGGAAACAATCATAAATAAATTATTCTGGGAAGGAGGCTAACGAGAAAGCAGTTTATCCTATCGTACTGTAGTCGGTCTTAAAGAATTGATACTATTGGCAACACTAAACATAACTAGATATGCACATGTCATTGTAAGTAGAGAATGAAAAAAACAGAAAACAATGATGGACTGTTTCAGTCATACATAAAACTGGACTGTTAGCAAGACCCATGCATGCAATGTTTATTTCTTTTTCATATAAATACAACTGTATATTGTGTTTGTTAATTTTTCTTTAATTTAATAATTTATTGTTTTTATTTATTTCTTGAGATTGATTGTTGAATACAGTGCATATTTTATAAAAGTAATACATAAATATATATATATATATATATAAAGTACAGTACAGTACATGTTGATAAAACGAACTATATTGTAGTAACAACATTTTTTTAACTATCTTATTACCAGTAGCTTAACCGTTATTTCAGTTATCCGTGTCATTCCTTTCCTTAATTACCCTGGATGATCAAGGTTCTGCTGTATATGCACTGTTATTGTTGCTTACATTGGCTGATTGAGTGCATTTTAGTAACAAATAATTCATATATATATATATATATATATATATATATATATATATATATATATATATATAATTCTGCAAATTTAGTGTTAGTTTGTTTTGTTTGTGCCTTCATAATAATTATAAATTAAATTTCTACAAGTTTGTATAATTTATAGGTCTTGTATGATGGGTAGGTCAGTATGTTTTTCATTGCTGAGTCAATGGTTTTAGAAAAGTTAGTACACAGCATAGCTAGCAATTGTTGATAAGCAACTGTTGTAATGGATATTTCCCGCAGGGGGTGCAGACTATGCACCTATTGAAAGGATTTAGATGTCCCTCGCGGTATCCAAGTCTAACACACACACACTTATGACTAACACTTTACACCCACACTTATATTTAGGGTGGTGATAATAGCCTTAATGTGCTTTTTGCCTTAAAATAACAAAACAAAAACAATGTAATGGATATTAAGAGTGGATTGTGCACAAGTACTTGCAGTTTTGTCCAATGTGTGTCTGAGTCATGGTTTCATGTCTTGGTTTTCCACTGTAACATAATATTACAAAAGATGTTACAGTACAACCCTGGTTATCCAAAATAAAGAGGGTGGAGCTGTTTCAGATAACAATTTTTTCAGCTAAGCCATGCACATGTAATTCTTTTTTGTGTACAATTAATTTTAGAAAATTTTCAATTTGAAAATGTTTCTAACTTTCTTTTTGGGCTATACATGACTTATGTTCTTTATTAAAATTAATAATTATATTTTTAGGCGTACATCAATAAACTATACACTATACTTAAGATATGTAGGTTATAGCGTATTAATTATTAATTAAAAAAACTCATTAATTTTTTTTTTTCTTAAGTCCACTGCAACATCTTCAAAGAGCTATGTCCTGCTAATTTTTCATTAGGACGTCAGCCGACGTTGACTCACTGCAATATTCAACAAATTTTAGCGCATTGTTAAGTTGTATGGACAGCTAGTGACTAAAATGGATGTCATTGTTGTGGGGTGGGCATTGTTGCTATATTTAGACTCGGGATTTAGTGACTGCAGAAGTCAACACAAGCAGCCATATGAATAAAAAGAAGCAAAAGCTTTAATTCACAAAATCTGAACCATATCCTTCAATTGATATGAATAAAAATATCAATCAAAACCTTTTACTTTAGAGTAAAAGCAAATCCTTCTTTTGTTGATCCTTTTACTTTCAGACTGAAAGATTTGTTCATAAGCAAAAAGTAATCATTATGGTAAAGTAATCGTATCAAAAAGTAATTCATATGGGATGAAGGAAATGCTTTTGCGACTTTATTTTATTTGAAACAAAACCTTTTACTTCTACCTTTTATGTGAAATCTTTCTTTTGGTTTTATTCATATGGCTCAAGGTTAGGCATTTACTTCTTTTCTAGGGTGCTTACCACCCATGGCTTATATCCCTGTACATTTTATTTATTCACCATCATTTTTTTAAGAGCTTTGTGATTTTGGATGCATTTTGTATAACCTGGATTTCGGTTGATCCAAATTCGGTTAACTGAGGTTTTATTGTACTTTGAAGAATGCCTGCATGGAAAAGTTGATAAAGTTGATGATTATTCGTATAGTGATAATTATACAATTTGATTACTAAAGTTGATATTGAAAATTTTGTTGCAGCTTGGATCGACAGCAGTAGTTTCAGTAGCAAAGTCTGTGTTAACATTGATTCAAACAGTGCTCTTACCTTTAATGCTAGGTCAAGCAGTACAGTATTTCCGTTGTGTATCTCAACAACTTCTGAAGTTACCGCTTTCATTGATTGGCCAAGTTGCTTTATTATTTATTATTTTTACTACATTTTGTGATGCCTTTATGACACATGACGCACCAATGAATGCATCTGATATAATAATCACTTTCCTTCTAGGTAAGTAAACAATTTGGCAAGTTTGTTGAAGTTCAGGTCTGAAGACCCTTAATTTATTATGTAAACTCATCTTTTATATGAGAAAAGATCTCAGTTTTCATATATGTCATATCCTGTCTCATGACGTCATGATTTTAGTAATAATTTACATATCAACTAGCTGAATACCTATGCTTTGCTGTAGAAATTTAAGTCAAAACGGGTAAAATGTAGTGTAATATTTATCAAAGGTGATACAATATTTTAATTGATAAAAAAGACCTTAGTATCTCTAAACATCCATGATAGTAGAGAAAAATATGAATCTAAACTCTACTTAATTTTGTGAGTTTAGATTTATGTATGAATTATTGTGGTATAGTTTTGATAAATATGTGGTTCATATGAAAATTTTCAACAACATAAATTTCCTTTACAAAAATTAAGCAATATTTGACCAAACGTTGTGTAATGTGTTTCATCTCGAACATTTAATATTTGGTTTGTGTCTTTGTTATGCAGTTTTGGCCAAATGCATTGACCATTTGTTGTGAAATTTGATACAAAGTTACCTTGTATAAAGCCCAAATAACATTTGCTCCCATTCTCCCATTTTTTCCCATTCACTTCCGTTTTAAGATATAACCTATGATTTAACGATGACTATTGTACGCAGTTTTGGTCAAACACATTGACAGACTGTTTTGAAATTTGGTATGATGGTGCCTTTTATAAAGCCTGAATGACATATGTGTAAAATTGTTTCCTATTCACTTACATTTTAAGATGGCAGCCTTTGATTTAACTATGACAAATGTAGTTGCTGGCTGTTTCTTTAATACTGGCTGAATGAGAAAATTTATCATATTTTTGACCCAGTAACATTAGTCCAATAACATTTTCTCTAAATATTACAGTTACTGGTTAAATTGGCAGAAAAAGTTGTGAACCCATCAGAAAGTGGTAGTTTCATGTCTAGGCAATTAATTAAGAATATACTATGAAATCTACTGTCCTTTGAAATACTAGTTACTATTTTTAATGCAAATTTTCCTTACAAAGATTAGATTAGGTAAAATGAAATTTATGGGAAAAAGAAGACCAATGGTTGTTTGGAAGGGGTTTGAAGACTACATTTGAGTAAAATTTAATAAAATCCGTTAGAGTTGGTTTTAAATAAAACATGGGCTTAAACTTTAAAAATAATGACACAGCTTGTGATGCACTGATACACAGGGATCCATGTTTCATTAAAAAAAACTGATACCTGATTGGAAAGTCATGTGTTTGGGCATGATGTAGTTATGCTATAAATTGGTAAATACTAAATGCTAAGTGAACATATCTCTTTTCTGCATATCTTAAAATATACCATTAACTATATATTCAGTTATTGGAGTTTCATTTATTTAATGTTGTGTGTTGTATTGCTGTTTGTGTGCACCTGATTTCATTGACTGGTAAATCAAAGGTCTTTGTCCTATTGCCAACTTGATTTATTTTGAAAATGGGGTAAACATAAAATATGTAAATAATAGTGGCTTATGCTAGAAATGGCAGACATTTATAAAATACTGAAGTTATATATACCAATTTACAGTTGTAGTTCTTCAAATTACTCTATTGTACTTCAGTTACTACATGGCCAATCATTTTCATTATTTGTTCTCCAGAGAAGATATTGTGGCTATAACATTTTGTTCGACACACAAATCGTTAACACTTGGTGAGTTTCTTAATAATCTTTTATTTAATAATTTTATTTATTATTTTCTATATAAAACCATATGTATTTATTTAAAAAAAAGTAGAAATAAAACAGTTACTGATATCTTTGATATAAAACAGTTACTGATAGTTTATTGATATTGAAAGTTAAATTATTATTAAAAATATAACAATTTTCAGTGAAATCTTGCTAGAATGACATGAAGTACTAGTTTAGCCTTTTTTTGCAAACCGGTGGTATGTGGCGGTTTCAAAATATTTTTTAAGTAACTAAACAGGTTTTTTAAGAAAGGTTTATCTAATACAGACAAAAAGGTATTTATCGATACTGAGATGTATGATGACGCATCTATTTACAGATTTATGTTGTCTTACTTTACTTTTCAACTGCAGAAGGCCCACTGCATTTCTCATCCGAAGTATAAAACTAAGTGAAGGTAAAATTATTATTAGGTAACTTGATGTTATGATAATACTTTTCAGAAATTTTATCTCTATATAGATTTGTGTGTTTTTAACCTAAAATAACATTTTGTATGATTTTTCTGTTGAATGAATGTGAATAATAATATGAAATTAACCTTGTTTTGGCTGAAGCACAACAAAGTTTTGAAGGGCTTATTTTTTGTATCAGTCAAAAATAATGAAATTTTGTGTGTGTTTACTTTATTACCAATGCTGCATTTGCTCAGAAAACCTCTGTTTTAGTTATAATTTTATATCTAATTTTAATAATATCTCCTTCACTCTACTTTAGCTTATTCTATGTCCTCAGATCACCCACCAGTATTTAGGTGGCATGCCAAATTACCATGGATACGCCAAGTGGTACTCTGTGATGTAAAGATTAGAAACCTTGGTTCTAGCTTATATTTGTGTTCGTCTAACCACCGAAACTTTTCAAGACACAAATCTTGTAAATTTCAACTTATTGTCTATAATGTTTTTTTTTAAATTTTGAACATTGTACATAATACCAAGTAACATAAAGCATAATTGTTACAATTCAAATTTGAAGAGATTTGAATTGAGGTTTTGTTATGAATATGCCTATGTGTTAAGTCTTCCGACACAATCAGATGTTTTGTAGATTTATGTTTTTAACTAAGCAAAAAGCTTCTACATAAAACTTTACTACATTTTCTAATTTAGTAAATAAAAGTTATAGTAATTTCATAACATAAACTTGACTTATGTCAAGTGAAAATTGTTAAAAATTTTCTACTAGTCAGATTTTGCTCAAATTTTGTCATATGTGAAGATTCATAACTCAAGGCTGTGTACCAAAAGTAAACCAGAAAAAACAAACCCAAAAGCAGGCAAGGTTTTTGATTATTTTTTTTTATTTACCCACAAATTATGATTTTTTATTATTTCAAGTTTTAATCATTCATTTACATTTTAAATCTTCATATATGCCTAAAATTTGAGCACATCAGCTGAAATTTATGACAAGTTTTTCTCCCTAATCTAGATTGTCTTGGGTTATAGGCCTGAACATTTTATTTGAATACATATGGATTGTATTTGTGTACAATTTTATCAAAATAATTATAGATATTTGGGAAAAATCGATTTTCAACTGGATTTTTAATGGTGAAAGAGCTCTAAATTACCTTTTCAAATATTAAAGTACGGTTTTGAGATATGAGCACGCAAGACCAGCAATAAGCTAAATTTCATCAAAATTGGTGAGTTAGTTCAGTCTCCAGTGGTGCGCACGCGCGCACACAAACACAAAAGCTTCAACACCTACTAAAATGGGTTAGTGTATTATTCTTATACCCCGTACATTAACTGATTATTTCATTGTATTTTCATTTTGTTTTAATAGGAGTGCCAATGTTACGGGTGATGTTTGCTGGATATGCACATTTCTCTTTAATTACGCTTCCGCTCTTAGTATATCACCCAACACAAATTGTTTTAGGAGGATTTCTAGCTCCAATATTGAAGCGATGGGTGAACAGGAAAATAGCTAGGTTGGTATTGGTATTTCCTATTTATTCAGTGTATTTTGTAAGAGACAGTAAATTAGTATACTGGTAAACCTAAGATAATATATGAGGGTAATTTTTTAAAATAAGAATAGTTTTATAATAATATAAGAGAAACTTTATTTATGAATATAAATTTTACTTGAAATGAAAATATGAACATTTTTATTTACTTTTCAACATAGTGTTTATTAATATCTAAACATTTGTTAAGTCGTGGCACAAGCTTTTGAATACCACCTTAAAAGAACTCTGCCTCCTGTCTATTTAACCACTTGGTAACAGTTTCTTTTAACATTCCATCATTCTCTAAATACTTTCCTACAAGAAATTCCTTATTTTGGAAAAAGCTGAAGGTTTATGGTGCTAAATCAGGGCTGTATGGTGGATGGTCCACTAATTCCTGAGTACCCCACAGGGGGTGCAGACTAGCTGCACCTATTGAGGGATTTAGACGTCCTTCGCAGTACCCGAGTCTAACACACACTTACACTTACAACACTACACTTACAGCTTTAGCACTTTACACTCACACTTATATTTAGGGAGGTGATAATAGCTTCATTGTGCTTTTCACCTAAAAGTAAAAAAAAAAATTCCTGAGTCTAGTAAAGTTCATGAGTTGTGTCTTTGTTGCAACATGAAGTCGAGTGTTTATCGTGAATCATAATGATGTCACTTAAAAACAGTCCCTGCTGACCATTTTCAATACTGCACCTAAGCTTTAATAAGGTACACAGTACTTTTCAGCATTTACTGACGTTTCTCTTGGCAGGAAGTGTGTCAGCATAACTCCTTTCTGTTCTCAGAAGACTTGCTATAATTTTTTGTGTTAATTGAATCTTTATCGTTTTGTCAGACAATTTGAATGATGCCACTCACTGGATTGTTGTTTAGGTTTTAAGGTGTAGTAAGCAATCCATGTTACATCACCAGTAACACTGTGACTCAAAAACTTGTAAAAATGACAAAGGATATGCCATACACTTTGTTTTGTGTCCTTTTGTTAACACTTTTGGTACCTATCTCTCATAAATTTTTTTTTATTGGAGTTTGTCAGAAACAGTTTCATAAATTAATGATCTTGAAATGAAGAAATTTTTGAAGAAGTATGTCAATAATGAAGCACCTGTTTTGGCGAATTTTCTTCATCAATCTTTTGTGTCAACTCTTCATTCATGATAATAGCTCTCTGGATCGTTCTTCATCATAAACATTTGGTCATTCCTTTATTAAAAAGCCTGAACTACTTAACACACATTATCGTCACTTATTTACACCTTCACCATAAACTTCAACAAGCTATTAAGAAACAGGACAAAATAATTAGCTGAGACCACTATTATTTGAAAAGGCAGATCGATATTTAGAGGTGCACTTTAATTATATGTATACATTTAATTGTTCCATGATGAATAATTACATGAAGTCTTACAAAATCGCACATGTTTGAAAGTCTGCAACTTTGTTCGACAAATGTTTTTTACTTAATACACCACTCTAAAAAATTCAGTTCAGTGATGAAAGGTATACTTCAAAAAGTTATAATTTTAAAGTTATACTTTAAAATTTAAAACAAGTGCACAAATTTTAAAAAAACTAGTGTAAAAAAAATTAAAATAATTGAGTATTAAGACACGTTTTCTTTGTTACAACTATCATGCATAAAATATGTAATTCTCATTAAAACTTGAACATTCTTTCATATAATAATTTCAAATTATCTTATTAAGACTTTAAATAATGTTCCAACATATAAGTCCTTTGTCCTGGTTTCCTACAATTTATTCTCTTACTTGATTGGTTAAAACATGTTGTTCATTTAACCCCTTTATTACCTTAATATGTTGTTTTGCTTATTGCCAATTTTTCAAAATTAATATTTTGATCATATGCAGTGAACAGAATGGAAACCATCATGATCTCAGTCCCGCCCCTAAGTGTTAAGTTTCACTGTGTGTTAAAAATACACAACCCCCATGAGTATTATGAATGTAGGAAAATTGTTTGGTAAATTTTAAAATATTTTCTTAGCTGTTATTTTAAATTTATTGTTTCATGTATCTGATTAAGTATTAATATTCATTTTCTTATATAGAAAGGCAGATTGGAAAGTAAGAAAAACTTCGCTAACTGACTTTGAACATGCTTTACAAGAAAAGGTAATGAACGATATGCTATATTATATTTCATGAAACATGTATGAACTTTTAAATTAGCTTAAGTAATAGGCTGCTTGCTGTTTTATATCATATAAAATATAGTAGTAATGAGCAAGAAAGTGTTGTTATACAAGGTGTGGCTAAGAAATAACTGTAGTAATTTTTTTAAATACAACCAGCGAGTGTGTCAAGGTCAAGCACTACATTGCCGGGTCTTGGAACATCCACTATATCCATTTCTGCCACCAGTCTCTTCCACAACTGCCAACCCTTTAGTCAGGCTGTGGTCTTTATCGTACTAGACTGTGCATCTGTTACCCGTTGGAAAAATATCTAGCATTTTAAAAGGGCAAAATATTAATGTGAAGTTTTATAAAATCTAGGAAAGTCCACTACAGAAGCTCATTATTTGTTGAAAAAAGTGTACAATGATGAATGTTTATCACTCATTCAGGTTTTTTAGTGGTTTAAGTGGTTCAAACAAGGGCGAGAAGAGATGGATGATGACCTCCATTCAGAAAAACCTTCAACATCAAAGATGGATGAGAACATTGAAAAAATTGGCAATTTAATCTGAAAAGACCATTTGTTGAGCATTTACTTTGTCACTGAGATCGTCAGGATCGACAAAGAATCAGTTTGGCAGATTTTGCATAAAGATTTTAACATGAAGAAAGTTTGTTTAAAAAATGTTGCTCGAAAATACCGCACCTGAAAGAAAACACCTGAATAAACATTTGTGCTTACATTTTGAAATCTATCAAAAAAGACCCTTAACTCTTGAATAGAGTAATAACATATGATGAATCGTGGTTTCTTATTTATGACCTAGAAACTAAGCACCAATCAATACACAGAAATAGCCCCATTCACTGAGACTGAGAGAAAGACTGAGAAATTTTGAAATTCAAAATTCAGATCCATGATTATTGTGTTTTTCAACATCCATGGGACTGTGTACATTAGCTGGGCACCTGAAAGTCAAACAGTGAATAAGAATTATTATCTTCAAGTCCTAATTACTCTCTGTGAATGAGTACGAATATAGCGACCTGAGTTGCAAAAAAGACAAATCATTGATTCTTCATCAAGACAATGCATCAACCAACACTGCATTGGTTTTCAAGTCATTTTTGTGTAACCATGGGATCCCTATGTTGGAACACTGACTTTACTCTCCAGATCTTACACCGTTTGATTTCTTTTTCCCCAAAGTAAAATCAGCATTGAAAAGAACAAGATTTTAGACAGTCGGAGCTGAAAAAGAAAAAAAAAGGATTGAGACCCGGAACATGCTTTCAGAAAATGGTTTGAAACACTGCTTTGACCAATGGAAAATCTACATGGAGCTATGTAGGAATTGTGAAGGTGAGTATATTGAAGGGGATTATGTTAAAACTGTGAAGAAATAAAAACAGAGAATGTGATAACATTAATCCATTCATGTTTTTAGCTACATCTTGTATAAAGTGGTATTTGTAGTGTTTTTTATTAATTGCATAACATTTAAAAAAATAGTTTTAAAGAACATATTATTATGTTAGTTTGAAACAGGATTACTAAATAATTTGATTTAGTAGAATCATAGGGTAGGGGAGGTAAGTTGATACACTTTTAAAAACATAAAAAAGTAATAACCATATTACTCTTTTAGGTTTTTTATTTTGGAAATTATTTCCATCGGTCACTGCTCTCTCATAAGAAATATTATATACATTGTGATAATCTTTAGAATCTTGCAAAATTTTTAATGCAGCAACTTGTATATTTTATAATATAGTTACGATTTTTTTTTTAGTTTATCAATGTGTCAATTCATGAACTACAAATTTTGTAATACGGACATAGGCATGCACAGGATCCATCACTGATTTAAAATTTTGTTTGAAATTGTTGAGTTTTATTTAAACAGTTCTAAAGTATATTAGGAACTCAGTTATGCTATGGGATCAAGGCTCTTTCGAATAAGCAGGACTGCCATAAAGTTTTATTTTTTCATAGAGCATGAGACTTCAAATAACTATCATAAGCTGCCATACAGTGGTATCAAAGTCTGATGTGTGTGAGCATTATTTATAAACCAAAGACAGTTCCCAAAAATTGCTAGTTTTGTCACTGTTAAAGAGTCGTCAGTAGTAGATTTTTGGGTACCTAATAAACTTACAACACTTAAATACAAAAGTAAAATTTATTCAACAAATCTAAGAACAAAGAGAAAATAAAAGTTGTATTTCACAGTATCTAAACTTAAAAAAATAATACACAACATTTTAGTCCAATATTTTTTAAACTCTCTGTTAAAAAAAATACTCAAATTCTTGGTTTATAAGTAGATCTGATATTATAAACATAAGTCTAGCTGCATTGGTCTCAGCAATCAAGGTCACACAGTATCTTTACTTATTTATTTATTATAAAAAAACTGTCACTATGCTGCTGTTTTGTTTTGACATTCAATACTTGTTGAGAGTTACATATGTGCTTAGTTGACACAATATCAGTGAAGTGATGCCTGTTAAAATGATTCCATTACCATTTTGAAATATTTTTAAGGTATAAAAGCAGTAAATTCTCGTCAGTAGGCCAGTTTGTGTTGTTGTGTAAATGATAAAAATCCTCTTTTCTTATTTGAATTTAAAAAAATTGTGTCTGATAAGCTGGAACTTTGGATAAACGCGATCAGGATAACTTTTCCTAGGGTAAATACTTTTATTTAGAAAAAAAGTAAAAATCCATATTTAAATTTAGATAAAACTAAATAATACAAAAGACTGACACCAAAAAACCAAAAAGGAACTTTATCGCTCATATACTACCTGTGTAATTCTTAAGGAATATCACTATCGTCCTAAGCTCACTGTTCTCAAGGATAATTAAAACTGACTTGTAGTAGTGAGAGGTGTAAAAGGGGAGATTTGTATGCATTTCACTCTTACGAATGTATGGAATTTTTAAAAAATTGAAAAAATTAATCAATAGTCATTCCCTGCCATGTATGTAATCAAGTTTTTAAATAAAATATTTAACTGTAACGATGTTTATGTTATAAGAGAATTATTCATAAGAGGGTCTAAAAGAAACATTAGTAACATATAATATAGAGAACAGAAATTTCAAAGTACACATGTTAGAAGTTCCTATCCTTCAACAGTATAATAGAGTGGGAGATCAGAATCTATTCTGATTAAATTAATAAGGATATAACATTATTACAATCAAAACATTATTTATTTAATTAGTATAATTAAATAAAAAAACAGTAGTTTTCCTCATAGTAATTTTGTGTCCCTACTAATTTCTTTGTAGTAGATGGTAAAGTAAATTGGAGTTTCAATGCATAAAAAAAGATATTATTTGGTTTAGCCTTACATTTAAAAATAATAAATTGCTCACTAAAAATCCACATTTTGGATCAGAGGTGATCTTAACTAGTAAAACCAAAAAATAATTGTTTAATAAGAAATATTTATAAATTTCAGCTCTATACCTTTTTTATGTAAAAAGTAATTTAATCTTCAGAGACTTTTATAATATTCTGTATAGTTTTATCTCTATTATCGTACTAAACATAAAATATTTATGTTGTATTTACTTTTTTCAGTATTTCTCTAGTTTTAAACTAATGCCGTGTAACAAAGTAGAAGACCTGGTGTAGAAACTCGTCCTTGTAGTACCTCATCCTTAATTTAATACTAGTCATAATTATATTTTGTTGTTGCATTTTAAGTTCTTTAAATATAAAGTAAAAGTATTATATTTTTTGAAAACTAATGTATGTTAGACAAATTGGTAGTAGTCAAAGAGATTGGATATTTTAATGTTTGTTTTTTGTAGTATAAATTAAAAGACTGTTATCCAAGAGACTGAAATTTTGTTTTTCAGTTCTGTAGGAGGGTTAGAAACCTTCACTAACCAGTATAGTGGGAGTTAAGTTTAATAAAAAAAACTTGTTCTGTGAAATTTTCTTAATTTTGTAGTATTTAGTGTCTACTAATATTACAGTGTCTATTTAGTGTCTACTAATATTTTGTAATATTTAGTGTTACTAGCATCTAATATTATGAGGGTTGTTCAGAAAGTACAGAACGTATTTTATCTAGATACTTTTTACTAAAGTAATGAAATAAAACTTATTTTACAACACATTTGGTAACTTAGCTATTTTTCTATAGAGTCGCTGTTCAAATTTAAACGTTTGTTGTAGCATTTCACCAGCTTCTCTATGCCTTCTGTATACTTAGTTGCCGCCAAGTTGTAGAACCACTCACTAACGCTGTCTTTCAGTTTGTCACTTCCATAGTGGTTTCCACCCAAAAAAATCCTTCAATATAGGAAAAAGATGGTAATCACTCAAGGCCAAGTCTGGGCTATAAGGCGAATGATCAAAAACTTCCCACTTAAACTGCTGAAGCAAATTCGTCATGAACACAGCAGCATGCAGACGTCTGTTACAAGGAAGCACAGTGCTGCTCAAGAAAATCTGTGGCATTTGTCTTAAGTGGCACAGCATAGTTGATATAGGATCTGACAGCAGGCTGCTGCATTTATGGTTTCCCCTCTAAGCACGTAGTCAATGCGACACCCTTTCGATCCCAAAATACTGTAGCTATAACCTTCTTGGTGTTCAGAATTTGTTTGGCTATTTTTGGCTTTGGTAAGGATCAGGAATGATGCTACTCTATTGATTGGCATTCACGTTACCATCAACTTTAGTTATCCATTTATAAATTTCAATAGGTGAACTCTTTTAAACATTTAAAAAGCATATTACACTATGAATCTCACACTTAGTGGGATCGTTAATTTTGTCACACATTTTAAATTTGCACAACTAAACAGTAAATAACTAGTGGCTCATTGTTAGTGTTAGACTCAGACTGGCATTGGGAACTATGTGGCTCATTAAGTCAAAACTTTCTTTGCTTTCCAAATGACCCTTGTATATTCACATCTAGTTTAAAACAGTTTGTCTAGTCTCTACCTTCTAACCATGTTCACAGATATACATTGAAGATAAAAATCCATTGTTTTTTTTTAAATTCATTTTGTGGGAAAGTAAACATTTAAAAGAAAATGTTGGTATTAATAAATTAGGTATATAGGCATATTTATGCCTACATGTTTATGTATAAAATATGTTTATTTTATTAGGCTAGTCATACAATAATTTATAAACAAATCATGTTAGTAAAATTATTTGTAACTTGTAGAATTGTATTGCATGATACCCAATACTATTTTATTAAATTGTTAGCAAAGCCTCAAACTTAAAGTCCCCTCTTCAAATATTGTAATTATAGTTTTTAAGGATTTCCTAAATGTTCCTAAACAGATGTATAAGTGAGATGGACAGAAATATGGGAGGCTGGTGATAATAGTAATATTTTATATCTTTTTCTGATTTTCTCTTAGCTACACCTAACCTAATAAATAGTTGCTTATCTTGCTACACTGTGCTGTCTTGTACAATGGTACATATTTAGTTTGGTGTTGTGTTCACAGTGTAATTTAAAATTATTTTTTTCTGTTTATATCGCAAGTTTGGAAAAAGAATAATTCCATCCAAATTATATAGTAAATTTCCAAGATTTTCAAAATAAAAATTATTTCATCCTACTTGTCTATGAAAATATTTGATAAAATTTAGATCATAATAGTGACGGCTTTCAAAATATTACCATACAATGTTAGAGCCTTACATAGTATTAAGTTATGTGATTAATGGCCTTGAATTTCATGATGAGTCCATTTTAAAATTTCGTAAAATGTTACATTGAATTTTCTTTACTTTCTTCTGTTATTCACAATATTATGTATATTGTTGAATGTATCTTTAGCTAAGAGATCAAAATTTTCATTAGACAATATTATTTAAAATGTTATAACAACAAAAAACATATTGTACACAATCTTATGATGTTCATGTCAGTAAAATGTAATTTTACGAATTGAAACACATGATTACAATCTGCATTTACAAAAGATATGACTTTGTAATTAACCTAATGTAACCAACAATTTATTTTATTGTTACTGTTACTGTTTTTCTTTTTGTTTATTTTATTGTTATTGTGTATTGTTATTATTTTTAAAAAAATTTTACAGCTACAGCTAAGAATGAACTTATCTAATAATATTCATTTGAATACAGCAACATTAAAAGAAAATTATTCCTTGAATAACTTAATCACATTACTAAGATTCTTTCTTTTAAGCCTCCTAATGACACTGCTATTGAGTTCCAGCATGGTTGACATGGTTGCTGTGTTGACATGGTTTCGTAGCCTCCTCACTAGTCTAACTGTAATAGATCTTACTACTACTTTGACAGTTTCCACACTAAGTTCTCTATGTATATTATCATTCTTGATGTACCTCAGTGCGCCGATTGCTGCTTGCAAGACTATATTCCGGAACGTTTGTATAATTTGAATGTTGGACTTTTTGGTACAGCCCCATAATTGTAAACCGTATATCCACATAGGTCTTAAGGCATGTTTGTACAAAAGTAGATTATTATAAGTGTCTAATTCAGGTGTTGTGCCAAGGAGCTAATACGTGTTTCTACATTTAATGTCAAGCTCTACTTTCTTCTTTTTGATGTGTACTTTTCACTTTAGTCTAGCATCTAATGTCATACTAAGGTACATTTCATTTCTGCACAGGATTATTTTAAAATAAGATATACAGGTTTTGCATTGATTTTTTTTATTTGTTAAATTGACATAAGTTGATTTAGACTCATATAACTCTATATGCCACTTCTTTATCTAAGCACTAACCTTGTCAAGAGTATCTCATAGTTTCTCAGTTGCTTCTTTTACTGCATCTGCTGATGCCATAATAGACATAATCAACAATAATAAGAATCCTGTACTACTTAGAAAGTATATTTAATATTGAGTTTGTCTTATACTCCCTTACTTTTATTTATTACAAGCCTATTGTGATGTTAGACGTCAATGATTCAACATCAGGACATTTAAAAAACTGTAAAAATTTTATATATTGTAATGCAAGCTAAATAGCACAAACCTTAATACACCAAAATTAAACTTAGTAGAGACGGATAGACTATGAAAAATCAAAACTCAATAAATGAAATTCTAGGAACTCAGTTTCATTCCTTATTATAGTTTCCTTATTCATATATTTGTTCAGGGCAGTGGCACAATTATAACTTCAGTTTTTTTAAACATCGTAAAAGTATGGATTTGTAAAGAGTAATTATTTTGTAAAAAAGAAGTGTTTGAATAATGGAACATATTAACGATTGCCAGGTACTGCTACCTAGTGACTCTTCAGAATGGGGTAATAATTTTCATGTGCAGTCTTACTAATTTTCTAAGTCCAATCTTAAAAGAAATTTTTTCCAATTAAGTGCTCTTTGCTAAATTTTTTTATTTCTAACCTTACTTTGTTTACTTTGTGAATCTTTCTATAATTTTATTAGGTTAATGAATTAAAACCGTAATTTGTAAGTGTTGTGCTGCCTTGTTTACTATTATATTATCTTTGCTCGTTTTTCAAAAGGAACAATTTATATTTTTGATATACAAATATTAAATAATTTTAAATTTTAAATCATTTAAATGGTTCACTATTGCTTCCATCTGAAACAGTAGACTTTGAATAAAAAGGTAAGGGATTAGTGGAAGTACTCTTTATACTGTACACCAACCATAATAAAAAAGGGAGGAAGTGTTCCAGGTTTTACACTTGGTTGTACATTGTAGTTTGCTGCTAACCTATATAAAAAAATCTACTGTTACTATCTACAAAGATTAATATTATTTTCTTATTGACATTTTTGATTTTGCATAACTTTTCTTGTCCACAATAAAATCTACTGTATGTCTTTGGATCTAGTTGTTACAATATTTATTTTGGTTTTATACAGGAATTTATTTATTCATTTTTTTTCTTTGGTAAAGAATTTAGGTGCATCTGTCAATTTTTCTGTTATAACTTGCAAAAAAAATAGATGGGCTCTATGTGTATAAAATGGTTAATTGATTGTTAGATAGTTCTACAGTTAAAAAATGTATTCATACATATTTTTATATATGTGTTTACATATGTATTACGGTATGTGTTTACACATGTATTTTTTTTTAAATGCTCATGATCTTGTTGAACATTTCAGTTCTTTTTTAATGAGGTACTGAATCTTGGTTGTTAAGTTTTTATAATGTATTAGTGGTTTCAATATGTAGTTAGACTCCCTCTAGTTCAGCCTCTGTATGGGCACATCATTTGTTTATCTAATGCTGAGCTCTACCACTTTACTGATGACAATTGTCACTTATTCCTTTCTCTCCACTACTGGAACAGCACAGTTAGATCAGTTGTTGACAATACAATACTGTACTTACTTGCCATTTACAGATGTGCATATTTTTTATTTGTTTACCATTCAATGCACTGCGCTTTTGTTATGTTTTAGAAAGAGAGTGTTAAACGGAAATGTGTATTTGTGACTATGGAACAAAAATTACATACTCTAGAGCCTTATAATTAAAAGTGTATTGTCCTAATGTTTAAAACCTCTTAAAATATCTCTTATAAAGCCTTATAGCTAATTTTTTATATATAGCCTTTTCATGTATAGAGATAAAGCCTTATTGGTATTTATTCACTCCTTTTGGGCTAGGATTTGGCCCAAAGTCGCCAAACTAGAGTGAGTCTACTCTAAATTTTTGTGTTCTTAAAGATTAGATTTTTCGTAGAAATGCCCATTTTGTTGTCAGTGATCTCATTTCTATTATAAAAAACCAATTTTTTTTGTATTTAGTTTGTATGCCACTTAATTGTATTGACTCCATTTTCATAAACAATCTATCTTAAAAAAATGATATGGTTTTTTTTATTATAATTTTAAAAACAAAATTGTTCTTTATTAAAATTAATATTGTGTTTTATTATGGCATTGTATTGACTAACTATACAGTTGTGGTATACATTCTCATTTTCTTAAATTAAGCACATTAAATGGTTAAGCAAATTTTGAGGTAAATTCTAAAATTGTCTTGCGTACTGAAGTGTTCTGATGATGACATATAATCTAATAC
Source organism: Callitettix versicolor (assembly GCA_022606455.1). NCBI lineage: Eukaryota > Metazoa > Arthropoda > Insecta > Hemiptera > Cercopidae > Callitettix > Callitettix versicolor. The sequence goes on from CM040182.1 coordinate 41,288,119, forward strand.
TATTATAAGATTTGTCGTACTTTGACATTCCAATTTAGTTGTTTAATATCTCTAACTGGTTTGATTTAATCTTAAAACACATTTTTTTACTAAAAATAAAATATAATGTTTTGTTGAAATTTTTGTTATTAATATTTAAAACCTGATTCTATAATTAAGCAAGTACAGCCTTTGTAGAACAAAAAATAAGAATAATTTTATTATTTCTTACTATTTTGAAATTGCCATAATTTTTTTTCATTATCTTAAAGTAATATTTATATAAAAATCCTAGTTGTTTCAAAATTTAGACAAATTTGTTAAATAATTTGTTAAATTTTTTAAATAATTTATAATTCTGTTTTGATATGTTTTTCTGGTAAAACAATTAGCACATCAATTCAAGACTCAAAACAAGGTTACCATTTAAATGTTAATAGAATTTCAGAAAATTTATTCTAGATAAGGCGTGCTTTCCAGTATTATAATTTAATTGAAAGTTCAATGGTGCTATTGTATTATAATAAAATTATCTTTTAAAATAAGTGAATCTCCAATTTGTATGTTTTATAACTTTAAAATAAATGCAAGTTTTTATAATTGTATGTTTTTTTGAAATATTTTTCCTTGGTGTCAATCCATCCCACTGACTTTTGAATGTATACAGACTAAAATTAAAAAGCATACATTAAATAAAATAAGACGTACTCAGTGGCAGCCTGGCAGTCCTCCTTCATTCAAGAAATACATATTTTATTTTCTAAATTTTTAAAAACTGAACCATATGTTTGTTACTGAAATTAAATTGCAACAAAAACTATAGAATTTTGTTTCATTATAGTCAAGTACATAATAATCAGTTCTGGCAATTGATTGGGCAGTAAGGTGTATTGTATGACTTACGAATATGATTATCCTTGTGCAACAGTATTGATGACATCTCAATACACCTTCCTGTTACTGATATATAAAGTGTCAGCCAATGTAAAATTTATTGATTTATTTCAATTTATGAATGTTTGCCTGCTACTGAAAACGAACTATTTCTCTGGTTCAACTAATATAGGATAATCAAACAAAAACCTGGTGATTTATATTACTTGCGTAAACACACCAGGTGCAGGACAATATACATATTTGCAAATTCTGTCCACAACTTAGAAATATTATACTTATGAATCTCTGTGAAATGGATTCAGTTATTACATACTTACACTTACACTTGCAGACTTTCAGATATGCATGGAAGAAATATTGGGATCGCTGTATCCATGTCAAAGGGGACTATTTTGAAGCAGACCGTAGAAAGTAGGAGTTACTGTAAGCAATTTTATTTTTATGAGGAAATCCCCAAACTTTTGTGTAGCACCTTGTAATAGCAAAATTAACTTTTAATTAAAAACAAAAACTCTGTATATTAGGAGTAAAAAGCTCTATTGCAGCCCTTCTCACAGTCAAGCTCACAAGCTGCCATGGGACACATCTAACAAAGGCTGTCTATAGAGATGATGACTTGGTATTAATACAAGTACTATTCTAAAAGAAGTAAAACGGTGTACTAAGTACTAAATGTGTAGTATAGTCTACACCTGAATATTATTGGAATATGCCAACAGGATTATAGTAGTTATAGATTTAATGAATTTCTACTTACAAATCTAACAATATCCTTTAGTTTATAAATAAATATTTAATAGATAAAGTAGGCCGTTTCAGCTACTTATATTTTATTACAACTGGCATTAGTAAAATATGTATCCATATATATAGAAAAACATTTACTGTAATATATTCTACATAATCTATGGATAGGAAATATAGCCTAGACCGTGTAGCAAAACCCTCAACTGTGAGCTCATACAACTGAGATCACGCTGATCAACTACTTTGTTCAAATCTGAACCCTAAAAATGTAAAACTGTTGTAATTTTTTTTGTTGCTTTGTGTACATATAATAAATGAATAGTTACAACATTAAAAATTTTAAAACTGATAAACCAGGCATGCCCCCTTACTCATAACATAGACTGTATCATTGGGATTTTGGGGGGGGGAGTCTGAAAAATGTTGAAGGAATATAAGTATCTCATGATAAAATAAAAATGTATAATTTCGTAGTACAAAATAAAAGCTTAGTCATTTATATATCCGTAATGCAACCATTATCTGTAGAAATTCAAATAAGCCAAATCAGGTTCATTGTATCAAAATTAAAAATATATACTGCCAAGTGAACCACTGACTATATATCACTTTGATATGTGATATAGTAGACTTCAGATGTAAAGGGACAGTGTAAAGGTTTCAGATTGTAAAGTACAATCAACCACTGACGATTGTAGCCTTTTCTATTAGCCGTTTTGGTTTGCCTTCACTGGCAGGGTATTACTACTCTGCCTGGGAACATCATGTTAGCTGCTCTAGTCCGTTGAACATTATCAACATCATTGTGCAAGGTCATTTTTAACATTGTGTTACTCCAATATTAATAATCCTATAAAGACAATTTTTTTTATCTTGTTAAAAATTTATTACATTGTTTATTATTTCCCTACTTTTACTATGCAATATCTGGCCTTTTTTGCCTAATTTACTTTTGTCTGTCATTTTTCACAAGCTTTTATAATATACACACAATATTACACACTGTTAATTAATACTACACACAAACACAAAGCATACACTCGACAGTAGGAAGTATAATAAAGAGTTCTACTAACGCTGTATACTATCACCCCTGTGATGGACAATTCTATTACATACCAACAAATTAGACTTACTGCAATGGACTAACCCAAAAATTTAAAGGCCACCAGTGTCCCTTTACATTTGAAGCCTACTCCTGTTGATATATATATATATATATATATATATATATATATATATATATATATATATATATATACTGTCCTTGAGAGATAATATCAAACCTGGCTAATTTTGCTATATTCTGTTTCTTTTGCCATGGCACTGTGTGGTATATACACTTGTACAAACAATAAATACAAAATAAAGACAGGAAAACAACTGATAAGTTTAACATGTAATCATTTTTGTGTGAAAGTATTGTTAAAAAAAGGAGGAATCTTCTTTCATAGAAAGCAGTCTTCAGAACATTATGCCCTAGTTGGTCCAAATTCTCATTTTAGTACATATCTGTTGATCAGCTCTAACTAACACAAAAATCAGATTAACTTACAAAAAAACTTTATCTCAAAACAATAATTACATTTCTTAAAAGTAATTTTTATTTGTTTTTTAAGGCTTGAAAGTTTTTGCCAGCAATGGATTAGTGTTCCTTAAGGTTATGGTAATTTTATAGTTTGAACCATTTTATCTTTATCTTTTGTCTTAGAATTGTGATAATTATCGTATTTAAACCTGTGACCAATATTTAATTGGGTTTCCTGTTAAGTTCCTCGTTTAAATTTATTGAACATTTAAAGATGAAATAACATCACTATTGTTATTATTATTATATGCTTTGTGTTTATGTAAAATATAAACTGAAAATACAATAACATTTTCTAACTCCCCTACTTTTTTAAGCAAAACAATTAATTTGTAATACTAAATTAATAAGGCATTTGTTATATTTATATAAAAAACCATTAAAATCAATAAATAAATTTTGGCTCATTTAAAATACTAATTATATATTAAACAATCCATTAATAACCAATTAATGTGTTATAAATCTTACAGCACTAACTAGCTATAGAGAGGCAATATCAGTAATAATAGGCCTACATATAACCTGTATGTCCACTTATCAGGTGCTATAGACTGGAAAGTGTAACAAAGTGGAATTAAGGTTAAGCTCATCTTTCAAAATTCAACAGAGCAAGAAATAACTGGTCTCCTTGCTTAGTGCTTAGTTCTATTACTTAGCTGGCCAGTTTAACATTAATTTATGTTCACTGTTATATTTTTATTAATGTATAGGAAACATCTTGCATACAGTTAAAATTTGACTGTTTCCTCTGTAAGTACTTTAATTATTAATTATGTAAAATATTATTACTTACCTAAATCAATCTAAGAAATAATTAAAATGTTTTTATATATTTACCATTACCTTAAATATTTTAACACTATGTAAAACAAACTTATATCTGCTTTTTTATTATAAAACACTAATAATTTTTTTATTCTGTGCTAAAAAAACCAAATTCTACTTTCAGCAGCTTAACAGCGCTTGTTTTAGAAGGAATTATTTCAAAAATTTTAATCCACCAGGGAGACCGCCTAAAAGTCGAATCTTCCACCCTATCGCTCTCATGCACAAATTTCCATTAATACATCAGTGTAATTTCACATACAGATTAATAAAATTTCTTGAGTTATTTTCATGCAAAAAACATATCAAGAAAGTCAATTGCTATAAAGTTAAGCATTATTTACAATAAACTTAACTGGGTAAATTGTAGACATAAAAATTTCAAACTCTAGTATACTCTTCACAAGTACTGTGTTCAATCACTGCAAAAAATATTTTGTTATCCCTAAAATTCCTGGCCTGGTAAAATCTAAAACTTCAACAGCAAAAAGAGTACAAAAAACTGAACTTTTAAATCATATTACTCTAAAAAAAGTGTATATTCTTAAAATTTTTCTCAAGATAAAGCAAGGTTACATGGTAATTATATTTATCACGTTATTATTTGTTTGCTTGTCAACAAAGTCAAGAATGAATCAAAGTCTATAATAATGTTGAGGTCTTTAACAAAAAATCCGATAGTATGTAGGCAGCATTAATGCAATTATTCTGAACATTATAAAAATAATAAATAAAGACTGTTATTTATGAAATATTAATACTTCAATTAATAAAAATTTACTTATATTTTTTCTTTGTGTTTTAGGTGTTTTAAAGGATAAATTACCATACTTATTATAAATACTGTTTGAATATGACTACATCAAACTCAGTTGGTATTTTATGCATTTCATCAGTCATTTGTTTAACATGTTATGCAGAAACAGCTCGTTCATTTAAAACATATTTTCCTGAAGAAAGTGATAGTAAAAATATATCAAAAAATAAAAACATCAGTGTTGTTAGAATTCTAAACAACAACGGTTCTAGAGAAAGAACCATTTTTCTTCCAAACTTTGTTGAAAGAAAAAATTTAAGTTGGTTTACGATATCAAACAACGATGTTGATGTGATTATAAATGATTCATTTAATAAGTCATTTCTAAGTTTAAAGTTCAAACAAGGCACACCAGAACAGACTGGCAATCAGCAAAACAAAATAATAAATAAACTCATAAAATTCAGACGAAATAGTAAACATTTTAAAACAATAAAACAGATGTTTAAATTTTGTTACATAAACTGTTTGAAAAATAGTAACTACCAAAGATCTAATGAATCTGCAACAGGGATTATTATTTTTAAGCCTAGGTTAAAGATAAAACAAGCATTAATCAGAAAAGGTAACAATATAAGTCGAAAGGCTTGGGTAAACATCGGTTGCTGGTTACCATGTCATGGAGATGTCAGTTTTAAAGAAAATATAAGGGGAAATATTGATACTATCCAAATGACAAATAGAAATATATCCAACAATCATACTATCGAAGGAAAGCTATCTAAATGTATGTATAATAAAATTGTTTATTCAGACATTTGTTTTTATATTGATTTATAGCACTTACCACTAAAGTAACTAACAAATTACATTTTTACATAAAAATAAGTAGTGTGTTACTTTTATCAAAGCATAAGCGCAGTCAACTTTTTTTACATGAAGAATATAAAATGCAGATATTTTTCTCAATTTTAAAAATTAATAGCATGTTATTTTTTAACAAGAAATTTATAAAGAAAGAATCAATTTAAGCCAGTTGCACAGTGTAGAACTAACTGTTATAGAATATTATTTTATAACAATGTAAATTTAGAAACCATCTAATTTCCAGATTACTTTCAAAACTTAATAAGAACACTGTGTACAATCTCTGTCTACTTATAAAGATTTGAAAAGGTATATGCATATTATTGTCCATTAATCATTAACACTTATGATTCAAAATAAATAAATTGTAATTATACTTTTTGTGATTAAAGTATAACCCTGTTTATCCAAAACAAAGTGGAGAAGCCATTTCGGATAATGATTTTTCTGTTCAGCTTTGCCCATGTAATAATTTTTTGTACCTAACTATCTAATTGATTCTAGAAGATTTGAAGGTCAAATTATTCTATTTTTTTCTTGGGCTATATATGATTTATATTCCTTATTAAATTTCAAAATTACATTCTTAAGCTTAGATCAATGCACTGCATACTTACTGCAGTGCTAAGTATCTGTACTTAAGACAGATAGGTTATAGCATATTAATTACTCATATAAAACTCAGTTTTTTTAATGTTTAACATAATGTTTCCGAACAGCGATATCACACCATCTTTTCTTTATGAGGATGTTAGCTGGCTTTGACACAATGCACTATTAAACAAGTTTCTGTGCAATCTAAAATTAAGCGCAATCCACACTTCTGTACTGACAGCTAGTGACTAGTGCGGATGTCAGTGTTGTGGGATGGGAGTGCGGATTGGATTGTCAGTGTAGATATATTTATGCTTGGGAGATGGTGGCAGAGAAGTCAACTGAAGGTCAGGAGTTTACTTCTTTGTTAGCCAATGCAATCTCACAATTATTTATATTTATATTGTATTTATTCAATGTAATTTTTTAAAGAGATTTGTGATTTCAGATGTGTTTCAAATAACTTGGGTTTTGGTTGCCCCGAATTCAGTTAATTAAGGTTTAACTATATTTAGAAATATAGCATGTAGTATAAGTATAGTATGTATCTTAAGACAGATTGGTTATAGCATAATAATTATTCATTAAAATACTCAGTTATTTTTGATTTTTCGATATGTGTTTTATATATATATATAAATTAACAATTATGGCGGAAAACTGTATTTCTGACAGGTGGAAGCGAATTTCCAACAACAAAATATTTTTTTTATCTTACTGTTTTTTGAAAATTTAATTTAACATTGATAATCTAAATATGATTTTTAAGTTATAATATTTTCAACTACCTGAAGACTGATGTCTGTATTGTTATTATTTATGTAACCAAGTTAACAATATTTCATTAATTACGTATTTATTGTTTCAGTTTTAAATTTATTTACACTCATCAATTTTGAAAATGCACCATGTGTAGCCAAAGGTGGGGTAGGAGGCGTCTGTTATCATCCTTCACAGTGTCAAGGTCATGGGGGTAAAATAGATGGATCTTGTGCTGAAGGGTATGGAGTCTGTTGCTACAGTAAGAATTGGTTTTCATATATTTAAAAATAAATTTACTCAATTAAAATTAATTTTATTCGCTACTAGCAATATACAAAACACTAGCAATAATGACAGTCACTAGCTATTGTCATTATTACACAGATAAAATGTTTTAAAACAACAATAAGAATATGTATCAATAAATCACGTCTGCTGTTACATCTGTTTTAATCAGGATAAGGAAGTCTTCAGATAGTCTTTGTGTAATGTGTTATCTACAACTGATGGTGATAAAATACACACATCAAATCGTTTTTGCATCTGTTTTCTTTACAAACACTTTATATTATTGATCATTGATTAGTACCAGCATTGTAAATTGATGACTTTAATATAAAAAAGAAAACACACAAATAAATAATGATTACAAGACCAATAAACTCCCTTCAAGTGAGTATCTGTGCAACAGCTTGCATATATAGTACATATAGATAAGCAGTTCATTATTCGTTTTCAAACAATATTTTTGCTTCTTAGTGTTAGAATTAGTGTTGGAAAGAAATTATTGTATTGTTTTTTTTAAACGTTTATTTTGCTCACTTCATGAAGTTGTATGTACGAGGGTTGATCAAATATAAACGAGACTGATTCTAAAAACTTTTCCGTTGGACATTGAACTCTAAAGGGTGGGGTTTCAGGTAGCCTGGGAGGTTTGGGATGGGCGTAGATGGGCAACATTTCCGTTCGGACCCTTCAGTATAAAACTATACAATGAGTGCGAGTGAAGTGCACGTTTCCGTGGAGCAGAGAATTATTATTAAGTTTTTGGCCAAGGAGGGGGTCAATCCGACTGAAATCTTTCGTAGATTGACGGCTCAATACGGGGACAGGACCCTGTCAAGAGCTCGCGTTTTTGCTTGGCACAAGGAATTCGCCGAAGGACGGGAAGCAGTAGAAAACCTCAGCCATGATCGTCGCCCGACCACTTCCGTCATGGACGAAAACATTGGTGCTGTTCGGAAGCTCCTGGACGAAGACAGACGTATATCGCTGCAATTTATTGCAGATGAACTCCAGTTGAGCTATGGTAGCGTTCAAAAAATCGTTACATCAAACCTGCAACTCAGCAAAGTATCTGCAAGGTGGGTTCCACGAATTTTGACCGACGTTCACAAACGGAATCGTTTGGAGATTTGCCAGCGACTATTGACCCAATTTGAACGAGATGGTGAGGCACTATTAAACCGGCTTGTCACCTGTGACGAAACATGGGTTCACCATTACACTCCCGAGTCGAAACAGGCAAGTATGGAGTGGCGGAAGAGGGGAGAGAGGGCGCCTCTGAAGGCCAAATCACGATTGTCGGCTGGGAAGGTAATGGCCACTGTATTTTTCCTCCATCAACGACGCACAATAATTGCACAATATTATTGCGATGTTTTAGAGGCCACAAAACAGTCTTTTCGTAGGAAAAGGAAATCTAAACCGGCGAGAAACGTCATTCTTCTTCATGATAATGCCCGACCACATTCGGCGAACGCTACGAGGCTTAAACTCGATCAAATTGGCTGGGAACCAATGGAACATCTCCCATACAGTCCAGACTTATCACCCTGCGACTATCACCTGTTTGGGCCACTCAAAGAGGCGCTTGGAGGCCAGCGTTTCGAAGACGATTCTGCGGTGGAGACCTTCGTGCTCCAATGGCTCAATGAATGCCCGAGAACTTTTTACGAAGATGGAATTAAAAACTTCCAATCCGTGGGAAAAATGTGTTACTCGTATGGGAGACTATGTAGAAAAATAAGTTGTATCAAGAATAATTTGTAAGTAAGCAATAAATTTTTTAAAAAATCAGTCTCGTTTATATTTGATCAACCCTCGTATATATTCTGAAATGTTATAAGGGCACTTAAAATGGCATAGTACTTAATCACTATAAGGCTATTTTTATTTGTTTCAATAATGTTTTTAATTCCTCTTATTATCTAACCTGCTATGCTTCCGAACCTTTCGCTGGTCCCAGGGATGATAGATAAACAAATTTCTTCTGTAGTTATTTTCTATAGATTACAGGTTTGTCCTAAACTTTAAAAATATAATGGTCAGAAAAAGAAAATGGTAGATTTAGGAAGTAATAAAAAAACTATTGCTTTTGTTCACAAATTGGATATTATTTAATTTTTATCGTGGCACTGTCAATCAGATATTATTTTGTTTTTAAACACTGCTATAAAACTTTAGTTGTTAGTCAGTTTTCATTAGTCTATGAATTGACTCAAAATAATGAAATTACTATGTAAAATTGAAATGTCCTTGTGCTATTTTAAAGCTGAGTATGAAGTGGTACATTGATTTTAAAAACAAAAATTAAAGAAAATGTGCTATTGATAGCTTTTAGAAAATTTCTATGCCTTTCTTGGCTTTTTATCAAAGCATATCTTGTTGTGTGTTGTTATATACATTTCATTTTTATTTGACAGTAGTTGAATACATGGACGAATTTAAAATGAAATAGTGGGTGCATCGCCAACCGCAGTTTTATAAAAATAATAAAATATAATAGTTTTACAAAAAGTAAAAGATTTCTTTAAAATTTATGTTTCATTCCAACTTACAGTTAATTAAAACTAATCTGAGTCAAAACAGTGAAAAATAATAAACTTATATAATAAATAATATTAATATGAATCAGATTATTTTTTAATAAATTATGATAATTAAAAAATATTTTAAAATGCAATGAGAAAAATTTAATAATTGTTCTTATTATAAAAGCAACTATGACAAAGCTCTTGTAACATCCTAACAAGTACTTACTATTACTTTAAAGTCAGTCATTTTCTAAACAAAAAAAAAAACATTATTTTTCTCAAATACAAAAATTTTAGTTGACAAATGTGTTTATACTTTTGTCAAATTTTCAAAAACTTTCAAAAGGAGAATCCACCTTTTTGCTGGAGGTTATTTCATACTCTAAGATTAACAGCTCTTAAAGTCATGCCCCCCCCGAGTCCCTTTCCTTTTTGAATAGCATGGTTCCTTTTTGAGAATCCGCCCATGGTTTTGAATATCAATTAATTAAATTACTAAGTTTCATTAGTAATAGTAGTTTCATTATTACAAATTTTAATAAATGTTACTTATGAACAAAATTTGAAATATTGTAGAAAAATCTAAATATATCTTCTCAGATATTTGCTGTATATATATATATATATATATATATATATATATATATATATATATATATATATATATATATATATAACATATAACATATGGCATATAACATATATAACATATATGTATATATGTATATACAGGGTGGGGCAGGGAAGTATCCCTAATTTTAAAGGTAAATTAAAAATAACCAAAAATGTTTTAACAAAACTTTATTGTGGCATCAAAAGGGTACAGATGGAAGTTAATTGTAATAATAATTTTACTTTGTTTTAAATAACACATCACGCAAGTGATGTCCCTCATTGTCAATGCACTGCTGTAGCCTGGTTCTAAAGTTCCGCATAACTCTGCGAAGCATTTCTTGTGTAACGCGGCCAACTTCAAGGCGAATTGCATGCTTCAGGGCTTCTAGGGTCCTGGGTCGATGTTTAAACACTTCACTCTTGAGGTAGCCCCATAAAAAGTAATCACACGGAGTTAAATCCGCGGCCTTGCACGGGCCATGGAATGTCACCATACCGGAGATCAATCGCCGGGGAACATTTCCCTCAAAACAGCCATCGAATTTCTAGCAGTATGGGCTGTGGCACCATCCTGCTGAAACCACACTAGTCCCAAATTATTTTATTGCAATTGAGGTTCAAGAAATTGTTGGAGCATGTTTACATACCGTTCAGAATTGATGGTAACACAACGATTGTCCTCCTCGAAGAAATAAGGCCCAATTATGCCTTCACTGCTGATTGCACACCAAACCGTCACTTTGTCACTGTGTAGAGGCCTCTCGTGAACTACCCTAGGGTTTGAACCACTCCAATAATGCATATTCTGCTTATTTACAACTCCAGAAATGTGGAAGTGCGCCTCGTCACTGAACAAAACACGTGCATCATTTGGCAAGTCAGCAATGAAAGTTTCACATGCCTGTATTCGTTGTTGCCAGTCCCGTTATGTGAGTTCTTGAACAATTACCATCTTATATGGATGGAAGTGTAGTTCCTCGTGGAGAATACGACGCACAGTACGATTAGACAATGCCAGGCTGGATGCGTGCTTGCGAGCAGAACGCTTAGGAGACTGCAAGATCGATCTTCTGATACGGTCAATATTTTCTGGAGTTCGGATGGTCCTCTGAGCCCCAACTCTCTTTCGCACTACACTACCACATGCACGGAAGTTCTCCACCCACAACAAAATGGATTTGCTGTCAGGAACAGCATTGCGGGTAGGAATCCGATAACGAGTTCGCAGCGCACGCTGCACCGCAACAATAGACTTATTTTGAGAGAAATACGTTTCGACTGCAAAAGCGCGTTGCTCATTCGACCAAGCCATGTCTACAACTGACGGCTGTACTAACGGAAAATTCCATGGCCACAGCGTCATTAGAGCTTACCCCCACTCCTCCAACACATCTTCACTACACACAACGCCGTCTCAAAAGTAGGGATACTTCCCTGCCCCACCCTGTATGTATAGATGGAAATTATAAAAAGTTGAAATTTTAGGGAAAACCTTTTATGTAAGTATAGAATGTAACTGCAAAGTTTTCAATATTTTAACTTAAAACATTTTATCAATAAAAAAATAATCATTACTTTGTGTGTATATGCAATACTTATGATATTTAAAATTAAATAATTGGGTTAGACTGAACTTGACTATTATAATTGAGAGTCTTGATAGGAAATAAGTTATGTTTGATTATAATGATTTAAGTAGTTTTGTCTCATAAAACAACAGAATATAGAGTTTAACATGAATGCCTGCTTTTTTCCAGTTGAGCAATCTTGTGGTGATAGAACAGCACTAAATGGCACCTACTTTACAGGAAACAAATTCAAAATTAATCAAAATTCTAGTATTTATATTTGTATGTTTCACATCTACAAGTCACATCCACAAGTTAAACAGCTTCTAATTTATTTGGATAATTTTGAGGTTAGTCATTTGAATGTGTAAAACAAAACCAATAATAAGCAGTTATAAAACAGTTATATGTGACCTGTCTAAAAAGTATCTGATCTTGAATTTTCCTAGATACAGTAGTGATGGTCAGGTGGCACCACTGTGTCCCGTAGAGGGAGAAAGCTTAAAAGTGCATGCTTGAATTTGTTCACTGCTTTTGAGTGTACCATTCACTGGCTGCTGAGTGATGTATTTTGATATGTGTTTGTTGGATTTTTTATTTCTATCAAGATGACTGAACGAGTTGAGCAAAGATACTGTATCAAATTTTGTTAAAAGCTTGGCAATTCTCAAAGCAAAACAATTTGTGAGATTCAATAAGTATTTGGAGAGGGTGCTATGAGGATAACTGAAAATTAATGAAAAGATAATAAATTATATTTTATTCATTAATACAAGATAAATAAATTTTAAACTGGTTTAATGGCATGTTCTTTTTAATTTAAAATTCCCCTATTAAATTAGAATATTATTGCTGGCCAGTTCTAACACACTGAACACTTTTTTTTGCTGTAAAAAACCGATGACACTTCACAATCAGTGGTACAAACAAATGAAGTTTTCATGCTTGCTGGCATGTAACTGTCAAGAGCTGTGAAGGTAGACATTGTATGGAATATTTTAAGTTCTACCACTACACCCAGACGAAAATTCCCTTTAAATCTCGGATTTTTCATGCCTAACACACAGATTTTTTTAAAAAATAGCATGACTTATTTTGAAATGCTCAACATATATAAAAGACCTGAATCTTTGTTTTTTTTTGTAGTAATAAGTATAAAAAAGTTCTATTTTGAAAAACAATATGGAGATATAGTATAGAGCAATAACTCAGCCTTTTTTCTTGGAATTCTTGCTAGCATAATTGGCATTTGTTACATACTAGCATCACTATTTGGAATATATTTTAAAGACAGGTTTTCAGTATAAAAGTAATCATAACTAGATTTAAGTAATTAACAATTTGCATTAATTAACTTTAATACATTTAAAAACTAAAACTAGACCTTTAAAGACATGTTTTAAGAAATACGCACAAAACTTATTTTTTAAATATACGAGGTGTGTTCAGAAAGTAACGAGAATTTTTAAATTTCGCAGGCTTGGAGAGTCTGATTGTTAAACAATTTTTTTATTATGTTGGTATACATGCCCTTGAAGTATGATAAAACTTTTAGCTGTTTTCATTGTTGACTTTGTCTGTGACAGCCACTAAAGTTAGATATGTTTTTATGAGCTTGGCGATTTTTGTTTGTGGTATACACATTTCCAAGAAGGCCGTGAAGACGTTGAAGATGACGAATGCCCTGGACGCCCCAGCACATCAACAACTGATGAAAAAGTAAAAGAAATGGTTATGAATAATTGCCGAATCACAATTAGAGAGGTCGCTGATGATGTTGGCATATCGATTGGATCATGTAATGACTTTGTTTCCAATGTTTTATGTATGGAACACATGGCAGCAAAATTCGTTCCAAAATTTTTGAATTTTGAATAAGAACAGCGGCGAATGGACGTTGCTCAGGAGTCACTAAATGAAGTCAACAACGATGCAGAATTACTGAAATGTGTTATAACAGGTGACGAAACATGGGTTTATGGATATGACGTTGAAACTAAGGCTCAATAATCCCAGTGGAGGCATTCTGGTTTGCCAAGACCGAAAAAGGTTTGACAAGTGCAGTCGAACGTGAAGGTTATGCTCACTGTGTTTTTCAATATTAATGGCATAGTGCATCATGAATTCCTGCCACCAGGTGAAACGGTCAATAAGGAGTACTACCTACAAGTTCAATGCTGTTTGCATAAAGCAATCCGAAAAAAACGCCCAGATCTGTGGAAAAACAATTCATAGCTTTTGCACCATGATAATGCACCAGCTCACACTTCATTGCTTGTTCGTGAATTTTTGGCCAAAAACAGTACTGTAACGATGCCCCAGCCTCCATATTCGCCAGACATGATTCCGTTTGACTTTTTCCTATTTCCAAAAATAAAGAGAACCTTAAAGGGCGGTCGTTTTACAGCCGTAGATAACATTAAAAGCGCATCGCTGAAAGAACTAAGGGCTATCTCAAAGATCGAGTTTGAGAAGTGTTTCGAGGATTGGAAGAAGCACTGGCACAAGTGCATAATCTCCAATGGGGACTATTTTGAAGGTGACAACATCAATGTAGAAGAATAAATAAATATTTTGTTCAAAAAATTAAAATTCTCATTACTTTCTGAACACACCTCGTATGCTTGTTATGTGTCATATTAAGTTATTAAGGTAATTATGAAAGTTTCAAGAATGTCTTAAAGTAATGTAAAGGTTGCTTGGTACAATTTGTTAATATTTTTGTATCTTAGAGCCTGTTTATATATTTGATTTTAATGGTACTTTAATGATAAAAAGTCAGCCATTCAAAAATATAAAATGGTGAGCTGAAATAAAAGCTTGAGAGCCTTGTAGTCAACATGTTTCTGTAGTCAGCTTATATAAAAATATGAATTATATACAAACGTTGCATATAACGACATTATATGCGTTTTATGCATTTTTTTGGGCTGCAAAGGGTTTACAACATAAATCATAATAAAACAATAAAACCAGCATAACATGCATAACATAAGAAAAACATACTAGGAAGTTATAGATAAAAAAAAAACAGATTATTATAATAACCTTGTTAGAATCTGAACTGTGCATCATTAGTCTAGCCAACTGTATATGCAATGGGTATTAAAACATCTTCCGTCCAAAATGAAAATTAAACTTTGTGTACCACAAGATAGACTATTGTATTTAAGTTATTAGTGTATTACTAGTTGAGAAAAACTGATATAGAAGATGGTGGAAAAACAAAGTTCATTCAATAATGATAAAAAACAGCTAAATTTGATTCTCAGGAATTAGATAAGAAGTGGAGTATGTCACTTGGATCAATAAAGACAAGTTTTTGATTAATTTAAAAATAAATTGTTTAAAAAGAATTTTGTCAACAAACCTGGTTAATAACATATTATTACTTATACAGCTTGCCCCTCCAATAAATGGAAACTGTGTTATTGATAGACTTGTTGTAACTGGCCAAAATACAAATAGTATTGTTCCTGAAATATGTGGCATCAACACTGGTCAACATTGTAAGTACAGTTTATTTCATTTATTTATTTTGTAGTAGTGTTTGCCTTAACATGTTTACCAGTGTACCGAAGCACTGTGTCGATGCTGGTCACTATGGTACTGTTACATCATATGTGTAGGAGATGTTTCAGCACTTTATTGCTAGATGTAAGTTAAGTTGTAAGATAAGTTAGTCATTCATTTCATTATATAAAGAAAGACACATAGAATATTAATATGTACACATTAATATGTAGCTATCTCTTGTTAATGATTACTTACCTAAAAGGAATTTTTTCTGTACAACAACACAAGTGAGAATAATTACGTACTTAAAAATGGTAAAATATTTGTACAGACAATGATATTTTTACTAACACACAAATAAGTTTTTAAAAAATGTATTTTTACCATTATTCTTTTAAAAATTGTTTCATTTCAACTAAAAATAATTGTCTGAGTGAAGCGAGGTCTCCTTCAACTCAACCATTCGGCATTTGGTTTGTGAGTTTGTTACACAGTTTTGGTGAAACACATAGACCATTTGTTTTAAAGTTTGGTACAAAGGTAATTTCTATAAAGCTCAAAAGATGTGTGTGTAAGACTTTTCCCAATCACTTCTGTTTCAAAGTGGCTGTCTTTATGTTGATGATTATACAATGTTTTAGCCAAACACATTGGCCTATTGTTTTGAAATTTAGTATAAAGGTACCTTGTATAAAGCTTAAAAGGCATATATGTAAGATTTTTACCATTCACTTTTGTTTCAAGGTAACATCTTCTGATTTAATAATGAGAGAGTAGTTGCTCACTAATTCCTGTAATACTGGCTGAATGGCAAGATGTGTCATTTTTTACCACTTCATGAAGAAATAGCATAAAATTTCCATTAAAGTTGGTTCAGTAACATTTTTTTAAGTATAAAGGTTATTGATTAAATTGGCAGAAAATTTATAAATGTGTCAAAGCTCTGTTGTGGAGAAGTAATCAGGCAATTAAGAATATACTGTACAAATTAATATTATTCTACTAGTAGTTCAAGAATAATAACTCTTTGAATTACTAGTAATTATTATTTATTTTATACTTACTAATTTTATTATAAATTGTTTGAAAAAGTAAATTGCAATTATGTTTAAATCATAATTTTAAAATATAAAATATTCTAACACAGATTTATTATAATTTTTTAAAAAAAAGTATAAACATTGAAAATAATTTCAGTTTAACTTACTGAAGTATGGCAACCATAAATATGGATTACCAGGGCACTGGGGAAAAAATGTAGCATACTAACTCAGAAGGTCCTCATTAAGTCAGATAAAAAAGGTCATATTAAGCTGTAAAATTTTTTGCACTATAAGGAAGTAGTATAATATTTACTAAAATCCAAGGTTTTTTTATGTTAAAGATAAGCATTAAGCTGGAATTATGAAAAATTGTTAATCTGAATTAACATCAAAGATCATTCATTATAAACCAGTTTGATGTTATAGAGTGATACCTTGGTTAACAGTCTTAATTTGTTCCAGAACTAAAATTGTTATCTGAGTAGACTGCTGTTCAAGTCAGTGTTTCCAATAGAAACTTATGGAGAACATTTTAATTTGTTACATAAGAAAAAATAATTGAGTACTCACTACTAATATGTAAAAGATATAGAATGAAGAAAATTCACAGGACAGAAGTCCCACTTTCTTTTAATTAAATTCATAAAAATGTAATTATGTCACACACACATGCATGCACGCATGCACGCACGCACGTACACACACACACACATACATACAGGACATATTAATACTGTATATTTTCTGTAGTTTTTTTAGTTCAATAGTCAAAGTTTGTCTTTTACTTCTACAACCACAAGTACTCCTTTTAGGACCCATTTAATTAATATTTACAAAAAAATTGGAAACCAGATTTAAACTACAATTTGAAATTCACGTACAAAGTCATTTAACGTTTTGTTAAATTTAAAAATCAAGAGTACCTAACACATTAATATAACTGTTGACATTTTTTAACAGGCTAACAAACTGTACACACAGGAAAATGGTTGATGACATACTAATTAAAATTAGGTATGATGAGAGAAAAGCAAATAGGAATGGGCATTATGAGAACAGATAACTAAGAAATATCCTGGAAGCTATTGCCCTATAACAAAAACCAAACACCCATCAAATCAAAGGCTTGTTTGTGTTAACTCAGCACAATGTTTATTTCTGTAGCACAGCACAATGTTATTTCTATATTTTCACATCTGCTTAGAAATAATTTAACAAAATGAAAACACTCTTATAATATGTTCAGCCCTTTATCCGAAACCTGAACTGTTATAGGGATCATTTTTAATTCCGTTAATTAGACTGTTGTCCGATATGATTGTTGTCCAGTCAACCGTAAGCCATGATATCACTGTATATAAAATGAATTGTATGTATTGTAATTGAAATTGACTGTAATGAATGGATCTAAATTGAATGACAGGCCTATTGCAAAATTACAATTATTTTGTTTTAAATACAGTAGGCACATAATTAACCAATTTAATGTGGTGAAAGGCTGAGAAAAACCTTACATTTTCTGTACTGACTGATGTATTGTTTTGGTTCTAAATGACAACCATAGCATTGTTTTAAAACGTACTATACTTATTCCCATGTAATATGTAAGACAAGAATATTGTTATAACTTTTCTATATTTCTCATATAAATCATAATAGTTAAAAAGAAATTCTGTATAGAGTGTCAGAAAAAATAAATTTTAGATTTACCAATGTTCTTTTTCATTTTGGGTTAATAGGGCAAATTAGAAATTTAAAAAACACATTGTTTAAACATTACACAATAATGTAAGATTAATTTAACATTACTCTTTTTTAACATTAATAAAGCAGTATGAAAACTTATTGTTTGTTTTGTTTCAATTGTGCACAGAAAAAAAATTTCTGCCTCTTCTTACAAATTACATAAGTTAATTCAATTTGAAACTGATATAGGAAGTGCTACCCAAATGCTTTGGAAAATTTTTTGTAGTAGTCCCCGTGGGGACTATATAACAATGTAAAGTAAAGCAATCTCACCATTTTTCTATTATTAAATGCATGACTGGAACTCTGCAAGTGTAAGTGTTCAAAGCACATCCTGTGATTCTGCCTGGATCTCCTCAACTGTATAAAAAAGATGGTCTTTCAATTTCAACTTTATTTTTGGGAACAGAAAAATGTTGCTTGGGGCATGTTCAGGCGAATAGGGTCGATAAGGAATCACTATCATGTTTCAAGTGGCCATGAGTGACTAGGCCAACTATCCTAGACCGACCAAATGTACACTGGTAAATTGGGGATCTATATTATTCATAATTATTAATTACAGAATTTAATAAACACTAAGTAGATATAAAAGATTTTAATTTAATTTAATTAGTTCGTTTGTGTGTCATTATTTTTTAAATATTGATTTTGTCATTTTTTTTTATAAATTTGTTAATTATTATCTGTTTACAACAAAAACCTAAAGCACATAGATATAAAATGGAAACTAATTCAATTTTTGTACTGAATTCACTTTATTTGTGGAGTTTATATTTTACTTGAAAATGTTATAATTTTACTAATATTGTTTTACTTTTACAGTTTATGTTGATGTTGATTCTACATTTGGCCCAGTTTCATTAACAATTTTGTCTTCTGGGGCCCAAGGCTTGCCAGTAAATTTCAAAATTCGAATATTTCAACTAAAAGAAGGTAACCAGTTATTAGCTCCAAACAACTGCCTCCAGTATTACACCAATATAGAAGGAGTTGTAGAGTCATTCAATTATCAGTTTAAACATGAAAATTCAACATCAACACAAAGCTCCTATGTGGTAATGTTTTTATACTTAATATACAACCCATTCAAAAGTTGGTTTATTAGTTATTTTCATCTCTAACTTTTTCCCATGGAGTAAAGGGCTGAAAAAGCTAGGTTTTCAGGCTCCCCTGCATGATTTTAAGTAAAGGGGCCCATTAAATACCCTATCTGCCTTTATAAATAACATACAAAGTTATTTATAAAATAAAAAGAGGTAAATTTTTACCAAACTTCTTAATTGTACTTGTTATCTATCACCAATGAACTCACAACTATTCCGTGATATTGTATTAGAACAAATATTTATTTAAATATTTTGTTCCATAACCAAAAATGTTGGCAAATTAAGAAAATGTTCATTTTTCAAATGGAAAAACTGACGAACAAGTGTTGAGTAATAATTTTCATTTTATGTCAAAATTCGAAAGTTTTCAAAACAAAATGATCATTATTTTTTAACAATTGTGAGCTACTGGATGCTTAGACTTTCCACATTGTGAGCTTTATGAGCCCATTTCCACTGCCACTGAGTTCAAATGTGTGAGTATGTTCAGCAGGTGTAAACAGTTTTTGAAGGACACCACATAAAGAAAGCAATAATTGCTCAAATATTAAGCAATTTTACTGACTTTAGCAGAGATTCTCATAGTTTTTAAATTAAGTAAAAGTTTTAAATTAAATTAAATTACATTAGCTGCAACTGCTAAATGTAAAAAATATTGAAACTTGTTTGAACATTGGTCCATAATAATGTGTACGCAAATATATTTCTGTTTAAATGAATCAAATCAACTCCTATGGTACAGTAGATATTATGAATTAATACTCATAACAAACAAGTTGCCACTTTCTTCCTATAAATTCTAATTAAGTAGTCAGAATCAACAAAATATAAAAAATGGCAAAAATTAATATTTTTAAAATTTGCTAAATTTGTTAAATTTTTGAACATGTGTATGTGACTCATATTTTAAATAATATTTCTAATGTTCTTATTTTGTCCAATAGCTCTTGCTGTCTCACACAATTTTCAATCATGCTTTCGTATAGAGTCCAGGCAGGTCCCTTCTGTTCTGTTTGTCCTCATCCAATTTTTTGTAGGCCAGAAAGTGGTCCTTGTTCATGTTACAGTTCAGTATGCACACAATGTCCAGTTTTCATAATCCTAGATCGTTAGTCTTTTTAGATCCTCTCCGGTTGTCAGTCGAAAAATTGTGACAAGTGTCTTTCTCCGAATGTCCTTGACTTTCCTATATAGGTTAAATTCATCTTGATAGGGTTTGTTCCTAATATCTTCATTGCTCTTTTGGTAGATTTGATTTGAGATGCAATGTACGTTTTAAGGCACTAACACTTACTTCTAATGTAGGCATTCTTCTTGGTTTCTTCACTATACGAGTTCCTTGCTTAGTCAATTCTTCCACCAACTCATTACCTACTCATTACCTGTGTGTAATGGATTCCACTGCAGTACTATCTCTTAGTGGCAAGTTTAACTATTTTATATTTATTCTAAATAGCTTTAATTAAGGAACTTGTGGGTGTGTCATTAGCTATCACTTGTAGTGTTGACTTGGAATCAGATAGGATCACTGTATCATTGTTTAATCAGGGTTTCGTTATTATTTGCCTTAGTGCAAACAGTTAAACTTCAAATATGATATCTATAATATAATTTACAAGTAAATAAGCATTACAACTGAAAGTGTTTCGTATAACAATTAATTAAATTGTAACAATGAAAAACATTACATTGAAGAAATTAATATCAGGTAGCATGTGTTTTATATTTTCAATTTTTTTTAGAATAATCTGAACTATGCGATCTGTATTCGGAAAGAAATTGGTTATTGTTCAATAACATATTCAAACGTTGACTCCAGTGGAAAAGAGTATTCATTTCAGTTGGTGAATTTTGATAATGGTAAGTAATATATAAAGTATATTTGCAACTAACTTAGTATTTTTATAATAAGTTAGGTCTAATAAAACTTATAATAATATATAATTATCCACCTATGTAGTAGTCATACATACTTTATAGTGTCTATAGCATTTCCGTTTAAAATTATTTTCTAGGTTCATTTTATAATGGACAATTTTATTGTTTTCCCTTAATTAGTGTTATGTCAAAATATTCTTATGCTTTTCAATTTCATTATTGTAACATAGCCACCGGACCACATATTCAAATGACTAGGATTATATACCTATTCTTCCCGTCAGTGGTCTATCAACTCACCTCATAAAGGCTACCGCGGTTTCGAAACTTTATAGTTTCATCTTCAGGCCATACAGATTGTTAAAATCCTCTGTCGAGGTCATCACAAAGTCAAACAAAACATTAAAACATATATCGGACGTTGTTTAGGCAGTCCAGAAAGTAACGACGTACGAGTCGCGTGTGTAGGTTGGTCAAGCCAAATTTCATGATGAATATTTTAAATGTGTAATTGTGCTTAGTGTTTGTGATTTATGTTTTAATGTTTTGTTTGACTTTGTGATGACCTTGACAGAGGGATTTAACAATTTGTATGACCTGAAGATGAAACTATAAAGTTTCGAAACTGCGGAGGCCTTTATGAGGTGAGTTGATAGACCACTGACGGGAAGAATAGGTATATCATCCTAATGATTTTCAGTGTCATCTCATTGTTTTAAAATTAAGCCTTAGACTTCTTTTGTGCAAATATTGTTTGATAGGTATTATAATGGGCAATCTTATTTTTCCTTAATTATTGTTATCTCTAAATGTTCTTATGTTTTTCAACGTCATCACATTTTTTTAAAATTAAGTCTTAGACTTCTTTTGTAGACCTATTTTTTTATATGTATACAGTTCAATTTGCTTATTGCTACATTTTATAGCAAATACAGCTAATAAATAATTGTCACTAATAAGCCTAAAAAAGTCAAAAAGTCAATTCAACCAATTGTGCCCAATATTGAACAGCTATAAAAAAAGGATTTCTGTAACTACATAATAGAACAATTGTTCAAAAGGGATCACTAAAGTTTATAATTCTTAAGAATGTTTATGACTAACTAGAATCTAAAATATTCAACTAATTTCTAAAAATATATTTTTCTTGTATGGATTTCCCATTTTTAGTATAATTTTAAAAAGTTTTATGCATTGCTTCATAAAAAAAAATATATTTTAACAAAAAAAATAGCCTACATTACTTTTTTAAGTAATTTTATATGATATTTTAAACATTTGACAGATTATAGAACCATTTTTTTAGTGGCAAAACGTTTTATTACTGTTCAGATTACATAAAAAGTATCTTAATGGACCTCAGATGCCTGTCCGAGGGGTATTTAAGGAGGGGGAACTGCTTCCTGGTGCAGTTCTCTCTCCTGTATAAAAAAATCTGTACAACAAAAAATGTTGTAATTATGAAAATGCAGGCACAAGTAATTAGAAAAATTTTGAACATTTTTAAATTTTGTTATCTGTATTATTTTTGTTTCCTTTTTTTAATTCTTTTTTAAATGGTAAAGCCTCTTGGCTGACTTATAAACTATACCTTCTAATGAGCTCAGTTTTTATTTCATTATTCATTAGTTATATTTTTTATGTTGTTTAGTAAGATTTTTTCCTTGACGTCCATACTATATGTCAGTTAAAGTAATGAGGACTAGAAATCATCATAAATGGTAAGGGTAAAGCAACGGGAGTGACTATGGCTGGAACTAAGTACCTTAACACTTTTACCGAAACCCTATCTTTATAACACTAACTGAAACCCTGGGCCTGAGAGACCACCATGTGCAAAAGGGTTAATATAATCAGATATTATATTATATCTGAATCACTACCTTTCCCAGTATAGATATAGGCATTTAAGAGGTAAGATGTCTTCAAATCACACATGCACATAATTTTTATTCCATATTTCTTAGGTTTCTTTGGCATAAAAACCTTAAAACTGCAGTGTCTTCTAAATGGTACCAACATTTCACCAATTGTAACTTCAGGCGAAACTGAGTAGATACTTTTATTGTTAGGTATAAAATTCTTTAATATTTCACTGATTGGAGCTGCTTTGTTGTTGTTTTTTCTTTCAACGCATGTGGCTGTATCATCGAACCTAAGGCACATTAGAAGAATTTTAAATCTTTTCTCAGACATTGTGGTTATATATATTGGTGTATATGTTTTCCATGTTTTTCATCTCCCGTTTTTGATGCAAAGTAGATCTTCTTCTTCTTCTTCTTCAGAGCTAGATTCAGTTAGCTTGTTGTCGCCATGTTGTTCCTGATCTGGTATGACTAAATCAGGATCACCATCTGAGTCATCAACAATACTACCGTCACTGTCCCAATCTTTATCATCAAGAAGCAGTTCGTGTATTCTATCGCTAAACTCAGGGTCTTTAGGATTCAAGTTATAATATTTTCGACTTGATCTATTTAGATGAACTAAATAAATTTTTCATTTTATTCATCTGTATACATATACGTGTTCTTAAAAATAGTATACAGGCAATATGGAGAGTCAAAATGAATTGATTCTCCATATTGCTTGTACACTGAAATGAAAATTCAACACGTAGTTATTTATATTATTATTTTATATATTTGAATAAAACAAAATAATAATCCAACACACAAAAAGTTTATTATAAAACTGATTAAAATTAAAAAAAATAATTCAACACACAAAATAATATATTACGAATAAAACAAAACAATAATCCAATACACAAATCACTTACACTATTAACCGAAACCTTGGGTCTGGGCGACCACGAACTAAATACCATTAACCGAAACCTTGGGATTCTCAGACCAGCACGTTTTCAACAAAACAACTGTCAAAATCACCTGCCTCACAAAAATTAAGCAAATAGTAGCTTATTGTTTAGAGTAAGAAGAAGGAGGAAGGTATTGGGGAGGATGAACGTTCTACTTTAAACAGCGTTGCCAATAAAAGACCTCAAAAATTCCCATGGGTCTGTGAGACCAGAGTTTTGGTAAAAGTGTTAAATTGCACACTTCAGAAATGCAGCAGACCCACATGACGGTGCTTTAGCCATATCAAAAACTGAGCCCTAGTTTAATAAAAAGGATATTTTTTTTAAAATGAAAATTTCTTTAGGTACACCTTACTACTTTTGCATGAAAACAACTATGATTCCTTCCATAATAATATTATTATTATTGTACTTTAATAAAGAGTTTAATAATGTTCATTGCATACAGTTTCATGTAAATGATTTTTTTTGTTTCAGTACATATTAATAATTTAAATATTTTAATATTATATATATATATATATATATATATATATATATATATATATATATATATATATATATAGTTGCTTTCATGCTTAATTTTCAAGTTATGCTTGTCTTTTATTTTACATTTATCCGCTTATCTATGACTAGCATTTTTAAACCAAAATGACTTTTGATCTACCTACATTATTTCAAATTTTCACATCTATTGGTCAGTCAGCTTTGTCATTTTATTAAAAAAATCTTTTTGTTTCATTATGATTTAAATCATATTAAATGAATTTGTTAAAACACATTTTTTTATGTCAAATTATTTAATGTTTAACAAGAAAAGAAAAAGAAAGAAATTTATAGCCTGGGCTTGCTAGACAACTATACAAATATTATGGGGCATATGCTCACGTTATCATAATCTTTCAGCCACAGTTATAGCTTTCTCAACCAGGATTGCACTTTATTTTTATTTGTTTTTTTCTCTGTTTCCTGTCTCTCTGTATATTAGTCTAGGTAAAGTAGTGCATTAACCTAATGAAATATTTGAAATATACGTTTTTGGAGAAAATATTTAAACATAAGTATTTTTGTAGTAGGCGTTTCTACAGTTCCTTCAGGACAAGCTGGGCAAGAGATATTCAACTGTCCTGATGATTATATTGTGACATCAGGAATAAGACTATGTGGTAACAAAGTTAATGATGCCTCCATTGAAAGTGATTTCAGCAAGAATTATCCAGTTACAGGTATAAGTTTAATTATTATTGTTAGCTTCATATTTTAGTAGTTATTGAATATCACCAGTTATATTTCACTTATAAGAACAAAAAATTATAAAAAGAACACTTACTTTATGAAACAAATTTTAATGCCACACATCATTTCAAATTAATGCCTTTGATAGTAGAATAATGTTATGGCCAGTTAAAATAAAAATAATATTTTTTTAAATTAAAGGAGTACATGGAAACAATGAAGGGTTTTCAAGTGATTTAGGGACTACATTTTATAGTTAAACAAATTAATAATTCATTACTGTAATGTAATAATTATTATATAATAGATGTTTAAATGTAGTTTATAAAAAGTCATTAACTAATTCAATAGTAAGCTCTTTTTAGTGTTTCTTATCAAACATAGAACAACTTAATAGTTACGAAACAACAAGGTATCTACATTTTGACAGCATTACTTAATGCTGACATAAAAATAGATATAAAATAAAGAAACCTAAATTTTCAATTTAAAAGATACTTGAGAGATTGAATGGGGATTATAATATTCATTTATATATAAAAACATCTTTAAAAAAATTAAAATTCATAATAACTTCATCTTTCATACCTTTGAAGGAAGATTTTAATATTAGAATAAACAAGTTATTCCCAAAGCATTTCTTCATTCATAACATCTCTTTGGCTGTTTAGGTCAAATTTTAAAAACATTTTTTGAGAAACTTCCTTGTCATTGTTTTCCCTGTAACTGTATACATATTATTACATATAGAGCAGAATTAAATATTTTTAGTACATTTTTGAAATAATTACTTAGTTTAGCAATTATAATTGATTATAATTTTTATGGGGGAAGATTGTTCTACAATGTGAGCCAACAGACTATTTTACTTATATTACTATGTATATTAGAAAAGCCATGGTTAAAAAAAAATATAGACACTTATTTCTACATTAGAATAAAAAACATCTTCATTACTAACAGATGATTACAAATGACTGTTAGTTGCAGTGGTAGAAGGGCACATATTGTTAAGAGAGATTTATTACTTCTTGCAGAATGATTAATTTGTAACAAACTATTTTAAAAATATTGGTTTTTCACAAATAATGCATAATACAAAGAGCACACGGGTCTTCAATTTGGTAATAAACACTTTACCAAGTCTTAAAGTTGTAATTAACTGTTTTCGTTTTTTTAAAGAAACCTTATTAACAATATATGTAGTTATCTTGTTAATAATTACACTATTCTTCCTGTATTACAGGATAGCTAAAACAATGATTGTTGTAAATATTATTGCAGATAGAACCAATGGACCCTTTATACTGAACTTCCATACTGATGGTAATATAACTGGTAGAGGATTCCATTTAATATATCGTCAAAATCTTTGTCTCACATGAAGGTAATTTGAATGATGACACCTTTCAAATATATTAAACAACATTCCAATTGAATGATGGAACAAGGAAATATGTTACTGTCAACGTATTTTCCTTTCCTTATTCCGCTATGCAAAATTTTATTGAGCATTTGTTTTTTAACCACTTAAAATTTTTAATAATAGTGTGCTACATTTAGTACAATCAGTATCTTTAAAAATAATTACCTTTATTTGATTGTAAAGTTTTAATTTTATGTCACATCTTGTAAATAATTTTCAAATATAGTTTAAGTAATATAATAATAATGTACTTGTAAATTATAGCTCATAGTAATTACTGGTCTGAATTTAACTAGTGGCCAAACCATCTGAAGCTGTGCCTTTACCTTTGACTCTGCACTATTTTTACTGTATTTGAATTTTTCAAGGTATAGAGATTAATAAAATGAATTTTGAACTTCTGTATGATAACAATTTGTTCTGGGTTTCTGCACTGCACCATATATATATACACTCTCTTATGAAACCTATTTTTCTATTGACATTTTAACTTTTGGCTCAGATCAAACAATAGAATTTCGCAGTTTATCCCAAAGATATATTTCTACTGTAATTCGTCTTCCCTTCTTCTGAAACTGAATAAACCTGGATTTTTTGTAATTATAATTTTTTGTATATTTGAATGTGTTTTTATCAAGAAATATTATTAAATATTTTTATGATACTATGTAGTATTATTACTAATTCCCATTAAACAGAAGTACACAGGACTTGATGGTCGATGTGGTTCAGGCACTGGTCAGTTTACTGCATCTCTGAACTGCTCACTTCAAGATTGTTAGCTCTACTAGCAATTACTGCCGTTCTTTTACCCTTAATGTTAACGGTGATCCCTCATCTTTACTAGTCTAAAAAAAGAATAAAAAAACCAAGTACCATTTGAATTGATAAGTTTGAATTTTAATAATTATATAAGTTATATAATTTAAAGGTGAAAAACTTTTAGTTTTATTTAAAATATTTGAAAAAAATATTTCCAACTTTATTGTTGAAAAAATGGTTTACATTTAACTATTTCAAACAACTTTAGATTCACATAAGGTATTAACTATATTAAATTAGAATAAAGATTAACCTGCCTATCACATGAACTTTTTTTATTTATTATTTAATATAACACATTTAGGACTTCCACTTTGCTGAGTTTTTTGACTATAGTAAGAGTAAAGTGGTTTTTTGAAAATTAAAAAACCACTAAATATAGATTTATATAGTGTTTATACATACTTGTGCAATAATATATCACTGTGTAATACCTTTAGTATGATATTTTGGTGTACTGTTTTAATCTGAATATATAGGTAAGCTGAAAATAGTGATGTTTTTTGTGCTTAAAATAGTGCTCTAAAATTTTTTTTTCATGGGAAACAAGTTTTGAGAAGTGTCAGCACAAATCAAAGCATAAAATTCAGCACAAAGTAGATAACAAGACTGCCATCTAGTGGTCAGCTTATGTGGCCCAATGATTGGTGATGGTGTTGAAAAAGTTTTAAAAAAATGAGTATGAAACAAAAATGTAAATAAAAATTGTATTACTACTATTTTAAACTTTCACAATTTTTTAAAAATAGGCCTAAAGAAAATGGTAATAGATTCTGTCTGGAATTCCATTTGGACTGAATTCAGACAGAATTTTTTTGAAATCAGTACAAGAAGTATTGTGAATACAAGTTTAGTGAACAGTATTTTTACATCAACTGCAATTTGTTAGGAACATGCACAGTTCTAAAATTAAATTTGTGTGAGAGTTATTTACATAACTCAAAAGTCACAACTTTTTTTTATTTAATTTTGTTCCTGTTTTGAAGGTTACAAGACTTACCTACTGAAAATTGTCTTCTGAAAGTTCAATTAAACTACTACAGTAGAGTTTGATTATCCGGGAGCGGATTAACCAGGCTTAACCAAAGTTAGATTTTTATTAACCCTTCAGTCACTATATTGCAACATAAGGTCAATAATTTAAAAACCTCATCATGATAAATAAAAAGGTGTCGTTTATTCTGTGAAAGTCAGTTCTTACTTATTGCTGACCCAAAGAAGTTATGACAATATAGTACAAATTAAAATATAGTATTTGTGAAAATATGGTTAAATTACAAGGTGTGGCTAAAAAATAACTGGATTAATGGTATCACATTCTTTGTTTTTATTTCTTCACAACTTTAACATTATCCCTTTCAATGTACTAACTACCACAATCCCTACACTGCTTATATTTGCAAGGGGGCATAGACTAGTTGGGAAATAGACTGACTACTACTGTTAACAAGTGATTTTTTTTTTAAATATGCTGTGGCGCAAATAAAGAATAAAATAGGTCTTGTGTAGAGAGGTATAGGGGGGGGGGAAATGAATGGGAACAGACTCTTTAGAAAAAATGATTTAAAAAAAACTTACAAACAAATAAGGTATGTAGTGTCAGAAATTGTCACAGTTATTATTCATGAAAATATTAAATATTAAAATTTAAATAAATACAATTTTCTAAAATTGGTCTATTCAGGTCGAATAATTAATCTCTGAAATAGGAACACATATCAAATCCTGAAAGTTTAAACAATAAATTTGGTTACAAAATAACCAATGTCCCATAGAAATATATTTTTCAACCACACAATAGTAAAAAATAGTTCATTCAATATAAACAACAAAATACTCATCATTGCATCTTTTATTACTCTTTGTTAGTTGTGTTGTAGGTGTTCGGAAGTTATCTTAGGAGTTATTCTAAGGTTGAATAGGAATATTTAAAAATAGAGTTTTACATTGTTTCCCTTGTTTTGCTTAAGCCCATTCTTATAAGGACAACAGAATGGTATTAACTACATAGGAAAAGGCAATTTAGAACACTCATATAGTTTCACAGAATTCCTTTTAATCAGTAACATATGTTTCACTGTGAGGCATCTTCAGATATAGTAAAGCTAAACATTATAAAATACAGTTGATGTTAAAACTGGAACAGAGAAGCTAAGGAAGGAAGGATTGACAGTGTAAGATGGTTTGGTGATCAGCTGGTTGGAAAAAACCCCTAAACAATAGGCTTGAGTTAGGAATAGGGGTTGAGATCAGTCTGTTCATTTAAATTAAAATTTGGGTTTTTACAAATAGATCTATATATTTACACAATTTCTAAATTATTTAGTTTTATAACTTTTTAGTTTTTATGGATTACAATTATATTGTACAAATTAAAAGAATTACCAGATTCTAATAAATGATTTGCAGAATTTGAGTCATTTTTTCATACTTCCAACAATTGAAATGCTCTGTAACACAAGTTTTTGTAGCTCTTTTATATTGTCCTCCATATTCACAAGGGAATTTACATACTTCACAGACAAATTTACATACTAAAGATCTTATTATCCTTATTGTTGACAATGTGTTTCCCTAACTTCGATGTGTAGTAAAAATTTGTGAAACTGTATAAGTGTTATAATTTACCTTGGATATCATAGAGTTTCACTAAGTACTGGCCATGTGCTCAATAAATAAGACAAGAGAAAAGCTTATGGCAATAACTCCAGTCTTAAACCTAGGATCTTTTGAAGCACAAGTTCAAAGGCACAACAGTCTGACTCAAATTTTTAATCACTTTGAACACTTTGATCCTACAAGGTTTCACAGAAATGTTGATGTTTTCAATGTTAGATTTCTGACAGATATGGATTCTCATAGAGCCAAAGAAGACATTACAAAAACTTATTTTATGGTATTTAAAAGTCTCTTTAAAATATTTTATTGTAAGTTTTATACAGTAAACCACCGAAGTAAGTCAGCAAGTTATATGCAACAAATGCATACATCGTACCCCAACGTTGCAAGGCTCAAAAGGTAACCTTTTCCTAAAATACTTCACCAATCAAAAATATTGTGGACCTAACTTCCCTAGAGGCAAATTATAGATATGTCACTGGACATGTGATGGACTATTTAATACTATTTAATTAGCATCCTGGATAAAAATATGTAAAAATAATTTCATTATTACATCATGGTAGCAATCTTACTTGCAAATTGTAAATATATTATTTTGGAAATATTTATTATTTTTGTGCTAGAAAATGTATACCAGTTTCATTATCTAAAAATGTAAAACTTTTATCTGTAAAAATATAAAACTTAAATATCTTTGTGGTTGCTTTTGACTTTTAACTACCCTATTTGTTAAATTTTTATTTCATTATTATGATTGTATTGCTATTACAATTTTAATTATAATCAATTCGTCTGCCTTTCATATCCATTACAGAAAGAATATCTATGCAAATCAATAATATATTAATTATTTATACTGTAAAAGAATCATTAGGGAAATGATTACATGTTTGTGTTTTTGTTTTTAAGTATTCATTGAATGAACAATGCAGTAATGTATATTTATTTTCCTCATATCTGTTCATAATTATAGTTGTAAAGACTACTGTAAGGCCTCTGCATGTCTGTTATCTCAATTACCCTAACATCTTGTAATAAAAAGCCACCTCGTTGGGCATCCATTTTTATAATAAAAAATTGAAATGTTGTGGTTTCAATTATTATATAATAAAAATGTATTTAATGCACAAATTGTTATTATTTATTGAACATTTATGGAAAATTTTAAGGCTTTGTTAATAAAGTGTTCATTATCCTATAAATAATTCTTTTAATTACAAATTAATCCTCAAATTAATTTATTATTATTGCAATACAAAAAAATGAATGATTTATCTCAGGGTAGTTGTTTGATATTACAAATTAGAATAAGAAGGTTATTGTTATTGTTCAATCAACTTAACTTATTACAAAAGAATAAGGTTACAGGAGGCTGATTACACAGGGTAATTAACTGAGTGTCTTTAATGATGTGAAGTTAGAATTAATGATAGAGATGTTGGTCCAGATGTGAGAAGTTCCAGATTCTGGAGTCAAGTATTGTTGAACAATGAGTCGACTATGAAGATAAATTGTTTCATTTTACAATGATTAAAACTTCACTCATTCAGCATTCATAATGAATCAACTAATTTAATTTTTAAAAGATATTGAAAATTCACACTAGCAACTTTTATACCTCAGTACCACTTGATTCGACGAATTCTTTGTATAAATTTCAAAACACTATAAAAGAACTTTTAGTTCTATTTGATTAATTAATATAAGAAATGACAATAACAAACAAAAAGTTTACTGTAATAATTATTAGGTAGATTCTACTTAATAATTAAATAATAAACAAAAAACACAATCTTGCTCTGTTATTCTAGTTTATACTGATCTGTGACTACAAGTTATTATAACATAAATGAAGGATGGTGGTGAAGCATCATAGGTTATCTAAAAAGTAAACAATAATTTATGCTTCAGTTTTTAGTCAGAATATTTATTCATTCATCAACTGGAAAATGAAAGTGTGGGTACTCTTTTTGTCCCTACTTTAATCAACCTCTAAATTCTGTCTTTTTATTATATATAATAAACTATTCTGCAAATGCCTGCTTTTTATTTGTAGAGTGATGAATGATTGTTGCAACAACAAAAATTATTACTTTTTGGTACTCTTTGCATTAAATATAAATGGTGTTTTAAAAAAAACAACATATTTTTTACTAATTATTATTTAACAATAACTTAAAGCCTGACCTTTAATAACTACACGAACTATAAATAGGCTGTCAAACTATTTTGTTACAAAATTATTGTAAAATAGTTAAAAGTGTTGTTGAACAGTAACTTTTTTTAAAAATTATTTGGATTTTTGAATTTTTTCTCAACAATGATTTTGGCACCAAACCCTCAAAATAGCACCTGTACTGGATCTACAGATAGCATGGTTCTTGAGCTGGGGAATAAAAATAAGAAACTATTCATTTTATTCCATCAGTATATATATATATATATATATATATATATATATATATATATATATATATATATATATATATATATATATATATATATATATATATCATATATATATATATAGTATATATATATATATATATATATATATATATATATATATATATATATATATATACAAAACATGGTATCAGTTAAATAAGCTGCAATGGCTAACACAACATGTCACTAGCCACAAAAAAAAAAAAACACAAGACAGCCTATAATTAACTTTATAATCCAGGTGGTTTGCTATAATGCCTGTCCTTATGAACTTAAATTGCATTTGTTTTATATTATTACTACTATTATTTATTAAAAGATAAATTACATTATAAACAGCATATGTTTCTTCTTAAGTTGTAACATTAAGTTACAACTTAAGAAGAATAAATAAAACATTTTTTTCTTACTTCTTTATTATTAAAGTATTTACTAAAAACAGTAATAGAACAATAAGTTATTTAAATAACAGAGGAAAATTTAGTGATATGGAACCTTTCAATAACTCAAAGTTGTTTGTTTAACTCAGGCAATGACATTAGAAAGTTGTTTACCATTCCTCCCTCTAGCCAGCAAGAGTGATTGTAGTAATACTACTGTTTGGTTTATAACTAGTTAATGTCTTTTTGTTTTCTCTGTAAACAAAACTTTATGTGCTTTTAAACTTTTGTAGTTACTTTGCAGTAATGCAATATTACCCATACATGCCATCTAGTGAACATATAAGTTATCAGTTATGTTTATAAGTTACAGATCAATTTAGCTAACTGTTTTTAATAGTTATTACTTGCTTCAACAAGGTAGTAATGTTTATAATATGTACCCCAGGTACTATACTTCATGCATGCACTTGACAATTTTTTCATTTATTATTTGGATGTCCAGGACTACTTCAACCTGAAAACAGAAGCTGATGTAAACCGAAATAAAATAAAAATAAAAGATCCTGTTATGGCTATAATGGAGAAGAAAATTTATTTAGAATTAAGAAAGCATTCTATCATTTATCAGTTACCATGACCACTTTTGTAGACTTTAGTGGATGTGAAGAAAAAACTAGGTCATAAGCCATCCCTACCTGAGGAGATAACACCAGACTCAAAGCAATGAAAGTGATTTGTTTCTCTTATAAACTCAAAGCTGTCTACATCTTCATAACACATTCAGGATTTAATTTGTTTGTGGGTGAACCAGAACTGGATTATAGAAATGCATTTTACATATTTTGTGAGGAGAAAATTCTCTGAAGGCTGTCATGGTGAACTCTGGATACATTGTTTGGCATGTATGTGGATGCACAACGAATGTGCTAGAGCAGAGAAAGAAGATTATGTGTGACTTTATCCACAAAATTCTAATCAGTTTTGTGCAAATATATTTAATATTGTATGTGTTATTTTAGTAAGTAAAAAACTATATTGCCCATTTACCTTATAATTTTGTATGTGGTCCATATTATATGCACATGTTGTTTGATCCCAAATTGCATTGCCAGTGAAAATATTATTGCTATAACTAAACATAGATTAGAAATGAAATGAAAGTTTAATAAATGTACCTAATGGTAACCAATTAACTAATTTTATTGCTATGGTAAGAATTATTAGTCTTATTAATTAAAATGAAAAAATATTCCATATTAACAACTTCTTCTCTAATAAATGAGCAAAGAACGTAAACCTAATTAAGACAAGAATTAACTTTAAAAAACTGAATTAAATTGTTGTTTGTAGGCAAACATTTATATAAAAATGATTTGTAATAAACGATTATTCAACTATTTTGAACAAATAAACAACTTTATTTTTGTTAAAAAGTAATTTTACATACAAAATTTCTAATATAAGATTATTCAACCATTGTGAACAAATGAACAATTTCATTTTTATTCAAAAGTTATAATTTAAGTTTATTTTGAAATATCTTTAAAACTGAGCCTTTTTTTAGTATTAATATGTAAATTATTAAGTGTATATAGTTGTAGTATATTCTTCGCTGATTTTTAATATTTATTTCTTTACAATTACTTTTTTATATTATGACAGTTAATTGTGCTAAACATTACAAGTTTTACAGCTTAGCTTAAACCTAAGAACATCTGCTTCGCCCTACATTTTACGCTCTGCATGCATGTTTAAATGAAATGCTAAATGTCATGAGGCCATTGATTTCTCTTTCTAGTTTTGATTGTTATTTAGATATGATTGCTACCCGTAAAGGCAAACACATGAAGTTTGTTTACACCGTTGTTGCTAAGTTACTCATATATATTATTTAAAAGTGTACATTTGTGGCACAGAAATACCTCAGGTTATTATTTTTGAAATAGTCTATGCTTGAACACATACAAGAATTCTAAAATAATATCAGTACAATTTATTTTTAGCAAAATACTTTAG
Source organism: Callitettix versicolor (assembly GCA_022606455.1). Taxonomy (NCBI): domain Eukaryota; kingdom Metazoa; phylum Arthropoda; class Insecta; order Hemiptera; family Cercopidae; genus Callitettix; species Callitettix versicolor. The sequence continues at coordinate 41,323,203 of CM040182.1, forward strand.
GAAAGTGAGTTGTTAAACCAATACTAGGACCTTGAAATGTCCTATAAATTATTTTTGTTTTATAGATCATTTTTTGAGCTCTAGATCATTTTTTGAGGGTCTGTTAAAATTTACACACACACACACACACACACACACACACACACACACACACACACACACACACACACTGTTCAAAATTGGAGCGAGATATATGTACACCTTGAAGTTGCCAGATATGACTTTAACGAAAAGTTGAAATGTTTTTTAACAATTGTGTTGAATGGATGTACATTGGTTTTCAATTCAATTCACATTTCCATATATAAAAGAATATGTATTAACACACAAACATAACTTTTTTAACAAATCATAACTTTTTTATTTTGCGTTTCTTTGAAAGTCTGATTTCATAAATTGGTCATGGTTCATTTTAGTATTTTCATGCTGAATTCATTAATTCATTTTCAGTGCTGAATCATGCAGATGTTAATGCTGACTGTGATGGTGAAACTGCAACAGAAATTATAGGATGTTTGCTAGAAGTTTGCTTCTGTGTTTCATGTCTGTGAAACAGCTCTGTGCTGTGATTTATTATAAATAAATATTTTATTTATTTTTTTATTATTGTTTATTGATTTTTATCTACAATTACAGATATGTAGGAAGTTATTGAAACTGCAGGATTCAAATTTTTGTAAAGATGGAAACTCCTTGGTTTTGTTTAGATCAGGGTTCTCAACCTTTTTCTGCTTCAATCCCATAAATAAATATAATTATAAATATATATATATATATATATATATATATATATATATATACACCCCAGTAGCACACATTGTTGGCCCAATGTTGGTATTTTTGTCGGCAAAGTTGGGCAATGGTTAGTTGATATGCCAATGAATTATCTTCAATGGGCCAAGGAGCTGTTTGTTTGCTAGGCCAACTGTTATATTCATGAAAACCTCTGCTTTTGGCCCAACGTTAATTCTTAGTTGGCAGGAAATATAAAAAATATTTTGTTAAAATAAATATCTCATAAGTTAAATAGGGTATAATTATTCCAAAAGTTTAAAAATAGTGTCTTATTTGTTAATAAAATAGCATTTTATCGATGTTGTAAAATTTACTGCAAAGTGCAAATGCATGTGATGACTTACACAGAATTGCCAACAACAGAACATTTTTTTTATATATCTTTAATTACTATACTAACAATAGTGTTACAATGATTACAAATTTAAAAAAATCTTATTTTATTTTTAAAATAAAATAACTATAACTATAACTTAACTATAATCATTTACTATGGATGATTTTATGATGTACTTATTATTTGAAATATTGCCAGCACTGTGGAAAAGTGAAGTTTGTCCCTTACTGGTTTACTTCTTAGTTGTTACTCTCCAAGCATAGTTGCAAGATCCTACATGTGTACAGTTATAGTTTTAATCCTGTGCTATAGTGCTTTTTTTGATTTGGCTTTTTACAATTGCCATTTAAATAAATTTTTTTGTGTGAATTTTGTCTCTTTTTGTAAAATAACCTTGTTTCACTAAGGAAATATGCCATGTTGATTACTCAACTAACTTTCTATAGTAGGCCTAACCCTACTAATTACCAATATGTTTAAAATATTATATTTTATTTAATTGATTAGTGAACTTAATAATAATCATAAAATCTCTATATTCATGAACAAGTTTGAATACCTTTTTTTATCAAATTCAATATGTATTCTTACTCAAAATAATATGTACATTATAATATACAATTAAAAAGCTAAAGTAGGCTACATATTTTATATTGCTTTGAGTAAGAATATTCTACATTTGATTATAAAAGGTATTCAAATATGTTTGCGAATGCATAGAGAAGTTATGATTACTCTTAAGTTCACTAATCAATTGAATAGAAATATAATACTTTAAACATGTTGGTAATTAGTAGGGTTACCATTGCAAGTTAGTTGGGTAACTGTTGGGAGTAAGTTAAGCCAACAATTTCTTTGTTGGTTTTTGGTGATATTTAATTGTTGGCCCTATGTTGGGATTTGGTTCGTTATTAATTGGTTGGCATTTCTGCCAATTTTAACCGTTGCCCAACTGTGTGTGAAAACAAAATACCAACAATGGGCCAACAGAAAATGCTAGTGGGCTATATATATATATAATTTTGTAGACCCACATATGTTTACAATGTGTTGTAGAAATATCACTACAAATGAAGCTTTTATTATTAAGAGCGATTCAGTAATTCAGTTTTTTAAAAATAATTTGTATTTTGTATTATTATGAATACATTAAAGATATAGAAGCAGAAATTTAAATAAAACATAAATAGCAGAAATCATATAAATACATTAAATTTTAATGAGATGGTTGCGCTTGATGTCCTTTGATTACCTTACTTATATCCAGGGAAATATTTGTTAATATTCATCGTAAATCACCACATTCTGATATCTTAAGGGGTTATAAATGGAATTTATATCATAGCCCCCAACAGAACCCTGAATTCAATTGATCGCTTTCAAAGTAAGTTCAATAGTGAACCCTGTTGAGAACCTCTGGTTTAGATCTTTGAGCTCTTTTTACAATATAATGCAAAGAATATTGTTTTATATATATATAGATATAGACTGATATGTAATATTAATGATTGTTATGTTATTTTGATTTCAAAATGGCAACTATTTAAATGTTTTGCACTAAAACAGTTCGAAAATCACCTATTTTACAAAACAACTACAAGCATAACTTGTTTTAGAAAATTTCATGACAGACTTAATGATCTTTTTTTACATCCAACAAAAATATAAAAAAGTTTTTGCAGTTTTGTCTGACTAGGTGTAATTGATTTTCGGTGTTTTCAAAGGTTGGCCAACAATACGTTTTTTTGTAATTTAAGGCGAAAAGGACATTGAGGCTATTAGCGTCTAACCAAAAATAGGACCACATAACACAAGTAATATTGTTAATACATAGTTTTTGTTTGATAAAAATCTTTAATTAAAATACAGCTTGTGAAATTTTGTCCTGTTATTGTATTGTTGGCTGATCCTTGAGAACACCCAAAATAGGCATGACACAAACTGCAACAACTATCTTATTTTTTGTCAAATTAAAAAAAATAATGTATCATGAAATTTCTTAAAATAAGTTTTCCTGTAATTGTTTTGTAAAAAGGTTGGTTTTTGAGTTATTGTATTTCAACAATTTTAAATAGCCACCATTTTGAAATGAGCAAAGTAAATTCAAAAATACTTTTTTCTTGATTAGGTTAAATTATTTTTTGAGGTTATGGGGTTTGGCAACCCCTGACAACATTTTCAATGGAACTTACTGAACGACAAAGTATCTTGGATTATAGTTCAGTAGTTCCTGCCTTTAATCATTTTCAGCAGTCCACTGACTAGCTCATTCTGCTGGAGGTCCTGAGGTGTCCAGAAGCCCTTTGTCTCATGCTGGCAAGAGCCTCACAGTCATAGTTTATATGGCCTGCTGTTCTACTTCCTTCCTGCATAGTCTTCACATGGTTTTTTTATGATACATTCCTATAATTTTCAGTGTACCCTAAGACCTCAGTACCATGTAATGAGTTATATGGTTTTTCTCAACTACCCAGGATGGTATTTGCTCTCTAGGATAAAAACCCTCTAGGCTTAAAATGTGATTTCCATCAGCCCTGTCATATAAGGGTTGTGTCTCTCACACCAAAGGTAGATCCCTAGGAGGTCGTCTGCTACAAGATTTAATTAGAAGCCCCTTTGCTAACACACCTCCTCTCTTCTCAGTTTGTGCTCTTCATAGACTTTTACAAGTGTCTGATTGAGATAGGCCATTGTCTTACTGATTTGGGACGTTAAACTCCATCTATCCCTTCTTCCAATGTAGGTTGGTTAGCATCCCTAGCAGCTGCTTCAGTTCATTGCTTCTGGGTTCTATGGGGTTCAATTCAGCCCCGTTTCCTCCCTTCAAAGATATTTTCACTTCCAAAGTCACTTTTTACAGTTTTCCAAGGTTTTCTAGGCTTTGAAAGTGTGATTCTAGCTATCAAAATCACACAAGTAAATAGAAAAAAATGTCCACTTGTGCTAATCTCCACATGCATGGGTTAGGCAAGATTATAACTGGAGGTTGCCTCATGCCCAGAGTATGCATACTTAAGCTATGTTCCCCCTTAGCCACACAGCCTACAGTGTACATTGTTCCACTTTGATTTGGGATTAAGGGATCTAACCCAAGAGCAGATTGATAATGAAAGATTAGATCCAGCTAAGGCACCTTGAGATTACTAAACCTGTACTCACAATGTGTGAGCTTCTGCGATTTAAAAAGGTGACCACATCTTGGTTGAAGTCAGTTAAATAATTACACACACACACACACACACACACACACACACACACACACACACACACACACACACACACACACACACACACACACACACACACACACACACACACACACACACACACACACACACACACACAAAGTGTGGCTAGAAAATAACCAGACTGAATTTTTAAAACTTTTTATTTAACATCAGAAACCTTAGCACCTTCAATATACACCACTCCTCGATCCCTATACCACTCCATATGAATTTTCCACTGTTGGAAACATTGCTGCATATCGTCTTCTGATCATATGGTGATCATCATGTCCGTCACTTCTTTCTTCACTGCATCTATAGACTCAAAATGTGTTCCTTTCAACATGCTCTTGACCTTAGGAAACAAAAAAAAGTCACATGGAGTGGTCAGGTGAGTGGGGTGGATGTTCCAACACAGAAATTCCATTATTTCTCAATAACGTCTTGATCAGCAGTGCATTGTCTTGATGAAGAATCCATGAACAATTTATTCTACATATCAGGCCTTTTTCTTCACATGCGCTCACGAAAATTTGGTTAATAGTTTGACCTTCAGGCACCCATTCAATAAAAACAATCCCTCGGATGTTAAAAAGTACAATGATCATGACTTTGAGTTCTGATTTGCTCATCCATGCTTTTTTTGTCTTAGTGAGCTAGGGCTTTTCCAGTGCATGGATTGGTGCTTGGTTTCAGGGTTGTATGTGAAAAACAATGAATCATCACATACCTCCCTTAAAAAAGTAGTGTCAGTTTCCTGTGTGTGTGTGTGTGTGTGTGTGTGTGTGTGTGTGTGTGTGTGTGTGTGTGTGTGTGTGTGTGTGTGCACGTATGTGTATGCATATTATATATATATATATATATATATATATATATATATATATATATATATATATATATATAATTTAAAACACAAACAGACCAACAGACAGTAAACTAAGTATGTCATAAACAAAGGAATGCAAGCTTTGTGTTTACCTCTAACCAAGGAACAATCTCCTAAAACATCTGACAAAAGTTATGGAATACTCAGTATAAAGCTTGATTATATATTCGGAAAAAATCTATAAACAATTTTGTTAAAATTGGTTTTTCCTATGTAAATTCATTTATTGTTATTTCTCTTTTATTAAAAAGCAAGTTGTTGTTATTGGTAGAAGATAGTCATTATTTCTTCAAATAAGTATGATTGTTGGGCCAAAACCTGAAATACCACCACTCCTAGCATTAAGATATTGTAACCATACAATTAACATATTACACAATGAAATCACACAAAGCTCGTGAAAATGTGTCCCATTTTACAATAAATCAAACATTTTTAGTAGCCGCCATTTTGTTTTGAACAAGTGTAAGGTAGTCTAAAACTTGCCAATAATTGTATTTAATAAATATTTTTCCTTCCAAATGTACCAGCCCAGTGAATAGCAAACAATAAGATTTTTAACATAAAAGACAAATAAGTCAGAAATTTTGAATGCTCCCCATTTTGTTTCACATAGTTATATGACAATATGGCATTGTATAAAATCTTGTCATAGCTATATGTAACAAAGGAAAAATATTTCGTCTAAATGCGTCAATCTGACAAAGTAACAGACATTTTGAGTGTCCGCAATTTTTTCAAATAGGATTAAAACCTAGTCACAGCTTCAAGTAACAACGAAAAAATGTAACTGAAATGCGTTAAGCCATACACCGGTACTATTTAGACAAATACTACAAAAAACCAAGTGTCTCATGTTTCAGAAAGAAACCAATTTAAATCAGTAAAAAGACGATTTTCTTTAAAAACCCAGCCTTATTGCACATCAACAGCATAAGCCTGCCAAGCAAAATTTCAAATTCGTAGGCCTTGTCTTCTTGAAATAGTGTGATCAATCAGTCAGTAAGTGAATTACTGCCCTTTACGTGATAAATGAAGATTGTATTTGAAATCTATCAAGCAGTGTTTCAGCTCTGGCTTTTTAACGCAACAGACAAATAAATCGGACATTTTGAGTACCAGCAATGTTTTTAAAATAGCTGTGTGAACGTTTGGCATTGCTTAAGACCTAGATAAAGCTACAAATAACAACGAACAATTTTAATTAAAATCAGTTCCATTCCAGAATAAATGGGGCAAATAGCCTAGTATAAAAAACCGGGATTTTCATGTTTGTTTATTGAATGTAATTAGTAATTTATTATTTTATTTTATGAATTTATCGAATTTGTAGATTTAGTAGCAAAAATACATTTTTAGTCCGTAGATATATAAAAAGAATTTTATGTATCACTTTTTATGACCATTTTAGTTACAATGTTTTGGTAGAACATTGGCTCCAAGAGTTAAATTATAATACTAACTATATTACAATAATAATTATTATTATTCAACCTTCGTTTATGGGTTTTCTCTTTTGCCTTGTTTACTTGGAATAAACAATGATTAATATTAAAACCTTAGTTGTTTTTCGCTATTTTAAAAGCTGTTTTTCGTCTTCTGTACTGCTTCTATTACTATTTTGACAATTAAGCCTTTTACGGAGTACATATAGAGTGTAACTTGGTTATAACGTCATTGAAGGGACCACCTAAATTTTGACGCTATAAAAAGGTTACTTTTGAAATCTTAACTTTTAACAAAGAAAACATTAAAAACACTATTGTATTTCCTGGAAATATACTTATTAATGAAAATTTACAAATACAAATAAAAATTAAAAACATACGGTATGTAGGCCCTACTGTATACTTTATAAAAGAGCATAAAGCATGTTTTTAATAAGTTAAAATGCACATTATAACTCACATCCGTTCCAACAGTGGTTATATGTTTCATGAAACTGCCGCGTAGTTCTGTCGATCGTTTTTATTTGGCCCACAATGCATAACACAAGTTAAATACATTTTATAACAAGATCAAGAGTAAATCAGTGAAGGTTTCTAAATGCCGTTATAACCGAGGAGTCCGGAGTCCGTATTTATTGACGACAAAACCGGGTGTTTTATAATATATAGTGAATACAGTTGGGCGGGACTTGTTACCCACTTTACATATATATATATATATATATATATATATATATATATATATATATATATATATATAGAGAGAGAGAGAGAGAGAGAGAGAGAGAGAGAGAGAGAGAGAGAGAGAGAGAGAGAGCTCATCTCTGCCCTCATTTCAAGGTCGGGTACGAGTTTATCTTGCCTTGATGGTCGCTCTAATAATTCATTTTCCGATGGTAATTCGCTAATTAAGCAACCAAAAATTTGTTCAACATTCAAAACAACGCGACTTTATAAAATCAGAATTCAATTTATATCTAATCGATAAATTCAAATGAATTAGGGCAATAAGCCATGATCGCCGCCTTCTCCTTGAGTCCTGACCTCAGATTATGTAATACATTGAAGAACGGGTTCCATTGAACGTTGAACTAAACTACGGGAAGAACATCCGCATCGAAGGGCGGTCGAGGGCTTCTCAAACATCCGTAAGATAAAACCCTGAACGGGTTCTGCCGTAATAAATGATAAAATTGGGGTTGCACGTGATGTCACTTCGCCAGGCACGTAGATAAAAGTACGTGTACAACTTGCCCTTTTTCTGCATGCTGCTTTGAAATCATGTTCACGTGTCTTATACAATCCGAATCGCATGTAATACTTTGAAGCTGCTTGGAAATAAATTTAGGGAGCATTATTATTTATTAACGGATCAATTCCAGCCATGCTTTAAATATTTGATAACTTCAGGAGTTCGTAGTACGGTGTCCTGGCGTGTACAAATGACTTCCCTGGTTTTATATTACGGTATTGACGCATTTATCTATCTGTTTCATCTTTAACTCATTAACCCGCCCCTATCCCCACTATCGCCTCTCCGTATCTCATGTGCATTAGTTTTTATTTCTAACCGAGCTCAAACAGCAATCCTGGCATTTATTTATACAAGTTTATGGAGTATGAACTCAGTCAGAAGGATATTCTTCATGGGGATGAGGGTAGCACTTTACCCCCTGGTGAGTAAACCGTATTACGCAGAACTTTTTTTCTTAATATGCTATTTTCGTGTATATATTTTTAAAATTCAACCAACACAATTGTTATTAAATTAGTTTTGAAATATTTTTTAAATTAATGTTTTATTTTAACTTTCGATTTGTTAAAGTTACTACGTAAGGTAGTTTTCATTTTTACTTTCGGACTATACTAAGTGTTTAGAAATTTCAGTAACTGAGGAAAAATAGAAGTTTTGATTATTATGTCCTTCTTCAGCTCCCCCCTCAAAGTCAAGAAAGTGGTATTGAATTGGATATTATGTGATTTAATATAGTAATATTTTAACTTTTCAAAAACTTCGTTTTCATGGCAGTTTTGTAAAAAATTACAAATATAGTAGAGTATATATTTAAAAATAAGCTTTAATGATTTTTATCAAATTTGATTAAAAATTAACGTTAATCATCTAAACAAAACATATAGGTTCGTTATCTTCCCAATATGAATAGCTCCGAGTGGTTCTGAATAAATAGGAAAATCCACCTTATTTTGTCAAAATTAGTTAGTAAAGTTTTTACGAAATCCTGGTCAGACATTAAGATTTATAACTCAAAATCAGTGCCAAGTATGAATATTTGAAAAACAAACATCAGATGGTTGTCAGGGTTTATTTTAGTTTTTCTTCGTTTACTCTCGACAGTATCTTTCAAATATTCATACTTGGCACTGATTTTGAGTTATGAATCTTAATGTCTGACCAGGATTTCAGTAAGATTTTGCGAACTAATTATATTTACTAATTTACTTCAAATTTACTATTCTGGCTTGAGTTATAAAATAAATCTGCATATATGAAAGAAATTTTAGTGAGATTTTATAAAACGATTTTCGGCTTGTTGTCTGTGCAGCTAACGAGCTGGGGAAATAATAATCACAAGAAGACTATATGAAGAAGTTGAAATAACGTATTTGTAGGCCTAACATTATTTTTTAAATGTTACACTGGAAAGTACTTTGGGAATTTCATAATATATTGCCTTAAATATACCTATGCTAAATAACAATACAAAACTGTTCTTGTGGCTAATCCACAAAACGGACAATATTTATGGAAATGGCAAACAAAATTTTTGATTCAGTTTGTGTAGTATCTGTAACAAAACTTGAAAAAATTATAGTTGTTACAAATTTTTTAATTTATTTTCTATATGATTGAATAAAATTTATAAAATATCATAGAGATAAAATTAAAAAAAAAATCAATTTCTTTGACTTTAATAAATGCATAAAAATTGTGCGTAAATAATTAGTTCCATATGGAGTAAAGTCATAACCACTTTACCAACAAAATTTTCATTGTTTTATTATTTCTGGGTTTTGCTATAATTATCACAAAAGTTAAATATAATTTTTTTAAATATTTAACATAGACTTAGATAATTGTGTACAAAGATTAGATACTTGTTTCATTTAGCATCATTGATTCTCTATTTTTAGTAGTTTATATTTTTTGTTATTATAGGCATGTTAAAACTAACTTTACAGTTATAAAGCAACTTTCCCTACCAAATTCACTCTTGTCAGTAAACATCCACTGGTGACTACAAGCTCACGTCGTTACAACTAATATTTTTTCTTTTCTTACAAAACCACATAACTTGACTCTTCTTAGCCGTCTCACCAGATCGCTGGTATTAAGTAACTGAACAACTTCTAGGTTCACACTCCGGTATAAGCCCTTTTTTTGTTTCACGGAAAATCTTTTAATTTTGTTGGCAACTGTCTCAACTTTTTGGTCGTGATGTATGTTGTCATTTCTGATAGAAGTTTAAATATAATTTTGTACCCAGATAGACACAGAGATACTTAGATAATTTTGTACAAAGATTACATATTTGTTTTATTTAGAATCAATGATTCTCGATTTTTCTGCAGTCATATATAATTTTTTCATAACCTGCTATTTAATAGTTTTCCAAATTACCGAAACAGGCATACAAATCCCAACTGTTTTATATCTATATCAGATAGCCAGGTCATAGAATTAGACAATTGCGTACAAATACAAAATATTTGTTTGATTTTCCATAATTTATACTCAATTTTCTACAAGTTTTATATAGATAGATACAGAGCATAGGCTTAAATAATAATTTGTGCACAAAGAACAGATACTTACTTGATTTAGTATCATTGATTCTTAATTTTCTAGAAGTTACGTAAATATATTTTTTTCATAATCACGGAGTTTTCCAAATCACTCTCCTAGTTTCCTAATCACGAATACCGGCAAAAATTCTCAACTTTCATGCGCTCTGTAGACGCGAAATTAAGTTTTTCAATACAATATAGAATTAAAAATACATAAAATTTCCCCTATTTATAAATCTCTATGCCGAATTTCACACGATGTAAAAACGTTTGTACAAGTTTGATGTAACCAACTTCAGCAGTTTTCGCTTAAGTTTGATGTAACCAAACTTCGCGCTTAAGCGCTAGAGGTGTGTTACCGATAGAGGAAGCTCGTTTAAAAACATAATTATCATCGATGTAAAGTATTTTAATTTAAGCTTTGCGTTTAGAAAGTTCACAACTTTCGGTTTCGGCCAACGAAAATCAAGTTAAAGGCCGACTGACTAACAGTCATTTTAAATTTACAATGGTATAACGCTAAATCAAGTAGAAGTCTATTGAATATGTTTTACATAAATATACCTTTACGAACATAAGCCTACAGTATCTCTTTGTCATACTATGAATGGCTTAGGAAGGAAATTAAAATTAGTTTAGGTGACTTAAGATTAACGTAATTACAAACAAAAATTTGATTAAGTTCTTGTGATTAATTCAACAGTAAATAGAATATATTCTATTTACTGTGATTAATTCTTGTCTTGGGCTAGATTTGAGTTCTTCTTCTAGTTATTTATGTCACTATTATTGTTTTATTAATTTTTTTAGCATACCTATACTTTGTAATAGAGAAATAAGAAAAAAAGGGACTTAAGAAGAAGACATATTTTGTGTGTAATGTAACTTGTTCTAAAAAAGTAGTATAATAGTAATAAAATCAAACAAATGCATTTTAAGTTTTTAAGGACAAGCGCTGCAATGACTACGTGTTTAGATCGCTAGAAACTCCAGGCGGATAACCTGTTTTGTATTTGTATGTGACCTGATGGAGTAATAATTGCTTATTCTTAGTTGCCAAAGAAACACACTGAATTTAATTCATTTAAGTACGTGGCTTGAGTTTAAAATGTTATTTAAATTAAAATGTTTGAGTTGATTACACATGATTACACATATTTTATTTTGATCGAAGCATTGCGTTAACACTCTGAATTGATTCGAATTACCCGTGTAAAATTTGGTACCGTATAAAATATTTTTATATTTTGACAGTTCAGAATTAGTCGTTGGACGAGTTGATTTAAAGAAAAATCAAAACATAATGTCTTTCATAAAAGCTACTTTGAATAACTTTGGCTGAACTCGAACGTCCCTTTGAATCCCTTACAACTTAAAATAAATTCTTTAACACTGATGGATTAATAAAATTTTTTGGGTGGAGAGGGGTTTGTTTGGATTATTCAATTTAAAAGAGAGCCGCCTAGGGGATGACAGTTTTTGAAATAATACCTTCAAAAACTAGCACTGTTAATCTGTTTTGAGACTTTAAATGCATATAAAATAAATGTAAAAATTTACTCAACTTTACATAAAAAATCACTTAATTTTCTTAGATTTCTATTTTTTTAAATTTTGCAAAACTGGCTCCATTTACATAACTTCCTCTCTTCTCAATATACCTATCTATATTTTTTTATATATAGCTGCAGTTATTCCAGTTGCTTTACCCTCATTGGCGATGATAACTTTAAAGGTTTTTCGCCGGGGAAAAAATGCTTTACCCTATCGTTAACGCTGAATCCTCGCCCTCATTAGACTAAGAAAGTCCAGTTAAGCGTCACAACAGTTTCTCAGCCAAGTTTTGACCAATTTTATAGTAGATAAAGATCTTTCTGCTGTTGAAGTTAACGCAGGAAGAGAAGAGAGAACCAACATAAAATATCTAACTGATTAACCCCGTTCTCACCCTCCGTACAAGCATTTCAAAGTGCACAAACGTACACATGTGCATACGGACACAACTTCATGTACATAGAAAGTTGAGATCGGGATAATGTGACGGGTTTCGGAACTCTCGGAGACTTCAAATGTTTTTTTTTGACTCTTTTCCTCAAAGCTGCGATACTTCAACTTTAATGAAGTAAAATTGGATATTTTACATTTTTTATTTTATTTCTTTTGTCTCGGGAGGGGCGGTCGTCCCTTCGCCCCCATTTAATCCGTCGTTGATCTTAAATACCCAACACAAGCCATTAAGATATTGTAACCGTACAACTAACATTTCAAACAAAGAAATCATAGTAACATTGTCGGTTGTCAACTCATTTGGGTGTTACAGCTTGTGGAAATATCCCTTTTTTAAAATTAAATTAAGCATTTTGAGCGTCCTTCATTTTGTTTCAAACAGGCAAAAGAAAGTTTGAAGTAGGTAGGCAGGTTCAATAAACACGTTTCCATTGAAATCTGTCGAATCCTTTCGTAATGGATAGCGGACAAATTTGTAAATTTCACGTAACAAACAGACATTGAGTCAAACAGGAATTCGTTAGTAGTCAGATTTGGCTGTTCCAATGCATGAAATGAAAAAAACCTAAACTATAAAATATACAGACAACCCGTTTGGTTTTAGAGCTCGTGAAAATAACCCGTTTTAAAATAAATCAAGCATTTCTATTGATCGCCGTTTTGTTTTGAATAACTATATTACAGTTTCAAGTAGTGTAAGACTTGTTAAAAATTATGTTCAATAAATATAAAGGTGTTCTTTGAAATCTGTCAAGCCGTACCCCAACGAATTGCGGACAATATGCCTTTTAAAGTAACGGACAAATTAATGACACATTCTGAGTTCTCGCAAAAATCGAACACATCCAGTAAAAATCGAACGAATAGTAAAAAAACGAGATTTTAATGTTGTACAAAGACGCCATTTTGAACCACTTAACTCGTGTGGTTAATTTAATTAATTAATTAATTAATGTGAATTTTGAAAACCCAGCCTTATTCCACATCTAAATCATAAGGGAAGCCAACATACAAAATCTTAATTTCTTGGCCCTGTCGTTCTTAAGATACTGTAAACAGTGGTGAGTAGGTGATTGATTTTACATATATATATATATATATATATATATATATATATATATATATATATATATATTAAAAATAATTACAGTGTATACGTACTTGCAGAAAATAATGAAAATTTGGCATCAGACGTCCTCGATAGTGTCAATCCAAGTCATGAAAATGCAGTTACTCATTCACCGCTTGATGAAAAGGAGATTGGCATGAGCCGTGTGACTCCCCCTCAGAGACGGAGGAAGTTTTCCATCGCCTCTGTGCATCCAGTCAGCGGAGGTGTTTTTGGTAAGCATTCTTACACATACACTTACACGAAAGAATTATCATCAGAAAGAAAAATGATTGTGTAAACGAACAAATTGATTCTAGAAATAAAATCTCGTAACAAATAGAATATTAAATAGGTTTTTAATGTTTAACTAATTAATTAATTATTACTCTGTACTTCACGGTTAGTTGTTTAACCCCAGTCTATAAGGTTGTTAACAAGTTTTTCTTTCTGTGATTTCAGTGTTCACGGTTTCCAATACGCATAAGTTATTTATAAACACCTGACTGACAAATTGGCAATTGGAATATTTTAATACATGTAAACATTTTAATAACACAATAAAGTTAAAATGACAAAAGTGAAACATTAACAGTACAAAAAGGTTAAAGTTCCGAGGTTTCCGAATAAATTTATGTCAAAAGGGTACAATGAGAAGGTTTGTTAGGGTACTTTTGTGTAAAAATGTTACAGTTACAAGGTTTTAGGATATTTTGTCTTCAAAAGAGTAAAGTAACAAGTTTTTAGGATATTTCTTATCAAAAAGCGTACAAAAGAAAGTTTTAGAATATGGTTATGTTAAAAAGGGTACAGATGCAAGGTTTTAGGATCGTTGTCAAAAAAGAGTACCGATGCAAGGTTAGGACCTTTACGTTAAAAAGATAGTCTCGTATTGCAAGGTTTTAGGATACGTTACCAGAAAGAATACATTTGCAGTGTTTAGGATGTTTTATCTGAACAAATCGTAGTACCAAGATTCTGGGATAATTTTATATTAAAAACATTATACTAGGAAGATTTTAGGATATTTTGTGTCAAAAAGGGTTCAGTAGCATGGTTACTATTTTGCATGGTTACACTACTACACATGGTAGTCATAGTTTGCTACTATGGTAGTACACATAGTAACCATTTTAACTACACATGGTTACACTACTCATACGTAGTCACGGAGAATAGTGTAGCAAGGTTAGGTTACATTTAGAGTTCTTTATATTATCTGTAGATTCTGTGTTATTTGGTAATACATAGGGCAATTACTAAAATCTAGTTTTACAAATAAATCACATTTCATTTACACAAGTGACTTGTGGTTACAAATCATGATAATAGTCAATGACTGGAGTTATAACTTTAATAGGTTTGCCATATTTCCATAGAGTGAAACAGGGACAAAAAACATTTCTGTGGGAAAGAGGGGAGACACTCCACTAGACAAAAAAAGATAGTTAACCTCAGGAAAATTTTGAAATTCGTTAATAAAAAAACGTATTTTTAGACAACTTTAAAAAGTTTTTTTATTTGATAGCCTTAAACTTAGCTAAATTATTCTTTCTTTAAGCAAACTAACCCAATTCTTGTTCACAAAATATTAATGCTTTTTCCAAGAATGATTTTTTCTTAAATATCTTTTTTTAACCAATCTGAACTAAATAAACCTTGCATAATATTAAAGCTCTTTTAATTGACTCTTGCGTTATACTCTTTTTGTCATCAAATATTACTCATTAACAAAAATATTCACTTTCTTCAAGTGCCGAAAATTTCCGCATTTCGGTGCCGTCAAGGGTGTGCCGATCACTGCCAACCGAATTAATATTCTGTTTTGAACCGTTAATGTAGTAACCTTAAGTACCACAGTAGTTTGAATTTTAAGATGTACCCTTAGAGTCTTTATTACTTTTGTTACAATTTTTATTTTACTGTAATTTTGACTATTGACTGGGACATTCACGATTCCGGTCAGGACACCGGACAAGAGCACGACCGGTCTTGTCACGACAAGAGCACAAAACTGGGAGTGTCCCGTTCAAACCGGGACGTATGGCAACCCTAAATATTAGCATCTACAGTATATTCAGATGATTTAGTCTTGAAATTATCTCACTGAATTATTTCGAAATAACATCCAACCATTTAATACCTCGTTAAAAAAAGATTTAAGCCTGATAAATACTGTATCATAGTACTAGGCGATGTATGAAATAGAGCAAATTCAATAACTTTTACTGGCCTAATTAGCCGTATTGGATTAAAGTCATTTCATTTGATTTTGTGCATAGGTTACTTATTTCTTTATCTTGTTTTTTCATATTTAATTGAGTGTCGAAATCATATTGGATTTAATCGTGTGTGGTTAAAATAATACACATATTTTTTAACGTTTAAAACTTAACTGATGTGTACGGTATGAAGGGAAATTACAGTTTTCTTATTAAATTATTGCCGAATATAAACCATTATTAATTTAATGCAAATGTTTTTACTAAACATAGGACCGAGGACAAGTTTACCGTGCGTGGAATATACCAAAAGACAAGTATCGCAAACACAAGTGCAAGAAGCAGAAATACCATCAGATGAAAAAGATACACAATATACTGAAGATGAAATCTTGGAGAGTTCAGAGGCCGAAGATTGTACTGGTGGTCTTCCGATTTTTACAAATATAAACTCGAAAGTAAGTAAACCTTTCATTCAGTATACTTTCCTTGTTGCTTTGCCTAAAAGTTAAATACAAACACTTTTTATCTTCTTATTAGCAGACATAGTTAGCCATTTTTTCTAATCCTTTAACCACAAATTGTTGAATTTTAAATTTCATAAAAAATGGAACTTCACTAGTTTATAAAACACTAATTGAAGAACAATCTGTTTGTTCAGAAAGTATTTACAATACCGTACAGGTTGCTTTCGTAAATTTAGAATATTTGTGGTGAAATTTAAGATATCATCAAACTGAACATCACTTTTTCTTCATAAGGTTTACATTGAAGTGTGTACAGATTCATGGATTGTACTGAATGAAAAGTCAAAACGAAACTATGAACCTTGAAATCTTTAGAATAACAATCAATTATAAGTGGCTCATTTAATTTGATTGGGTAGTTGATAGCGCCTTTTGTAACAATTATTTTTGATATATGAATAATGTTTTTAAAACTATAGTTAAATATTTCCGCTACTTCTTTCCAAGTATTTTTGTCCACTTCTATAATGTTGGTATTGTTTACTTTTTTTACCCCAAAATAATGATCTATCCTCGACCTGAGTGATTAGATTTTCACAATCCAAGTTTGTAGATCTGTAAACATTCCCGAAAATGATGAAAAAGATAATACTTTTTTTTAAGGCGAAAAGCACATTGAGCCTATTATCCCTAAATGTAATTGTGAGTGTAAAGTGTTAAAGTCGTAAGTGTAATGTTGTAAGTGTAAGTGTATGTCAGACTCGGGTACCTCGAGGGACGTCTAAATCATCTCAATAGGTTTAGTCTGAACCCTCCCTGCGGGAACTTCCAATTACAAGTGCGGTTTCTCAGATTTTCTAAGATTTCCTACGAAGAGAGATGAGGAAGCAAGGCAAATACGTCTCTTAGGCCTAAATATCAACGAGTTTGTTTACTTGTGATAATTTCGTCCGAATTCGTGCGACTAAACTTTTACACGAATTCGGGCGCAGTGTGACTTCAGCCTGATTAAAATCCGATTTTGAGAATTAAGATTATTTTAATTTTTTTTACTGTAACTTTTGAACCGGATTTTTTTTAGAAAGAATTGAATGTGATAAGTTTGCTGTAATGTTTTGCATCATTTATAAAAGGTTGTGCAGGCTGATGAAGGTATGGAGGCTGCAATTTGGGATGAAAATAGATTGTAGCTCAAAAAGATGCACGGATATAATTTTGCACAAAATTTCGATTAAAAGGCCCAATACAGGATTATTTTACAAAACTCTACGTCGGCTACATAAAGGCTAGGAGCCTGAAATTGTTCGTATATTAAAATTATAATCTAAACGATACCCTGGAGCATGAAATAGGCCTAGGTTAATATACAATTTGAAGAACAACTAGACAGCAGTGTTAACAAAAAAATGTGACAGTTGTGGATAGTTAACAAAAATGAAAACTTAAATACATTAATTAAAGCGTGTTATGGATTGGCACTCACTTTTAATTTGTTTTTAAAACTATTCGTACTTACACAATAAACCATTATTCACAAGGAACAACTGTAATTAAAAATATAAAACATCAGCTTGTACTATATATCCAACATATGTAGTATATATTTATTTTAACGATCTAATTAATAATAGTGATGACTGGGCTGAGAATGTATGAGTAGTAGGCCTACAAAGGTGTTCGGAAATAATTGCAATATTTACTGATGATCTTATATATATATATATATATATATATATATATATATATGTATATATATATATATATATATATATATATATATATATATATATATATATATATATATATATATATATATATATATATATGTAAGCAGCGTTGTCCTGACTGACTGACTGACTGACTGAGAATCTATTAACGTAGAGCCGAATCTATTAATGATAGAAACTTGAAATTTGGACAGCCCTTCGGAACATTATGTAGGGGTGCACTAAAAAAGGATTTTGCAAAATTTTGATTTTGACGCTATTAAACTACTTAACCAGTACAAATTTAATAAACAACGTACAGCCAATACTATTATAGCTAGAGACTTGAAATTTTCAAGGTATCTTCTTACAACAATGTCAAGGTACAATAAGAAAGGATTTTGCAAAAATTTGATTTTGACGCTATTAAACTACTTACCCAGCCCAACTTTAATAACCAATGTATAGCCGAAACTACAATAGCTAAAGATTTGAAATTTTTAGGGTTACCATCACATGTAGGGGTGCACTGAAAAATGATTTTTCAGTATTCAACGCCTAAAGAGGTAAAAATGACGTACACCAATTTTTATTGGAAAAATGTGTTTTTCGTCTGACCTTCTTAAATCGTAACATAGTCACTCTTAAATATAAGTAATGAAATATATTTTTCCCCATTTCCCAAAACTCATCCCCTAAAGAGATCGAAATGGGGTAGAAAATGTAGAAAGGGGTATACAAGTTTGCATTGAAAAAATATTTGTTTTGGATCATATATTCTAGAAATATGCTATGAAACACAAATAATGAAACACATATCTCAACATTTTTCCGAATTCATTCCCTAAAAGAATAAAAATGTAAAAAAGAGGAATAGTTGGAGAAAAGAGTGTTTTCATTGGAGAAAAATATTTTTATCACTTTTCTTACAAGTAAACAAAATATTCTAAAACACAAATTATGATACACTAAATTCAGAATTTCCCTCCCCCGAATTCATCCCCTAAAAGGACAAAACTATAAATGAGGTATAAATGTTTGTATTGGAGAAAAATATTTTTTATCAGATTTTCTTAAATTCGAATGGAACACGTTTGAAGACAATAAAACAACATATTCAGGTTATAATATTTTTTCATATTCACTGTAAAATAATCATGAGTTTAGATGATCACGCTTTTATTAATATATTTTTTTATGTTTCTAAATTATTTTTTATGTTTCTAAACTTACTGATAAAGTTTGTTTCGTGGGTGAAGCCGCGACGGGTAATGCTAGTATACATACAAATATACAAAGTTTGTATATTTAACTGTAAACGCTGTAATCAATTTTGTTCTAAATAGGTCGGTACATAGGATAATGGTGTTAATTGTAATTTTAATATTAATTTACTAATACTGTAGTTCAAAGAACAGTAAATGTCACACTCAGAGTCGGACTGAGGTCAAATTTTTAACCGGGAACCTAGGACCAAAAGCGGCGCCTCCATAAAAATCGGTGCCAAACACTTTCCTGATAAAACTTTTTAAGAATTATTGTAACAGGGTTTGATCGGGGAAAAGCGAGCTGTATACCCATCGAACCTCAAGCCTGTAACCAAAGTGCCCTATACCTATGTGATCGAAAAAAGAAAGCTGTATATCCTCGAACCTCAAGCCTGTAACCAACCTACCCTATAACTTTTTATCGGGTAAAAGACAGGTTTCTCAGCTATGAACTTCAAATCTGTAACAAATCTGTAAAGCTATAACTATTTTATATTTTTGTGTTCTAAAAAAGCTGTATACTCTCAAAACCTGAAACCCGTAACCAAACTACCATATATTTTGTGATCGGAAAAAGAGAGCTAACAAACCTATTGTATACAGTTTAATTATTATGCTAGAACTTCTGCACTTAACGAGTATATGTTAAAATAGTATTTTTGGTACCTAGGGCGTACAAGGCGTAAAATACGATTATACACACCAAGTGCGTATGTTGCGTAGCCTGTGGAGTGTGATACATACGATCATTTTTACGTTTACGGGTCTAAAGTTTGAAGATGATGCAAGCTTTTTATCACCAGTTAACCGGGCGCTTTTCATTAAAATTTTGGCTTCGGCGCACCGGACGTTCTCCTGGTAGCTTATATGGCCAGTCCGAGCGTGCTCGCAGTATATTCTTAAATTAACTGCCTGGTCACCGCTCTACGCCAGCGCTCTGACACGCTCGTAACCTTCCCCGCCAAATTCACAATTAAAAAGTGTTGAAAACACCTTTAAATTCCTTCAAGAACCAGTTACCTGTTTGCGCAGTTTATTGAACAACAACAATCTTCACACTTGGCCGCGTCGTTGCCTTTCTCCATCAAAATATCTTCTGATTTCAGTCGTAGATATAATTGGTAAATAGCACGTAAAATATTGAAATGTCCTCGGATGAAGAAATCTTTTAAAGTTTTCATATATGGAGATTTGGTCATGTGACTTACAAGAGACGGATGACTTCACAGTGTAAAGTAGCTTCTCTCCTGCTTTGATACTCGATTTTTTAATACACGTTTTGTGCTCTCACGAGTTTCTGTATTTATCCTCACACAAAATGTGCCCGTCAGGCGCGCATTTAGAAGTGTCCACTTAAAAAATATGAATATAAGTGAACTAAACAATGTTATTGTACATACGTGTGAATCTACAATAATTGTTGTTTGCAGAAAGGAAATAAACACAAATTAATGTTAAAATAAGTTTAAACGTAAAAGCAAAATTTGTAAGAAAAATGTATTTATTAGAATACGGCACATAAAATAATGCACTATTTTCAAGACGCGACAAATGGAGGGGACTTTATAAGCAAATGTAAAGGACTTTTTGCAGCTTTGAAAAGTTCGTGTCTTCCTTAATGAGCTTTCACTTATTGTTACTGATAAAAGGAAAATGCTATTGATAATGAAAATTAAATGTTGTGAGGACAAAGATAATTAGCAACATTGGTTTATCACTCGAAAAATTAATTTTTGGAAACTAACATTTACTTTTATTAATTCTGTAAAGTTGTAAAGGGTTACAAAATTTTATATTTTCCAAGCGATTTTGACAGCTAAACCGCTTATTTATTATAGTGTCCTGGAGACGGCCTGTTTTTCCAAGATGGCAAGAGGAGAATAGATTTGGTGATTGTTTATGAAGAAGAAGACATTAATTTGGGTGTTCTAACAGAGGTGGAAACAATGAGACGCAAACAGAGGCAACAGTTTAGAGAAAGTTTGGAAAAACAAGGACTTGAAATGGAATTGGAAGAAAAAGAGGTAAATACTCTAAATAAAGCACTACAATAAATTACAGAAAGAAATGTTTCCTTGAATTCGTTTAAATTTATCTACTGATCAAAATTTATATATTATAAAATTACTTCAATATTTTTATAAAAGTATAATTATATAATTAATTATATATAATAATTATATATATATATATATATATATATATATATATATATATATAATAATTATATATATATATATATATATATATATATATATTAATTTATATAGGGATATATACATATATCCTATATAAATTAATATAGTTCTACATTTTATTTACAGGTGTTTGAAAAAGAACTCCCTAGAACTCCCAGGGTGTTTTAATGAGCCCTGGAATCTATACAAAGTGACATACACTATTCAAGTTTAAGGTATCTAATTCATCAACTGTCCAAGTTTTTCTCTCAAATGTGGAAATTCATTTCCTACAGTTGGCAGGCCTGCGTGACCTTGAGAATAACAGCGGCAGCGCTCAGTTCAGGCGTTCAGTGCAGTGCAATAGTTACTCCGCTATAAAACCGCAGTGTTATTTTTGTCTTGTACAAACCGAGTCTGTTATAACAGTACAACGTAATTTTAGACACGAGTATGGTGGTGAACCGTCTACAGCTAAAACTATCCGTTATTTAGTTTTTCTGTAAATAAGTAATCTTCACCAGTTAATTTGGCTATTCAATTTAAACTTCAATAAACTAATGTTATGTATTAGTTTATTGAACGGCTATTACAAAGTTATAAAAATAAATGAAACAGTACATGTCTTTCAAGAAAACCGGTAGTGTTTTAAAAGCGAAGTCGCCAAGTAGACTGAAGTACTTCTGTAGCTACTGTTGAACAGATCCGTGTTTTAGTGTTCGGAGCCCAACCAAGTCATTGGAGACAGTCTACAATTGGGAGTGTCCACTTATTGTACTTTGTATGATGTGGTACAAGACTTCATGTGCGCACCTACAAATTGCAACTGTCACATGAAATTAAACCTGCTGATAAAAACAAAAGATAGCAGTTTGTTGTTACTTTCTACATAGAATTGATGAAAATAACATTTTTTTGAAAAATATTCTAGAAAAATGTTCTATTTTAGAGGCAACATTTTACGTGAGTGGAACAGTAAATCTTCATAACTGTAGAATTTGGGGGGCAGAATCACCACATGTCGATATTCAGCATCAACATGACTCACCAAAACTTAATATTTGGTGTCTTTTCCCAAGTGGAAGATATTGAGGTGGAGAAAAGCGCTTTTCTTTCCAACAAAATGGCACCCGCTCATTACATTAACCCTTATGCGCGCAGCTCTCGACACTCGCTTTCCGGAAAAGTGGAAAGGCAGGGATGACCCTATCTCTTGGCCATCACGAAGCCTGGAATTACCCCACTTGACTTTTTCTTTTGGGAACACAAAAAATGTTGTGTACGCTGAAAAGATTCGTGACAGCAACCAATTACGGGAAAGAAGCATCGCGGCGATTGAGGCAGTTATACCTACTATGTTGGTGAATCTGGCGTGAAGTAGAGTATCGTCTCGACGTGTGTAGAGCAACAAATATATCCCACGTTGAAGTTTACTAATATTAATAAAAACTTGAAGGTATTCGCTTTCATTTTATGTACTCATTGATGTAGTTTTTCATTAATTTCACCATTAAATTTACACATAAAACTAGAGAGTTCTTTTTCAAGTACCCTGTATATTATAATTTTTTTAAATATACTGAAGGCTATGTCTAACTTTTTTTCTTTAATCTGATTCAAAATTCACAGGCAGTAAGGTCTCCAAAGTCTTTAGATACACATAAACATTAGATTTAAGTTTAAAGATGCAACAACTTCAGATTTCTTTTATGTATAACCTATATATATTTTCTCAATCTAAAAATTGTTTTTCTTCAGAGTAAACAATATAAAATTTTGTTTTTATAAATCTATACTTAAATTTATATTTTTTGATTTTAAGAACTTTTTATCAACTTAATAAAGAATTGTACACCAAATAGCACACATAAAATAAAAAGGCAGATGCATAAGATTATTAAACAAGGTTATTAAACATTTTAGTAAATGTTAAATATCTCCATTTTAAAATAAATAAGTTAATTAATTCTTAATATACTATATTATTCAGTGGCATACCCAGGATTTCATTTTGAAGGGGTATATGGAGGGTCTGGAGAGAGCATAGAGAGAATATTTTGAAAAACGACCCTTGATACTCAAGTTTTAGTGTTTTGCCCTTTAAGTGTATATTAAGTAGTATCCACAACCTTCAAAACTTTCTCAACCATTCAACTTTATTAAGCATAGTAGTAAATTCTCTAGAAAGTGTGATATGAGTCATTTGATTCTATATTCAAATTATTTTAAAATAAAAGGAAAACTTACTTCCAATTTAGTCAACTATACATTTGGTTTTAAAAAAATTGCCCCTCCTAAATGAACTGTTAAGAATAATTTTGATTTAATCACATCACATCCTCTAATAAAATTGTAAATTTTAGAAAAAAATGTTAATATGTGTTTACTATTTCTAATATTTAGTAGTTTAAGTACTGTGTTAGTACAGTAATAAAAATATTCCTCTTTACTAACCAATTAATGTTCTAAGTTCAGCTTTGGTGTTGCCATATCTTGCACTACATGTCGTCTCTGGGAAAGTTTGGCTATTCAAACCCTGAATGCAATGTTTTTAAAGTAATATGTTAAAATAAAAGTAATAGGCTATTCACTAAAAACATTACTGTACTCTTCAGCTATAATAAGAGGTTTTGTTGATATTTACAAATTTGGCAATTATTTCAACATACAATTTATTGTTTTATTTTTTTACTTGAAATTTTTGGGGAATATATAATTTTATATATTATAAAATATATAATATATATATTATATATATATATAATAATATATATATATATATATATATATATATATATATATATTATATTGTACAAATTATTATAATGTACAAAATATTATTATTATTATTATTATTATTATTTGTACAAAATATTATAATGTACAAATTTTGTACAGGGGCTATATCTCCTGTTCCCCTAAATATGCCACTATGATCTTATTAATTTAAAAAAGGTGCTTTTTGAAAGCTTTCATGTAAAAATTTGGTGTTATAAATCAAGGACATAGACAGGGTGAGGACATAAAATTAGTGAGGAGGATCAACCTATATTCATTTCAAGGAAGGCATAGGGAGGGTAAATTGGGGGAGAGGTGGGACGAAACACTATGATTTGTTACAAAATAATATTAGGAACTATTGAAAAACTGCTTATAAGAATCACTTAACACACTAATAATACACTTTACTAAATATAAAATTTATAAAAGGTAAAACATTTAGCAGGTTTTAAGCTTTAAAATTAAATTTAACCATTATAGATAATAGGCTAACTCTTTCATAGATCACTTCTGAACTAAATTCTACATATAATTATGGCCACACTTCAAATAAATATTTCAAAAAATATTTTTCAATAATCAGAAGAAAATTGGCAATGTTTTAAAAAATAATTCACACTTTTGAAAAGTGGACACTGTAGATTAATTTTTAATTTGAATTCAGCCTTTTTTCTGTAATAAGTTCACTTTCTCTGTAAAAAAACATGGTTATTAATTAAAATCAGTCTAAACTGTGTAATTGTAAATTTTACTAAAAGTAAGATCGTTATCTTGAAGTTCAATAATATATTATATGTATTAAAAATCTAGCCATCTCAAATGTTAAAGAAAACTCAAGGAAATCTTGCTTCTCTGTTACATGAAACAATATTTTCTGAGAACACCTTAAAAAATATTATAGTTTAGCAATTTGCCCATTTGTCTAACAATTATTTAATGAAAGTTGGAAACTTTTTGAAAATTTGTATTTTTGTTGATTACATTCAACTGAAGTGGCCAATTATATTAAAAATTGTGACCATTTTTATAATTTTTCTGTATCACTCTCTCTCTCTCTCTCTCTCTCTCTCTCTCTCTCACACACACACACACACACTTTTGATCCAAATCAATTCAAACTTGGCACAAGTTATATATATATATATATATATATATATATATATATATATATATATGTGTGTGTGTGTGTGTGTGTGTGTGTGTGTGTGTGTGTGTGTGTGTGTGTGTGTGTGTGTGTGTGTGTGTGTGTGTGTGTGTATGTATATATGTATGTATGTATGTATGTATGTATGTATAACTTATATATAAATTATCTAGGTATACATTTAAAAAATCAATTTTATGACTTAAAACTAATTTTAACTAAAATTCAAATATGTTTGTGGTTATAAATTAGCTAAATTGATTATTTTCAGAATTCTTTTGATTTAAAAACATTCTTTCTAAAAATACATGTACCTTGGAAAGTTATATCCCGTTATGCAGATGCTATGAATTTGAAGTTACCCACAAAAGTAAGTATAAATTTGTATATCACATGTTTATAATTATTAAAACTAATTTACAGAAGTTTTAACAAATTAAAGTTGAAGTATTTTAGTATTAGCATTTTAACTCATGTAACTTTTAAAATTTACAAACACTTTTTTGCATCTTACAAATTATACATGTGTTCAAAATTGTTGTCATTCAAATTATGTGGTTCTTATGCATATGTTTCTATTTCTAAATGATTAAATCCACCTTAGAGATGTTATAACCATTGTTTTTTCTTTAAATTATCACATTTGATTCAACTATTTCATATCTTCAAACATTATAATTAATTTAAAAAAATCTTATTTGATTTCAAAAATAGCTGTGCTATTTGAATAATATAATTCATTTTCCAGTCAATTAAAACAAGTTCTCACATTTGTCATCATGTAATTATTTAGTCATGTCACTTTCAAGGACATATCCCATTATCTTTTTAACATCATTTCAGTTTTTGATTGCCATTTGTAACAAATTTAATGCTTTATATCTCTGAAAATTTTTTAGTTTGTATGATAAGAGAGCTTATTTTTTTATCAGGCTCTCTACAAACCTTTAGAGATATAAAATATATTAAACTAAAAAAATAAAAAGAAGGTAATTCTGAAGATTAAAAAATTTTCAATGTAAAACAGTAAGAATTAGTTTTATTGCAAACAGAATTATAACATATAGCTAAGAATTTCTGCTCACAAGTTAACAATTTAGAACAGTTTTAATTATTGGTAACTATAATTTTATGGAGATAATTGCTGATAAAAATGTTTTGAAAAGGTTAATCTTTACACAAAAGCATGTAGCTTTTAGGAAAAAGGAAGAATCTGTTTTTTTCTGTCATACTGTATATCTGTCAAGTACTCAAGACATTCTACTGTTTTCTGATCATTGATAATAATTACAAATTCTGGTACTTTGGTCTCATTTCATTTCATAATTTTTTTTCTAAATTCTGTAATCATTAAGGTATTTCTTATTTACAGTGTTAATTTTAAAAAATTAGAAGTAATTTGCATGTTTGTAATAGCACTTGTTCTAAACTTCTCATGATATAAGTAAAGCTTCTACACATTGTTAGGATTTTTGACCAATGTGTTGGGTAAAAATAACTCAAAATTAAATATTTTTTGAAAAAATGAACAAAAGAGAGTAGAAACTTAACAGTTAAAAAGAGTAATATTATATTTATTTACTATATTTTTTAGATAATATAAATAAATAAATAAAAAATAAAATAAAATTTATATTATATAATATTTATAATAAAATATATATTTACATAATCCATAAATTGGAACTATTTTCTTTTAAAGAATGAGTACATGTCTGATTACTTTTTTCTTCTAAGGATTGCCACAGTTAGAACAACTAAGATGTAAAGAAAAAATATCTTATTTTTAACACATATTTCTAAAATTTTTTTAGATGCTACATGACATAAAGATAAAAAAAACTGTAAATAAATTGAAGTATAATTTATTACATTTTGTTTTCATGCTGCAGCGATTTTTATCACTGTCATTAAAAGCTTGGGTGAGTAGATTATGTTGTAAGGATTTATTTATAATTAGAAAAAGACTACTTGCAGGAAATGAGCATGATTTTTTAAAATAAAATTTGCTCAGTTAAAACAACCATTGTTAATTATTATTTTCAATTGAGCTTATTTTTTTCTTCTCTGGTTTCATCTGCCAAATTTAATGAAAGTAAATGAATTATTTTTATAAAGAGATATTGTATTTGGAAAAATATTTTAATGCTAATAATAAAAATTGTTTTTCATATGCTTTTATTATTTTAATATACCTTAATTAACAGAAATGTAAATCTAATGCATATACTGCATAAATGTATATTTATTATGAGAAAATATCATATTTTAATTAAAATGTTAAATTAGGTGAAAACAATTTATTTTTAACAATAAACTAGCGACTGACAATCTAACAATAATAAACTAATGAATTACCATCTAGCGCCTAGTAACTGACAGAGTCAAAATAAAATAACTAGTTACAGTCTATGATCATCACCTAAACTGTTACACAACTGAGTTACAGTTTTGCATACTAAAACAAAAAACATTCAGACTAAATCCATGCACTTCTGTTCCAGGCTTTCTACAGCCTACGGCTGTGAAAGAAATCCATAGTTCTCCTGTAAACCAATACTTGCTTCTGATTGATTGCAATATTTGCATATTTTGAGTTCAATGTACTATACACTATCATACTTCTGCCGAAGTATTATTGCTGGCGCACCACATCTCATCTACCATACACACTAGATTTATTCTGATTAGTGCATTCTTTCGCTGGTTTTAACAATAGATTTATCAGAAATTATGATTCCTAGCATAATTTTGAGTATAAATACAGGTCAAAAATTGTTGTTTGGCAGAATGTTGTGGAAAACCACCTATGGTTGTTGTACAAAAAGAATAAATGTACAA
The DNA here is from genome assembly GCA_022606455.1 of Callitettix versicolor. Taxonomy (NCBI): domain Eukaryota; kingdom Metazoa; phylum Arthropoda; class Insecta; order Hemiptera; family Cercopidae; genus Callitettix; species Callitettix versicolor. Next base: position 41,351,424 of record CM040182.1, read on the forward strand.
TAGCCTGACAACACCAGGACCAACTTTAAAGACTACGCTAACTTGCTCAGGTGGTAATAGGAGGAAGCCAACCAATTTTAAAATATGATCTTAATTATCACCATTCTGAGCAGGAAGAGCGCCAACCGAATAATGCCTGGACTTAAACTATTTCTCACCCAGACTATAACATCTAAAAACAATTAAAGAATACTTGTCATTAGCAGTCAAATACATAATAAAGCATTAATAACTAAAGTGTATATTACTTACTAGTAGCTAACAGTAAGACAGTTGTCTTACTAGTTACTGACAACACAATAAACATCTAGCAATTGATAGTATAAACAACAAAAAACTATTTAAAATAGTTCTTTAAAGACAATAAAGAACCTACAAATAGAGATAAAAACATTCAAATGTGATAAACTTGTGTTGACCATAAAATTATCTTTTGCTTATATAATGACTTTAATTTTACTTTATATAGGAAGGAGGGGAAGAAAGAGTTCCAGGAGCAAACACAGCTTTTAACAGATTCATAAAATTTTTTGAAATAAATCCTGATGTAATCGCAGAAGAGCCTTCATTTTACAGTGCAACTTCTCATTCAGACCGGACTGAACAGTAAGTTTAACAAATAATAAACAGTGAATATAAATTTTTAAGCATTTTATTTCAAATGCTACTTTTTGTGATTTTAGATTTGTTGTGAAACACAGAGAAGTGTATTTTACATCAGCTCAAAGAAGTCAAGTTGTTTGGGAGATTTTACTCAGAACAAAATATGACGATGGGAGCAAAGTAAGGTTTATGTTATTTTATTTAATATCATTTATTATTATAGCACATAACTTATTTTTTAATATTTTCCTTTTATATGCACTGTGAATTCTCAATTATCTTAAGCACCTTGTTAGATAAATTTCTGAAAATAATTTCTTGTAATTCTTGTTCAATGGTTAGTAATTTCATGGTTTCGTAAAATCAATGTCAAATTTGTTTTATTGATTGAATTAATCTTTGATTAATTTTGTGATTTATTCTGCCTAAACTATGGATTTTGAGAATTAATTGTATTATTTTTTAAAAAATTTTAAATGCTTTATTTCAGAGTAGGCCTACTACAAATAAGTTAAACTTATATTTCTTATCCAAACAATAACTTGTTAGTTTGCAAGATATATTAAAACTGCTGATTAAATGTTTATTTGGATAAAAGATTATTCATGTTTTATATTCAGTCCATTGAAATTCAATTTGTCAAATTTGGTTTTAAGCCTTTACAACTTAACTAATCAAATTCAAGAAATTACCTAATAATATGTTTTAATATTATAGAGTATTTATCACTAAAATAAACATTCAAGTTGATTAATACCAGTACATAATGGCATACTCTTACATACTTACAAGCAATAAAATATAATACTGTAATAATAATTGTATCATTTAAAGGTTGGTGTTAGAAGATTATTAAATGATGGAACTTACACTACTTCTTTCCCTTTACATGAAGGCAGCCACAACAAGGACTCAGAGAGTGGATTTGTTTATGACAGACAAGTAAGTCAAGTGCTCAAATACATAATAAGTTTATTAAATACTTGCCACTCAATATTTTGTACTTGATGCAACCAAAAAATTCAAATTTTTGAGGTTGGCAAAACATAGAATTAAAAATGTAGAGGTTGATAAAAAAGGGTGTTTTTTTTTAGCTTTTGTACTCTTCTTCCAAACCACCAGCCTTAAGTCACAGTTAATCCAGTATTTGGATGCATTGTAAAATTGATGTTTCATATTAAAATTTTATATGATGTAGATAAGGGTTCATTTTCCTTAAAATATTAGTTTTTTGTAATTTCAGTTTAGCAATTATATTGGTATAATTGGACCAATGCAACCAGCAATGAACTTCAATTTTTCTGTTTTCACTTCTGTCAGTCAATCCCACAACTGTTACTTTTTAAATTCCAATTTTTTTGTGCCAGTATGTATTTGGATTAATAAAATTGGCAATAACATTGATTACATACTTCACAATTTTTTAAAACGTTTGCCTCTGTCAGACAATCACCCAACTACTACATTTATTTTAATACCATTTTTTGTGGTATTAGAATCCTTGGTCTTAAATAGTTGAAGAATACATTTATATCTCTGCTTCTTCCATTTTTATTATGGTATTCCGGGTCAGTGGATTTTCACAAACATGGGTGATCTTTGTACGAGGGCTATTCAGAAAGTAGATTACGTTTTTGGATAAAAAAAAAACTAAGTACAGGAAAAAAATTTTATTATATACATTTGAAAGAGGAACTAAAATACTATTTTTCGACATAATCGCCAAACAAATTTAGACATTTGTCATATCGGTGAACTAGCTTTGAAATTCCCGTGTCGTAGAATTCCGCCGCCTGTGACGCCAGCCAGTCAGTCACGCCCGCGAGAGATCTCGCGTCGTCATCAGCGCTGTGTTGCAAGCCAAGTCTTCATCTTCGGGAATAAGTGGAAATCACTAGGTGCCAGGTCCGGACTGTAGGGTGGATGAGGAAAATCTCCCACTTGAAGGCCGTCAAGACTTCTTTTGTTCGATTTGCCGTGTGAGGGCGGGCATTGTCGTGCAAAAACAACACTTTTGCACTCAGTTTTCCTCTCCGCTTGTTCTGGATAGCTCGTCTTAAGTTTCGTAATGTTTGGCAATACCTTTCTGAGTTTATGGTTGCTCCACATTCTAGGAAGTCAACCAGAAGAACACCTTTCCTGTCCCTCACGGGCGTGACTGACTGGCTGGCGTCACAGGCGGCGGAATTCTACGACACGGGAATTTCAAAGCTAGTTCACCGATATGACAAATGTCTAAATTTGTTTGGCGATTATGTCGAAAAATAGTATTTTAGTTCCTCTTTCAAATGTATATAATAAAATTTTTTTCCTGTACTTAGTTTTTTTTTTTATCCAAAAACGTAATCTACTTTCTGAATAGCCCTCGTATAATTCTATCACTAGCATTACTTACTAGCAACTGGATGACACTGCAGATAGAAACAATTCAAAGATTTACCTTGACAGAGATTCAATATTCCCCACTGACAAGTGCACCATCATTCAATTTGTCATGAATTACTGGATGGGTTTTCCCACTCACTGAGATTCGAAGTGATAGCATGATAGAGCGGAACAATGGCATTCCAACCAGTTGGATATCTGTCGTGCAGCTCAACTCTATTTTAACAGACAAGTTTTCACTCATGATACATTTTTATAGTGATGGCATTCCGTTTGGCACTATGGAGGAACCGTGAGTAGTAGGCGTTATTTCTGAACACTTACTTACATTGCTAGCATGGTTCTTCTATCCTCAGCACTTGTACAAGTTTTTTCTACTTTTATCCTCACTCTTTCTTCTTCACTGCTTACTCTAATCTTCCTCTACATTGCCAGTGCAGCTCTTTTACATGCCTTGTTTGTTCCTTTTCACTTCCTGCCCTGCCCTGTTCTAGCAGCTGTTCATAATAAAATGTTTTTTTTGTGTGGAAGTTCTTTAACCAATCTTTTTATTTTGTAATGGAACATATATTTTTTTAAATTTCTACTGATAATTTGTGTTCAATGTCAAAATATTATTTTTTAGGATTTTATTGCTACTATTTCAACAATTTTTTTTTAATTTCACAAAGTGTTTTTATATGTAAAAAATTGTGGCCTTCTTGGAACAGGTCAATAGAAATAAAAACTTAAATACGTGTAATCACACTAGTTCCAATTGTTAATTCTATAACAGTTTTGAAAGCTGGGCTGGGCATGTAGTACAATATGTTCATTAATAACTAAAACAATTGTTAGTGAATTTACTTATAAAATATTTGTAAATATATTTACATACATTAAAGAACAATCATGTACAAAGTATATGCAAGATATATTTAACTGTAAATGCTCTAACAAATTTGTGCAGATAAACTGGGGTAGGTAGTATAATGTAATTAATTATAATTTAAATATTTATTATTGAATTCCTTTACATATATAATAATACTTACATTATTACTGCATTAAAGTATTAAATGTAAATACTTACATGTTTAATACTTACACAACATATATTTAACTGTAAACACTCTAAACAATTTTGTTTAGATATGTTGTAAATGCAGTAAAATGTCATTAATTATAATTATAATATTTATTATTCAACTTATATACATAATTTCAAACCAACAAATATTTAATGTAACAAAATTAATTCTTTGAGGAGTATTGTGATGATCTAAAATGTCACAATACAGGGTCTGTTAAGGAATGAGGATGTGGGACAAATACAAAATGAAGAGAGTAAAAAAAATATTTATTTATTAAAAAAAGTCATAAATGCTTAAATATTTCATCATTGAAACCATATAATAAGTTTAAATTACCTTAAAAACCACATTTTAGACTTTTGTGTATTATAATCATTGTCAACTATTAAACTTCCCCAGTAATTATAGTTAATATTTACAAACAACAACTAATAAACTAATATAAAACAAGTTAGCTGAAAACAATACAAAAAACTGAAAGGAAATAATAAAACTAGAAAAGATATCTGAAGAGTAAATAAAGTAGAAGAACCAAATGTCACAGGACAAAGAATAAGGTTTAGCATAAATCTGTAATGACATCAGTTTACCTGGGATGTAAAAGAAAAAAATTACTGGACATTAGGCATGAACAAAAGATATTTACAGTATAGGTTATTTATAGCCTGTCACTAATATGCACCACTCCCTTTCATGAACTCTTGTACTTTGTCATTTGATAACTCCTCCTCCTTTGCACAAAGTTTATAACCCCTCCTCCTTAGCAGGTGGCTAATAATACCTTTTCCTCTGAAGAGCATACATGCCCATTGATTCAATAACTCAGTCACTTATAAATGTCATGCTACATATTATAGAAATGCTAAAAAAAGAATGTTGCTACTCCTTTTAATGTGACTCCCTGGAGACATTACTATTTAAGATATTTAAGACTAGTAAGAACAACAATACTATTTAAACATACTCATCAAAAGGTTAAAATCAGCAGCAGGTTTTGAACTCACATAATTTAGTTTATTAACAAAAATCAGTGTAATGGTTAGTCAGCATGATGATTTGTATCTATTTTCAGTGCAGAATTTTTTCTTTATCATAACTCAAGTCAGGCATGTCAAAAAAGTTTTCACTTCAATAAATACCATTTTCCTGAAATGTCCAAGAAATAACATTTTCTATATGATGTCCTTCAGGATGGTGTTAGGATCAAAAACTCTGTCCCAAAAATATGACTACTTCTTATATTTAAATTAAGTTCTTTACTTGTGTCTATATTGGGGGGGGTCAATGATAAAAAAACTTTCAAATTCCAATTTTTATATTGAATTACTTCTGAAAAAAAAGGTTGTACACACGTACAGGCAGCCCTGTGTGTATATCAAAAGTTTGTCTTTTTCCAAATGTGGCATGGAAAACTAAATAAATTATTGAATATTTTTCATAATCTTTTAATAACTAGCATGTAATTTTTTTATTTTCAGCTTTTATACAAAGAGTGGGCTAGGCCAGGAAGATGGTACAAACATCAACCACTTTGGTTAATAAGGAAGTACTTTGGAGAGAAAATTGCATTATATTATGTTTGGCTAGGTTTTTATACAACTATGCTTGTTCCTGCAGCTATCGTTGGACTTCTGTGTTTCTTATATGGTATACTTTCCATTGATTCTCAAGATAATATTCCAAGGTAAATACTAATTAAAAAATTAAAGTAAACTATTTTTACTTTCCTTGAATATTATTAATTCATTTAGGTTAAAACAAATTATCAGATCTTTTTGTTAATCTATATCCAAATTGGGTAAGTAGAAAATTATAAATTTTTTCGTTCAGAACCATCTACAATTGTGAAGTTGATTGCTGAAGATCTGGTTACGATACAAATCTATCTTCTGTTGTTAATATAAAATGAAAAACCAATCTGGTGTACTTAAGACCACACAAAGGAAGTAAAAACTTTTTTCGTTTTCATAATATTATTTATCATCATCATTATTCGTAAGTCAGCCCGTCAATCCGGCAGTAGGTCATACCAAAAATGGTTCATGTACTGAATTCAAATTCCCCAAACTTTTGGGTAGCACCTTGTATACACAATCTCTTACATTTATTGGTCCTGTATTTTCTCACTCAGGTATATTTAGCTGAATTGTCCAATTCGCTCGTCTTCATAATATACCCAATTGAGTGTTTCTTGTCTGAACATGACAGATAAAACTTATTCATCGCCAAAAAAAGTGCACAGTACACCTAAAGAAGTTTTCACTTCAAAAATTATTTTTTACAAGTTTTCACTTGTAAAATTATTACAAAAAATAATTATATAAAATCCTCTTGTGGCCAACATTTGTCACATTAAAAATTCATTGACTACATACTTTGTATGTTTATGAAGTTCTAAATATTTTTGATCAAATAAGTAAAGATTTAACATTATAATTGTACTGCATAAAAGATTTCATTAATTTCTTTCACTTGAAATTATGCATAGTTATGCATTTTTTTCAGTTTTTTAAAGACTGAATGTGCTTCACATTAATAATTTACCAGAAAATTTAAAAGAAAAATTAAAAAGAAAAGAAAATTTGTAAGTATATAAAAAAACAACTATAATAAATATAAAAGTTAATACAAATTTTCAAATTTTTTGAATAATTACATACTATAGAGCTAGTGTTTTTTTTGTGTTTTGAATAAAAACTGAATTTTGAATTGCAGTACAATAGAAGATGTATTATTTACTTCTGTTATTTTGATTTCCATGCTCAAATAAACTTTTTAAAAATTTTCTGTTTTTTCAACTTTTATACAGGCTATGCCTATTTAAAGTGATTAATTTTCAGATTTTCCCCTGTGTTAGTTATTGTTTATTTTAAATTTATGTTTAAAAAAATAAATATATAAGAAATAGTTAATTTTAGTTTTTTTAATTGCCATTAGTTTTGATACTGGATTTGACTATATGAATAAGTTGAAGAATGGGTAAATCAATATGAATACAAATAAAGAATGCAGTACATTTTTATTCTTGTTTTACTTCCTCTCCTATGTATTTTGAGATTTCTACGAAAGCTAGTTATAATTATTATTCTCAGAGATGATACATTAGAATTAAATAAATACATAAATCTAAGGCATTAAAAATACAAAAGATGTGATTTTTAAATAGGTTATATTAAAAATACCTGCAAAGTTGTAGTTGTATATTTTTATAATTTTATGTGTTGAATTTAACCCATATAAGATAAAAATACGGTTTGTCTTGAAGCAGTAAATAAATTAACATGTTTTATTTGCAGTAAGGAAATTTGTGACATGAAATCAGCTGGAAACATTACACTCTGCCCACTGTGTGACAAAGTTTGTAATTATCAAAAGTTAGGTGATTCCTGTATTTTTTCAAAAATTACTTATTTGTTCGACAATCCAGCTACAGTCTTCTTTGCAATATTTATGTCATTTTGGGGTAAGGTAATACAATTATCTTTTAATGTATTAAGCATAAGTAATCATGCATGTGCATTTGTTTACTATATCCCTTTTTCAAAATAATAATTATTTTTAATAAAATTATAAATTATGGGTATAATTATAAATAAGTTACTTTATTATTATTTAAATACATATTATTTACTGTTTTTAAGAACATTAAATTTTACTCTATTGTTTATAGTTAAACTATTAGTTCAAAAAACAGTAGACCTTGTAATTATTCTTAATTAACCTTAAAGTAGACCTTGCAGTATTCTTAATCGAGTGCTTAGTGAATGCTCTATAGCAGGCGATCTGAGGTGCTCCTAACTTTTTCCACAAATGTAACCATTAACCATATTTAGGAAAAATGTTACTAGACTAACTTTATTAAAAATTGTATGCTCTTTCTCCATGAATGAGTCACAATTATAATAGGTCTTTCCTATTATAGTAAATAAATCTTACACATATGTTGTTCAGGCTTTATAAAAGATACTTTTATACCAAATTTCAAAGATCCTAAAAAGGTATAAGTTAGGTCAATGCGTTTAGTCAAGACTGTATAAACTAGTCATTATTAAATTAGAGGCATTTTGAAACAAAAGTGAATAGAGAAAATCTTACACATAAATTGTTCGGGCTTTATACAGGGTACCTTTGTACCAAATTTCAAAACAATCAGTCATTGTGTTTGGCTAAAATTGCATAACAAACAAACACAAAACCAAACAATTGAGTTGATACAAAGACTTCGCTTCACTTGGTCATTTAATGTGATTTTACATATTACTAACATTTGAAAACATAATTAATTGTTTATAATTTTTAACTGTTAAATTAAAGACCAAAGAATAAATTCAGCTCCTTTGATGGTAAAGCTGTTCCAGTACTAAATGTTAGTGAAGGTATTCCCACCATAATGCAAGCACTATAAACTGTCAGTCAGAATCTTGAGTTCAGAATACACCCAAAGTCTGAAAAGATAATGTCAGGTTGGTCTGTCAAAAGAGAATGTGGGGCAGATGTGTCAGCCAGAATGAAGGATAGCCATGCTCTGGCTCAAAGGTAATATGCATGTTTTCATGTTTCTACATGAAAACAAACATACTGGAGAAGCTGATACTGAAGCAAACCTGTCTTAATCATTCACTCCAGAAACTGTACTCATCTGTTGCCCAAATCTGTGGCCAATAAGATAATGGGCCAATGACTCACATTGTTTATTAAAACCAGCTGCTACTCTATATCTTACAGGTCAACGTTTTGCCCTAAGATCATGGACATTTTGCAGAGACCATGACTTTTCATATGACTGCTTTAAAGTTGCTGATAAATATTTAGTATTAGTTGTACTAAAAGCTTAGGTCAGTCTCGTTTATAGCTCTAAGCTTTTTATATATAGGTCACAGAAGTCTGAGTGTGAACCTCCATGATTTCCATTACTCTTTAACATTCAACTGCTAATAACAAAAAAACCTATCTAATAAAGAAAATATATACCTTAAAGGTGGGAAAAATTGCTTGCTGTTTATCCAGAAATCTTTGTGGTCGAAAGGCTACTTCAGTGGCCTACTACATTCCAAAGCAACTTATTCTTATTATTTTATTATTTTTATTATTAGTATTATTTTTCACTTGATTAGTCGTATCAGGTGGAATGGTAGGCTAACCACCATTCTGATAGCCAGTTACTATTGACTTGTAATTGTTGATACTTCTAGGTCCCAGTGCTGTATAGAAAAAACAAAATCATTTTAAACACACAATACATTACTTGGCCACAATGGCCATGTGAATGTTTACAGAAATTTGTGTTGGCCTTTTCCAGTGGTCTTGCAAACTCAGAGGAACACTGCAAGAAATAATCTAAGCTGGTAAAGAAATAACCCTCACCATACTAATGTATGAATATCCAGTGGTTATACGACTCAAGAAGAACATTCTAAACAACCAAAAGCAAGTATAGAGGTTAAAATATCCAAGTATACAGCTAAACACAATACCAAAACACCATAACTTTAATTAATGAAGCCTCTCATTCATTTTTTAAAAATTATATTCACAAATTTCAAAGTTCCAAATTGTTCCAGAACAATTGTTTATTTAGCAGATATGCAATATTTATATTACATATAATTATTAGATATATATTTTTTTTTTTGGAAAAACCGTTAAGGTTATCATCGCCGATTATTAGATATAATATTAGATAATTATTAGATATATTATATTACACACACACACACACACACACACACGCACGCACGCACACACGCACGCACACACGCACGCACGCACGCACGCACACACACACACACACACACACACACACACACACACACACACACACACACACACACACACACAATTGATTCTAGTGGCTGAAGGAAAAGTACAGTGGCAGAGGTAGGATCTACATTCTTTCAAATTGCAGCATAAAATTCTTAATTTAAATTGTTACTTCCCCATGTCACATTTTCAAATTTAGTTTAAAATAAATAAAAATATGTAGTTTAATAACCAAATCAGCAAAGTTTGAAGACAATTATAATAGAAACTAAGAGACAGACAAGGAGATAAATGTTACTGATCAAAGTGAAACTAAGAACTTACTGTGTTTATTAAAATTTAAGCATTACTTTTTGATAATGTACTGTTTAAATATTATGTCATGTACTTGTTTAAAAAAATTATGAAGATCTTTTTAATAATTACTGAAATTCAACCAGTTAAAGTAAAAGCAAGTACTTGATTTTTAAGTGCTACTATGACACACTAATTAGTTACCCTTGAACTCTATGCATAGAGATATTAAAGTGTTCATTTACTGAATAATAAAGCCTGCAAAGTATAGAGAGCAGTGGAAAAACAGGTTAATTTATCACCTAAACATTAAACAAAATTTATTTCTTAAAATAATTTAAGTAATGATGAAAAATAATATCAGCCCTGTAATTGTTTAAATTTTAGCTACTACTTTCTTGGAACTGTGGAAAAGAAAACAGGCAATCGTGGCTTGGGAATGGGACTTGCAGAATGTTGAAGAAGATGAAGAGCCTAGGCCTGAGTTTGAAGCCTCTGTTAACACATTCAAAATGAATCCAGTAACACGAAGAAAGGAACCTTATATTCCTATCTGGAATAAAGCATTGAGGTTTACTGCTGCTGCCAGTATGGTCTTCTTCATGGTAAATACAGTAGAACCCTGTTTATCCACCAACCTTGGGATTGAGAAGCTAAAAAAAATTATTAAATCATAAGACATATTACTGATTGCAATTATTACTTAAAATTTTTTTTGTGTGATAGTTGTATCAGAATTTGATAAATAATTAGGGGAAATATAGCAAATTAATGTGTCCTTTTGTCATTTTGACTTTGTTTAATGAACATTGTGAAAAATTTTCTCTGTAATATACACAAAGTTAAAAAAACCTTCTTCATGTGACTTGCCTTTAACAGCTGATTTTTTTTCATTTAAGTTAGTATTAAAGCTGTAAAATAAAGGTATCACATATTATATTTTTTTACTACATATTGGCAATATTTCTGCTTAAAAAAGTATGCGTAGATAATTAGCTAAATATACCAGCATATTTTTTCAAAATCATATTAACCTATGAAAAATATAATTTGGCATTATTTGTTTTACTTTAAAAATTGCTCAGTTTTTTAACACATTTAATTAAACATATCCTCTGTAAAATTATATTATTGGCCCTGTTTTGAAGTAAAAAAATATTGTAAAAAAACATGCTAATGTGTAATTCTTTTAATAAAGAATTACATATTCCAATTTACCAGTGTTTAAGGTTAAATTTCCCTAAAGTTTGTGGTTCTTTCTTCTGCACAGAGGCCTGTTTTCCTTGTCACATTTTACAACTTATGGTAATTATTAAATACTATGGTTTCTAGTTTCAGAGCAATTTCACATTTTTTACATGTATATTCCAAAAATATATAATGTGTTTAGTAAATAGTTACCAGTTGTAGGCAAATATTTAAGCAATATATTAATGAATTAACTTGTTAAATAAATACAGAAATAATGCTTTATTATTTTTATAGATTTGTGTTGTACTCAGCGCAGTACTTGGAACTATTATTTATCGTGTTTCTATTGTAACTGTGATCTATGATGGTGGAAATGATTTTGTTGAAAGACATGCAAAAATATTTACTTCGATTACTGCCGCACTTATTAACCTTGTAATCATAATGATTCTTACCAAGGTAAGAAGTATAACCACACTGCTTTATTAAAAAAAAATTAATAATCAGTTTAAGTTTCATATGTACCTGCTATGCCCATCACAAGAAATGATCTGTTTGTAATGCTGTAGTTTCGTTAAGATTTTAAATCATCTGTTTAAAAAAAAACAACAAAACTTTGATGGTACTACTAAATTTACAAACATTATTCTAAATAGCATAGCCCATAAACAAAGGGGTATGTAGACACTGTATGATGAATAATTAGTCATTTGTACTAAGGATATCCAATCAGAACATACATATTCCCAGAAAATTCTATGAACAATCATATGAGATAATGAGAATGTCCTGTGATTGTCAATGAATATTCAAGAACTTTCTTGATTCATCCTATAAACTTTCCATGTCCATCTATTGCAGTACTCATATGATATTCCATAGAATATTGTTTGAATATTCATAAAATAAACTTAAAATTTTGTAAAGTGTAACATAAAATATTCTGAGAATATACATTTTGAATACTCTTAGAAATATCAGAATATATTCTACCTATTTCTGGAATATATTATTAACATTCATAAACATGATTTTCTGAAAACATTCGGTTTCAATATCCTCAGAAATATCTGATCATATTGTGATTACTCATGGAATATTCTGTGAACTTGCATAAACATGATTTTTCTGAAAACATTAATTTTGAATATTCTTTGAATGATCTGAAGATTTTTGGATTATTGCAGAAATATTCTATTAACATTCTTAAACTTAATTTTCAGAGAACATTCATTTTGAATATTCTCAGATAGATTGTAAGATATTTTGATTATTCCTGGATATATGTAGAAATATGCCATTTGCATAGTTAAGAACCATTGCATTGTAACAAAAACAACATAGAACAAAAACTTGTAAATCTGACAACCATTATAAAGTGCCATTTTTCAAAGATAACTGAAACAAACATAGGAGTTATATATTTATAAAAATAAATGATATAAAGTACTACAGTTACCTTAATGTTATGGTAATAATTTCATTAATAATAAATAATAAATTAATAAAACCTTGAAGAAATTAGCCTAGTTCACATATTTTTAGCATGTTTTCAGACATGTTAGCAACAAAAAACAAGCAATTAATTCACGTTTTTTATCATTATAAAATGAACTAATAAGTACATACCTATTTTTATTCCCAAATCTTGAGGAAGTGTTCTTTATTCTACTGAGCTCAATTTTTGTCAAAAGTAAGTTATTTTGCAGTGAACAATAAGATGTCCTACTACTAGTATTTAAAGTATAATCTCACTGTTTCTGAGATTTGTGTTAATTAAAACCTTCCCATAACTTTTTTTAAACTTTATGCAGTAAAGTTAGTTTTAGATTTTTCTGGTCTTCTTTGATAAGGAACTAGAGTTCTCCTCAGTTCCTGGTTTCCAAAACCATGCAGTGGTTTTATAGTATGTTTCATGTGTTTTATTTGTGTAAATGTGTGCATGTATGTTAGAACTCCTATAGTGAAGGAATAATTTAAAAAATCTATTAAAGCATCAGTGAATATCAAATATGTTATTGCAAACAAAGCCCTGTTTTAATCATTATATTTTGGATGGAGAAATTATTATGATTTTTTAAAATATATTAAAATAAAATGACTGTCTCCCAAATCTCATATTAAAAATTAAAAATATTTCTATAAGGAGTGGCAAACACTGTTGATAAATATGATGTTTCACATTAAGCACATTAAGGCTATTATTGCCTTCCTAAATGTTAGTGTGAGTGTAAAGTGTTAAAGTCATAAGTGTAGTCTTGTAAGTGTAAGTGTGTGTTAGACTCGGGTACCGCGAGGACGTCTAAATCTTCTCAATAGGTGCAGCTAGTCAGCACTAGCCCCTGCGGGAAAATATTTAAAATACTAATACAATTGATGAGGTTTAGTGGTGTCTTAATTTTTAATTTTGATTAAGTATAAATTGATACTTTATTTATATTTTGTTTGTTTTATTACATGTTTTAATTTTATGGCATTATATTAAGGAAGAAACGTTCAAGTATATAAACATTGAAGCTTTTTTGTACAAAATAGTATGGTTCATTTACCTTATAGCTTGTCAACCATAAAGAAGATCTATGAACAAATATTGAAATGTGGAAATGTAAAATATATATATCATGAAACTTTGATTAACCTTCACACTTTTAATGGTTAGTCCATTATTAAAAGTTAATTATAGTAATTAAATATTATTGTACTGTACATTTTTTATACATAGCTCTTGGAGAAATAATAAAAGCAACAAATAAAAGTGAAAACAATAATTAGTATAATATTGCATATTGCACAGTATATGCAGTAGACAGATTGCCCCGAAAATTAGTTCTTACTTTATTCCTGAGCAATGCAGGTGCCGAAATGGGAAACATTTTTGTTTTATTGTTGAGTCAGTCATGTTTTAGTCACCTACTACAAATTATCATTCATGTTGTTAGTTGCAGACATTGCAGTCAAATCTGATAAGCTGAAGTTATTTGTGTTCTTTATGTTATTTGTTGCTTAGTGAATGGCTTAGCTGTTTCAGCAATGATTAAGACATTCAATTAAAATAATGTAAATGTAGTTCCTGATTTTAGTGATTGTAGCAATTATTTTTATATTATTATGCAAAACACATAGGCAGTTCATAAATGTGCATTTTTTAAAATCTTTTTCATACGTAATGAAAGGGGTGGTTAATTCATCTATTCTATTAACCATGACAGTACCAGTCCTGACCCTGCGGTTAATCAAAGTTTCACTTAACTTACAGTCAAAATAAGTATTATTATTATTATTATTAAAAATTCTATTATACTCTAAAAGCACTTTTTTAAGTACAGTACTACAATATAAGTAAAACATATTGTTTCTTTGTCCAAATTCAGTGCTTTATGAAAATTTTTGAAAAATCCTAACCACAAACTTAAGTATGTTTTGAGTTCACTATATTTAATGCACCAAACATTGAAATAAAATTTTTCAATAATTATTTATTGCAATATTTAAAATTTCTACTTCTATAAAAAAAGAATTTGAAGCACTACAATTCGTACTGAAATTAGGTGTATAGCTATAACAAAATAAGGAATATGTTTTTGTAGTAAAGTTAACCACATTATTATATTGTTTGTATGTTTTAAATGTACTTTTTATATTTATTATACAATCTAAGTTATGTTGAAAAGATTATGCATAAGTTTTTTTAAAAAATTGTCAATTAAATAAATTATAATAAAGAAATATTTTATTTTAGCTGTATCATTATATTGCTATATGGTTAACCAATATAGAAAATCCAAGGACACAGACTGAGTACGAAGATAGCTACACTTTCAAGATATTCTTTTTTGAATTTATGAACTTTTATTCTTCACTTATCTACATAGCATTTTTTAAGGTATGCGCTACAACAATTTTTGAACTACAACAATTACATTAATTAACTATTAACAACCACATAAGTGTATGAATGAATGAATTTGTAGGGTTACTATTGCAATGCTGCCTTTGTAGATTATTATGCCTCCCTATTTCTATTTTCATGAGATGCTCAGTTACAGCACCTTCCCCGGTCCTAGTCACTTCATAACATCTAGGATTTGGAAAGGATTCAAGATGGGTAACTCCCTCATTTTTATTTGGTGACTTCCCACTTCCTTTTTACAGATGCTTACTCTGCTAATTCCCTTTCAATTCTTTTTTCTCTTGGCTCTTATTACAGAGGTTCTGCTTTATTTGGCCAAACTTTTTCTTGTGTAATGAGATCCTGTTCATTCTATTTTACATTCTTACTTGTGGAAATACCCACAAGTAGCTAAGGAAATGAGGTCCACCCAAGAGCCCTGCATGCAGGGGTAAGGCTGGAAAGTCACCAAATACCCAAGAGCTCTGTTTGATACACCATTAGACAATTGTCATTTACTTCATTAGCACAGGTCACTTTACACTTTAGAGTTAGCCAAGTTATGTGCAGTAACAAGTGTGTGTTTGTGTGTGTGTGTATCTGACTAAAAATAAATAATTTGATTCTATCATTTTTGATAATTTGATTCTAGGGAAGGTTTTTTAGCTATCCAGGTGACTCAGATGCTCGTAAAAGTGAGTTTTTACGATTGAAAGGTGATGTCTGTGATCCGGCTGGCTGCCTTAGTGAGCTGTGCATTCAGTTGGCAATTATAATGGTTGGAAAACAATGCTTCAACAACTTTTTAGAATTAGCATACCCGTGAGTCTTGTCAAATTTTGAATGAGTCAGCATATTATAGCAATAAAGCTTTTTAATTTTAGTTTAGCCAATTTTTAGTTTAGCCTATTTATTTACAAATATTTTGAAGATGGTTTTGTAATTAATAATAAACAGAAAATTTTGAAAGCTATATAGAAATCAGAATGAAAAATTAAAGTATATGTGATATTTAATACAAAAGTAATGGAAATCTTTTTGTAATCCATTTTTATTCTTTGATTGTAATTGTTTTAAAAAATGGGGGAAAGGTAAAATATGTGACCCCACTAAAAATACATAAACTGAGACTCTGTAATATATTCATTATCCCTATTTATGTTCAATGGAAAATCAGACAAACCTGGAGCCAATTACCTTATTTTACAAAAAAAATTAATAAAATAGATTTTTAAGAATAATGTTTGAAACTTAATTTTTATTAAAAAGAAAACAAGCAAATCAATTTATTTATAATAGCAGTATGTAAGTATAAAGGTACTATTTATCAAGTCATTATTTCATTACTTTTAGCTAAAGCAAAATTAATGTTTTAAATCTGTTGTACAATTGGTAAATAGCTGTTAAAATTAAAAAAAAATCTACAATGTTCTGATTTCAAAAACTTGTGTTCAATAAAATCAAAGTGGAAAGTTTCTGCAATTTAAAAGAATAATTTTCTTTTAAAAATAAAATTGTTTATGATGATTAAAGTAGTGTTTATAACCTTTGAAATCGTGTTGATATATTTTGTTTTATTTGAAAACCAGAGCAATATTTTACAAAATTTATCAACTCTCTAGGTTAAATAATGTTTAAGTTATAAATTTACATTTTCAGTGCTATTTTAAACTGGTGGCGCTATAGGCGGCAAAGAAATGACACAAAAGATGCAAACAGACCTTATACTCGTTGGGAAGAAGACTACCAACTACAGGATCCAGGAAGATTGGCACTTTTTGAAGAATATCTTGAAATGGGTAATATGTGGTTCTTTAAATACTTGTAATTAAAGTTGGCATTTAAAACGTTAATTTAAAACAAAATGTATCAGTTTAGTGCAAGTAAGGTGTAAGTTAGTACAAATCATGCATAACTTAAACATATATTAATAAAAGTTCAAAGAACAGTAGCCCTCGCAGTATACTTTTAATTAATATATAGAGTGCTCCATGACAGCACTCTGATGCATGGAGCAAACTTCCCTGTCAGTTTAACTAATAACTGTAATATTAACACAAAATTTTACTTTTCCAAATTTACTTGATATTTTATACTATTTCTCCAAGTAGCAATCAAAATTATAACAGGGTCTTGCTATTCAGACAGAATTATTACTAGAAAGAGCCAGCATATGTTAAATCAGAGTACACTATCATTTAACATAAGTGAATAGGAAATATCTTACACATACATCATTCAAGCTTTATAAAAGTTACATATGTCTCGGAATTTCAAAACAATTGGTCAATACATTTGCCAAAACTGCATACACTCAGTTTAGTATTTTAGAGGCCACCATTTCGAAACGGAAGTGAATGGGTAAAAATCTTACACATACATCATTCCGGCTTTATACAAGGTATTTTTTGTACCAACTCACAAAAATTATTTGCTTGGTCAATAATTTTTTCCTTAATTTTTGACATTTAATAATATTTGAAAAATATAAATTTAAAGACAACAATTAGTCCAAATGAAACTGTGTTGTGAAATTTTGTTTGCTAACTGACATTTTGTTCATGTAGTCTAGTCTATCTTAATTTCAGAAACTACACCAGTTTGTCCAATCAAATTTTAATTTAATAGATATTTTATTTACATAATTTTGCCTGTGACTTTATATGAATAATATTTACGTAATATGGCAATGTTAAGGAAAATTAGACAAAATTATTATTTTTAATAACTTACATGACTTTAGATAAATGTAATTAAAAATTAAACTTAAAATAATATTATAAGCCATGACTTATCTCATAGAAAATTCAGTATTGCATGATCTCCTTGGTGGACAACATGCTGTATACCAAAAAAATCATGATAGCAAGAAAATTTACTGACAATGTCACAAAATAGACATAACAATATCAAGTGTGCTTTAAACAAGGATGTCAAAAGAATAATCAATATATATATATATATATATATATATATATATATATATATATATATATATATACATGCGTGTGTGTGTGTTTTCTTGTATTTAAAGCCAGTATGTTTTTGGATAACAAGCATATGTCCCAAGAGTAAAGTTTCCAAGTGACACTAGGTAATATTTTGCATCAGCTCAAATATAGTTTGGCTAAGTGCATAGTTTCCCTTTCCAGTAGCTACCCCAACTGTTCCGATTGATTGTTTAGCTTTTGTATGACATGCATTAGCAATGAAAATCTCCATGTCAGCTCTCCCAACTCAACTTGAACTCTGCTGACATTTTTGTCTTGAATCCAATAATTGGAACACACATTTTCTTTCACTGAAAACTTATGGAAACATATGAATCAAGCTATATGTTTGTGATAAATATGAAAAAGGCAATATAGAGAATTTTCAATGTCATATAGGGCAGATGAAATTTTATGATAAAACAAGAAGTGGAAAGCCATCCATTCAGACTATTTAAAAGGGTTGTCCATAAAGTTAGGTTCCCAAGGTGCTAAAGTCGCTACAAACGCTGTTACGTAAATCCGGTGACCCTGGCTTGCAGCTTGGTTCCCACTCTCCCATTCCTCGCTCCGCGAGCTGACTGTGATGCTTACTCCTGGCTTGGCAGCCGTTAATAATGGAGTTACCACTTATGTATTCCACCAGATACCAATTACGCTCTGTGATTAGGTTTTTTTGTGCAAAAACCACTGCGACGGTGGACATTCATACCCAACAGCGTGAAGGCTATGGGGAAACATGTATGAGCATACAACACATGTGCAAATGGTGCAGAGAATTCAAAAATGGATGTACAAATGTTCATGATGAACAACATTCCGGACAGCTATCTGTTTCGGATGGAATGATTGCGAAAGTGGTAGAAACAATACTGAAATATCGGAAAGTGACTGTTCAGCAGCTCTCCGAGATGATCCCTGATGTCAGCAAGACCTGCATTGATAATATTTTGACAGACCATTTAGGATATAGCAAGGTTTGTGCAAAATGGGTCCCAAGACAGCTTACAGCTGACCACAAACGGCAACGGATTGATGCGGCCCATACATTTCTTCAGGCCTACAAAACCGATGGAGAGAAATTCTTGGACTCCATTGTCAATGTGGACGAGACCTGGGTATACTATATGACACCGGAAACAAAAGAACAATCACGTCAGTGGAAACATCCAGAGTTCAAACAAACACTGTCTGCCAGCAAAGTCATGGTGAGAGTGTTCTGGGACATGAATTGACTGTTGTGCAAATTCATGCATATCGGCACAACAGTCAATGCTAATCTCTACTGTGAGACGTTAAAGAACCTCACAGCGCGATTGAAAGCAAGAGGAGAGGAATGCTCACGAAGGGAGTTTGTTCCCATCAAGATAATGCTCGTCCGCATACCGCCCATATTACAACCGATCTCATCAACCAACTTGGATTGGATACTGTCACACATTCGCCCTATAGCTTGGACTTGGCCCCAAGTGGTTACCATCTCTTCCCTAATTTGAAGAAACACTTAGAGTGGGCATTTCAGTACCAGAGAGGAGCTGAAAGAAGAAGTTTTAATCTCCTTCATGGCACAGTGGGAAAGTTTTTCGACTCAGGCATACAAAAGATGGTTCACCGTATGCAAAAATCCATCAATCTCAATGGCAATTATGGAAAAAAATAGAAAATAGTGTAAGCTTTCGAAAAATGTATAATTCAATGCAAATAAACATGTTTTTGATTGTGAAAAATATTGGGAACCTAATTTTATGGACAACCCTCGTATTTAGGACAAAATCTAGAGTACAATTCATGCAGATCAATTTTCAAAAACTGGAAGAAATGTTTAAGTAGAGCAAAAGCACAATCAAAAGATTTTTGAACAAGCCTGGTTATCAAAAACTTTGTGCTCAAGGAGATTGGTTCTGAAAATGTTAACCAAGATTCACAAATGCTACCTTATTGAAGCTTCCTGAGAAGATTTTAACTAATATGTTGACCAAAGGAGAGCTTTTTGGACTCCATAATAATGTGTGATGAAATGTGACTCACTTCACACTTAAGTCAAAACAGCTATCACTCAAAAAGTTTTAAAGTGACACAGTCTGCTAGAAAAATTGGGGTGGTGTAATATGATCAAGCTTGGAAATTATTTAAAACTGAAAATAAGATCTTTTTTCTGAGTTTATACCTACCAGGACCACAATTATAACAGCCTTTTACTGTGAGGCCCTGAAAAACTTCACGGACTATCTAAAACAAAAGAAGAGCAATGTTTGTTTACAAAAAGTACATGCCTTCTACATGATAACACTCAGTCTTATATTAATACAAAAGCTGTTTTTGATCAGTTTACCACTTTGAAAAGTAAAGACGTCATATGACGTCTTTAGAGCTGAGGTCTGTGTGAGTAGCATATTAACATCAAAACTGTCACAAAGGAGTAAAACAAAATTTTTTAATCAATAAAATCTTATTTATTTTATTTTAAAAATATATAAAAATGAAAAAAATATATTTTAGTATATTTTTTGTGTGAAATCCTCAAAACATGGAATACACACACTGCAACACTATACACTGTGAACATTTAAAGGAAGTGTCATTTCTTTCTTTGTTCCTTTGTTTTAGTGTTGTAACAAATGTTTTGAAAACTTCCTTTGAATTTTTCTTTTCTGTCCACTACTTGTTGGTAGAGGTTGGATAAAATGACGTACTGTGAGCCCCAATGGATGTTTTTTGTTACTCTTGGGCATGACTGTGTGTTGAGGATTATGAACTTCTTTAGGCATTTAATGTACTTTTACAATTTGCCTAATCAGATTTAGGCTATAATCCATTAGCATTTTTTTTACCAGTGTAATAACATATCTACAATAACAAATAACCAGATAAATAATTAAAAAAAAACTTTAACAAAATATCCAACACAATATTGAAATTTTGTTACTCTTACTTATAATTGTCTTACTTCTAATACCGCCAAAGGATATAATAACAACCGCCAAGCTGCCAATATTTCACATGTCAAACTATACTGACACTACAATTCCATCCCATTTTCTGGGAACACTCACTTGTCATTCACCAATGAATGTACTACTTGTATTTTATTTAGTGGGAAATTGTACCAATGTGACATGGGTTTATAAAATAACTTCATATTATCTTCTTTTATTATGTTTACGCAATAATTGCAGTAAATTAAAAAAAATTGTGAAGATGTCACATGACGTCCATACTCATTAATGTTGTATATGTGAATGACATCGTCCAACGTCCTTAATCATATTTATACTTTTCATATACTCCTTAAAGGGTTAATTTGGACATTTTGAGCCACCCATTTCAGAACCAAGATCATACTCTGTCAAACTTTCACTTATAATTGAGTCTGAAAAAAATGTTTAAGGAAGAAAGATGGATACAGATGAGGCTATTAAAAACAGGTTTATCAAAAAATGCTATCGAAAAAAAATAAAATGAAAAAAGTTGCTGAATGTCTGAAAAGGGAGCTGGTGGTGAGTTTTTATAAGGAGGGACGCTTGCATCCACAACACACTTATGAAAAAAAAATGTAATGAATAAAGTTTTTATATTTTTTTTCAAAATATGGTAATCTCACATTGGGTATGCCTTATATATTAAGTACAGCAATTAAGCCACCTCAGTGGCCTAGTTGATAGCGTACTGGGCTTTCAACCCAAGGACCCGGGTTCGATTCCTGGCCAGGGCTTGGCATTTTCATATGCTATAAATCATCCCATCGTCTGCATTAGCCCAAGTGTGCACAATAGTCGGACGTTAAACACAAAAAAAAAAAACAAACAAAAACAAAAAAAAGTACAGCAATTAAAAGTGGGCAAAAAAACAATAAAAAAATGAAGGGATAATTGTTCAAAGTATACTTCTGAGAACTATAAATTGTATCAGTTTGATTTTAGGAAAAGAGACTAGGATTTTTCAGTTAATAATCCCTTGACAATAAGAAGTTTTAGTTCTCAGCCATTTATAATAAAGATTTATGTATTTTAAAAGGAATGATGATACAAGTTTCTCTAACTTGTTTAAAATAGTGTAATTTAAAATTAATTTGTGTAACTATAATGGTGCAACTGTTGTAACTCATTTTTATTTAACACTATAAATATTCTGGCTTCTATTTTCCAATCATACCAACCAAAACTTAACTTCTGAATGCTAAATTTTCTCTATTTATCAATTCATGATCACAGATTTTGCGCATTATTTAATGCTTTTTCCCAATTATTACTCAGTATTTTAGTCTGAAGCTCTGTTCAATGAAACAAAGATATGGAGATGTTTTGGGACAACCAAAATTTCAGATAGAAATTAATATGCTAATTTTCACAGTACTGGGTAAATAAATTAAAGAAATGTTAAATTTCATCAAAATATTTTAATACAAAATTAAACTACAGTACAGTAGAGTCTCTCTCTAATCCAACACCTACTGGACCAAACAACTGTCAGATTACAGTGTGTACCCAGACTATAGAGGGCCAGCAGAAAAATATACATTGAAAGTACTATGTTTTAACTATAATGGAAAAGGATGCAAATTACAAAATTATATTAATTTAATTTTAAAATAATCATTTAATTAAATAAATTTAGTTATATTACTTTACAGTATGTATGCAAGAATCTCTCACCAACCTAACATAACCAGTTTTGTAATTTAACACACACTATGGAGTCAACAGCAGTTAGCAGTGGTCAACATTTAAACACTAAACTACAATATCTACTATAACATATATACAAAAACCCACGGTATATAGATACACGGTAGGGGCCACGCACATGTCCCCCCACCACTTTCCGGCTGAAGTACGTCATCGAATCCCTCGACGTCATCGAAGCTTAGACGTAGTGTTCAGTAGAAAACAGTTTGTAATGTTAGTGTTAGTAATTACAATAATAATTCCTTATATCTAACATTAATAACGCTGTTAATTACTTTACTTACTGAATTCGCTCATTGTCAAAACGGAAACATTTTATTTTATACAATATTACATAATATTAAAGTAAAGTAAATTATAGGTCCATAGCTTGAAAAATTCCAGGTTATTTTTTGTTTGAAAGTTAAAAGCACATCACACTATGAATTATGTATCTGCGGATTTTCCGTGATAATTATGTGGTTGACTGTGAAAACACACATCTCAAATAAAAAATTAACAACAAATTAAATAGCAAATAGGCGTATGCCTATTATGCAAACAGTAAAATAAAACATACGTATTTCTTAGAACTTATGTTTCAACACATATTATCAGAAAAAATATTCTTGAACTTAGTAACATTGCTTTGTAAAGCCACATTTTTATTTTTAACCAAGGCCAGTTCTTGTAATGCAAGTTGAATTTGTTCCTTCAAAAGTAAATTTTCATTTCTTAAACATTTCATTTCCTCCACAGAGGCATTATTTACAACGATATTTGTATTAAAATTACTGACTACGAAAGGGTGGGTTTCATTTACAGAATTACACGTTACAATTGCACCAACGTCATTTCCATTTACAGGTGATTTACCTGGTAGATTTCCATCGGACTCGTCAATAAGTTTTTTTAATGTTTCTTGGTTTTCACGTTTTTTAATCCTTGCAGCTCGTTCAGAATTGATACATTTATTTTCAACGGTGGGAATGTTAAAACAAGGAATGGCACCGGATTTCATCTGTTTTTTAGGTTTCGTATTTAGTAATTCGGATTTAAAATCCCTTTTGAAATCATCGTCATTAAAATGAAGTGAACAAACTTTAACATTATCAAAATTAAAATGATCTGCTCGTTTACACGCATGAACCCACGCTTTTCTCAGCCCTTTGTCTTTTGGAATTCTGTGAAATGTAATTCCTTTCCCTTTAAAATTCTTATCACTATTATAGCAATTGGCAATAGCGCAATTAGGCATTGTTATGCATACACAATTATATTACAGCAAACAAAACAAATTATGTATTTTTTAGTATTCAAAACATAGGCTAATTAAATCTTTTCTTACACTTATTAAACCTCGACCACAAAACACAATTATCACCTTTTATTTACACAAAAAAGACCTTTTACTTAAAACAAACACTCACATAAATACACCGAATCTCCAACTACATTTACAGAACACCGCATTGTTAAACGGGAAATTACAGAATGTAGCAGTGAAGATTCAATGTCGTCACGCGCGCGGTAGTCTACTGCGCACACCCACCGTGGCCCCTACTGTGTATGTATATACAGTGCAAAAACCTACCTAATGTAAAACCATATGGTTTCAGACATGGAAGGAATATGACAGGCTCGATAAACATAAAAATGGAACTTCTTACTTGTGTGGACAGTCTGTAACCCAAACACAAATGCCCTTGTGCTTATAATTTGTTAATTCATGAAGCTTGTGTGTTAATATTTCTATTTACCCAAAAACAATATTCTCTTTGATACTTACTCCTATGTAAGCACAACCACTCCCTCCCCTTTCTTTCTAACTGTAGGAATTTAATGCACTAAGCAGGTCATTGCATTATGAGTTCAATGAATTTACTGTATTCATTACTTCTTGTCTTTAAAAAAATATGAGAGAAAATGTAAACATAAAACATGGATCAGTTCCTCCAAATATAGTAAAAGATTACTGTCCAGTTCATATTTGCTAATGCATTACAAGCAAGAATAAAATAAAACCTAAAGCATAAAATAATTTATAACATTCAAAACATGATATAATATCATGTACAGTACATAATTTAAGTTTTAAAATAATCAAAGATTGTTTTTTTTGTTTTAAAATGATCATTTATTGCTTTGTATAAAACTGTGCAGTAATACAATAATAATTCATTGCTGAATTACACCCATTTGAAAATTGGTGCATTGGACAGTTGGACTGGTGAGTATCCTGATGACTAATCCTGATGACAACAATTTTAGGCTACTATACATAAATTTTTGTTCCAATTAAAAAGGCCTAGTGAATTCTTTTTAGAAAAATCTACTATATTGCTTTGTAATTTCTTATCACACTACTAGATTAGGTTAGATTAGATTAGTAGGTCTAGCTGTAATATCTCTTCTTAAGTAACATATCAGCAAGTTTACCTTCTGAACATTTAAGAAACTGTAAGGTAAGCTAAAAACAGTAAAAGTTTACTATAGAAACCCACAGCCAATAATATTAAACTCAATTAGGCCTATCAATTATCAATTAAAATCAAATAGCCAACTTTAAGGAGTAAACCTACCTCAGAAGCACTGATGACCTTATTGTCAGTGTCATGGCTTGATTCTTGTATTTGTAAATGCTGGGCAGATGACAGGTTGTACTGTTCTGTCAGTTTTGTTAATGGTCATTTCAGTTAAATACTATTTTGGTTGAAGGGATTTTGGTTACCAGAGGTCTTAATATATATATATATATATATATATATATATATATATATATATATATATATATATATATATATATATATATACATATACGCTATGTGGGTATATAATATTTCATTAATACAATATCTCTCTTTACAGTAATTCAGTATGGATTTGTTACATTATTTGTGGCTGCATTTCCATTAGCACCATTATTTGCTCTGCTTAATAATATTGGTGAGATACGTCTTGATGCGTACAAGATGGTCACACAAGCTAGACGTCCACTTGCAGAGAGAGTACAAGACATTGGAGCATGGTATGGCATACTTCAAGGCGTAACATACTGTGCTGTTGTAACGAATGTGAGCAAATTATTTTATTATTTAAGTTTGTCCAATATAAAAGTAATAAATCAAGAATATATTACAATGGTTATTATGAGAATTGTCACAGATTATTATATAACTATCCTTTCAACTGGAAAGGATTACAAATATCTTATACTTCTAAGTGATAATGAGGTGGTATTCCGTATTATTATTAATAGTGAAGGTATCCATCTTAGTAATCTTTGTCTAACTGAAGTTCTAGGATATCCATAAATATGAAACCATTTGTGAATTAAGAACCATTCGTCAAATATGTCTTTCTGGAATAACTGGTCATACACTTTCATTTGCTGAGGGCTCTTTTGCTCTTATCACGTTGACTATTTAGGGCCATCATGAATACAATACAAACTTTCATGACAGTTTTCACTCTCAAAATTCATCACTTAGGTCTGTGTGTGTTTGCCACATGTTGTGAAACATTCACTGATCATTAAAATGTATATTATCTGGAAATAGTTTGTTGTCTAAAATTCAATCAAAAATTGACATCAAATGATGATGACAATGCTGATGAAAGACTATTTTCATCTTTAGGACATGTATCATCTAGTGTAAACATTTACTTAAAGTACCAAATAGTTGGTTGTAAGATGCCAGTCTCCACACGAATTATCTCAAGTTGAAATCTTAACACTACAAATCAAGCTCTCTGTAAATTGTTACACAACTGTTTCAGGAACTTGCAGATATATGAGGTTTGTCCAATAAATACGCGAACTGGTTGAATATGGTGGCCATTACGGAGAGTTAAGCCACGGCCACTGGCCTCACGTGTTGTCTGGGACCCAATGAGCCGTCAGTGCTTGGCAGAACGTTACGCTGTGCGGATCTTGCGAGTAGAGTTATTTTTAGTTTTGCATTATTTTTTTGTTCGTCGATATGGAAATTGACCAATTCACTGAACAACGAATTAACATCAAGTTTTTGGTAAAGCTTGGTAAAAATTACCAAGAAATTGCTGAAATGTTGAGAGTTGTTTATGGTGATAATGCTATGAAGAAAACAGCCATTGTCAAGTGGATTAAGGGCTTTAAAGAAGGTCGAGAAGACGCCACGGATGATGCAAGAATTGGACGACCTTCAACCTCTTGTGTGCATGAAAACATTGATCGTGGTGCGCGCGCTTGTCCTTACTGATCGCCAAAAACTGTCCGAATGATAGCTGAAGAACTAAATTTAGGAAAATCAACAGTGCACACAATCTTAACCGAGCATTTGGGCTTAAGAAAGGTTTGTCTGCGAAAATCGTGCCAAAACTGCTGACTCCGCATCAAAAGTTGAGAAGAGTCGAATGTGTTACTGACTGGAAAAATTCCATGGAAAATGATGTTGGATTCTTAAATAGGGTTATCACTGGTGATGAATCGTGGTTTTTCGAGTATGACCCCGAATCGAAATCGCAAAGCATGGAGTGGAAAGCAACAGGTGAAGCTCGAACAAAAAATCAAGGAAAAGCCGATCAAAAATCAAAGTCATGCTCCTGGTTTTCTTTGATATCAAAGGTGTTGTTCATCATGAATTCCTTCCTGAGGAAAAACGGTAAATTCTGAGTTCTACCTTAACGTTCTCAAGCATTTGAGAGATCGAGTGTGTCGTGGTGCGACCACATTTGACTCAAAACGATGGATGGATTCTTCATCAAGACAATGCACCCGCACATTCGGCTTTGATTGTTCGCCAGTTTCTGGCTAAAAATTCAATCACTATCCTTGATCATCCCCTTATTCACCGGACCTCGCCCCCCGACTTTTTTTCTATTCCCTAAATGCAAAAATGTGATGAGGGGACAGCATTGGGAAGATGTGGACACAATAAAACAAGAAACGACGAGGAGACTGAAAAGCCTGACTTCCGAGGACTTCCAAGGGTGCTTTGAAGAGTGGAAAAGAAGATGGGATAAGTGCATAGCAGTGAATGGAGAGTATTTTGAAGGGGACAAAATCAATGTAGATGAAATTTTGTAAAATAAAGTTTTTATGACCTTAGTTCGCGTATTTATTGGACAAACCTCGTACTTGTGATCTTGGATGTTGTACAGAATAATCAGTTTCAATTAATGCTTGATGTCAAGTGTAAATTAATTTTAGGCCTAAAGTAAGGGTTTTTACAATATGCTGTACAAATTTTGTATTGAAATATGGTCTCTGTACAATGAAACCAAATACCAACAAAAGCATCTTCCATAGTAATAAAATAACCATTCTAACAATAATGGTAACAGTTCTATTGGTGGGTACATTTTTTACAAATAGGTAAAACTTGTTATACACTGAAATAACCTTCATTTTAAAATGACACATAAATGACTCTGTAAGTTATCTGAATAATCGTTTATGTGATTGTAATTGTTTTTTATATACACACATCCTACTAATTCTTAGAATCCCTAATGTAAATAAAAACTTTTAAATAAAGTTATACATATGCACAGTTATACTTTAATCAGTAGTGTGTTATAAATTTTAGCATACAATTTTATATTTACAGCCTTGTTATATTTAACAAATATTTCCACCCTCTGCTGATATCATAGTATATTATTAGTATATATTTATTTAAATAAGAAGAATACTGTCTTTTTGTGAGGTCAAAAAATATGATACTAATTGTGGTTTTTATTTAATATTCATAAATATTGAACCAATAATATATAATGTTTACTAAAAATACATAATGTTTAAGGCCTTTGTGATTGCTTACACAAGTGACTTTATCCCTCGAATGGTCTATCAGGTTGTCTACTCAAGAAATGAAAATCTTGAGGGTTACATAAGCTCTTCTTTATCAGGTAACATTACAAAATACAGTAAAATGTAATTTATTTTATGGTTCTAACTGTTAAGTAAGGGGAAAGAACACCTACCTTCTAGTTCTGCTTTACAATCAAATTTATAATGGTTAAATTTAATTCTCAGTTCTACAAATATAGAGCCCATGAACATTGCATATCAAATGTTCACTGTTTATATATATATATATATATATATATATATATATATATATATATATATATATATATATATTGGTATAAATTAAAAATATACAAAAACTTAGAAATTAAAGGTTTTTATTCTTATTTTAAATTAATACCATAAATTGCATCAGGAGATTTGTACTTTTAACAATTTAGTTTCCATTTAAATATAAAATATTTTAAATAACCTATTTTGAACTTAAATTTTCTATGTTTTAGCTGTAAAATATTATGTTTATGTGAAAACTACTCAAGTCAATCTTTTATTTACAATTTATTTTGCAATTTTTAGAGTAAAATTAAAATATTGGAGAAAAATATAAAATTAACTAGGAAGTATATGAAAAATAGTATTAATAACTTTAGTATCATCATAATACTAATTTATCATCATTTTAATTTTTTAGATACCAGTAGTTAAAAAGAATAACCCATAAAAATTAAAAAGCAAAATTTATCCTACATCAAATTTATATAAAACAAATCAACAAAAGTAATTTTAAATTTTAATGTTTACATGAAGTATGGTACTGTGTTTCAGTTTTTAATACTTCACATTACACAGATGGTATGGGTATTGATAAAAAAAAAGTTGATAAAGAACCTGAAATCTGTCAATATCGAGGATATCGGAATGGACCTAACCATACTACTGATCCATACGGATTATCTCCACAATATTGGCATGTTTTTGCTGCACGCCTGGCTTTTGTAGTTGTTTTTGAGGTTAGTACCAACAAAACTGTATATTTTCCAATGTTAAATTAATACTTCTCATTATGCTGTGCACTCATACAGTAGAACTCCAATTAACTGGACTCCAACTATTTGGAATAATCTATTAGAAAACAAGTGAAGAAATTGATTTGTTCATTTTTTTTTTTTTTCATGATACAAAATAAACAATTATAACTTTCTGGAAGTTTTTGTTTACCTCTGCTGAAAAATCGACATGTGTTAAATCTTATATACAAGGGATTTTAGGCTGAGGTAGTGTATTTTATTACATAATTGAATGAGTGAATATGTAGGTGACAATAAGAAGTTTTATGGATAAATATGTAGCAAAATAAGTATAAAAAAAATAAATAAAATTTAAAAAAAATTATTTTAATGTTTCAGCACATAGTGTTTGCATTGACCGGCATCATGGCTTATGTAATCCCAGATGTACCTGCAGAAGTGCGCACACAAATACAAAGAGAACGTTTATTATCAAAGGAAGCAAAGTATGAACATGGGTCTCTTCGTAAAGACGACGAGTATGGTGATATTTTAAATGCACTCAGAGAAAACAACAACAGTCGATTGAGTAATGTAATGCGTCGAACTTCATGGGATCGAAGACTTAGTAGACAATCAGATCCTTCTGAATCAAAAGTACAGAAAACATGACACAATATTATTTAAGCTATTACTGAAATAATAGCTTTTCAATTAGTATTGAAGATTTATCGCATAACAATTGAATTAATATACCGTAATTAAAAAATGATTCTTTCGGAAAGCTAAATCATTAAAGTGAATAAATACACAATACGCTTACTTTAATATCTACAATAATTAAGAAATTACTTTACGTGTTTTTCCACCCATATTTACTACTCTTTAGCTCTAGTGTAATATATGTTATTAATCATTAATTTTGTTCATGTAAAATATTTCAAGAATTTATATGTTATGAGCAAAATGTATTCAAAATAAATGCAGCATAGACTCTAACAATTCTGATGACCAATTACGAGTAGTGTTTGTTTTCTTAGAAACATATTCTAGAAATTCTACCAAGAATTGTGTGTGTGTGTGTGTGTGTGTGTGTGTGTGTGTGTGTGTGGGGTGGGGGGGGTGTGGGTGGATGGGTGTGTCTATGTGTGAGTGCATGTTTGTGTTTGTATATGTACACAATGTGCATGTATATGTACATAACTCTATATATTTACTGGTTCTAGATATATAGAAGATATGTAGAAGAAACTATTATTCTAAAGTTTTGCCAAAATTGTATCTAGTATTTTTGAGTCATATTTAGATTTGGAGTGAGAAAACTTATGAAGGTACCGAATATGATTTCCGCAATTTTCAGAACAATATTTCTTCTAGAAACAATTGTGTCAAATGGATGTAGACCAGATATCAATGTAATTTAATTTTTCCACATGAAAGAATACGAGGTAGTATACATGTACATATCCTGCATTATAAATATATATATATATATATATACATATATATATATATATATATATATATATATATATATATATATATATATATATATATATACATATATCTTATGTGTAACATCTTTAACATTAAAAAAACCCACTAAATCTTGTATGAGGTACTTGGTTATGTACACTTTACAGTACAGTATCACTTCAGTAATCTGCATTAATGTGGACCATGACCAAAGCTTTTATCCATTTCCATGTGGTATTTTTGTGAAACACATACTGTAATTTCTTTTATAGTCGATACAGTTCTTCTCTTGATTTTTTATTGACTATCCACTGCTTAAGGTAAATAGACTGCAAATAAATATCATAAGAATTACTAGTGCTGACAAAGTCACAACATTTGTTATTCTGATGAAACGCTAAGTTTTTCAAGACTGGCTCAGAGGTGATTTCAGTTAAAAAATATTATCACTTTTCTTTTTGATAATATATTAAATTTTGTTTAAAGTTTGGTATTTAAAGGTACAATAGAGTCTTGTCATATGGCATAAACTTACCTGACATGTTGTTTTAATTTACTGATGTAGTTATAATTGAAAATGAATTATTTTTTACAGAAATTATAACCGTCATGATAAACATTTGTTCCAGTAACTGTAGACTAGGACAAGAGTGTACTGACCATAGAGTTTGCTTTCATGTTTAGTTTATCAAGATCAGGCAGCTCCTAGAGTCAGCATTCCTTTAGATTCTTGTTTATACTACATAACTCATTAAACTATTTAAACTGTATCAAGTAGCAAGAGGAAAAAATTAGCACAGATGTGATACTTATTTATTTACATTTTCTAAAAAAAAAAAAAAAAAAACAATAGACTGGTCAAACAAATGTAGAAGTAGAAGTACTGGTTCTATTCATTATAATTACTTTATCGGTTTAAAAAATATTTTGTTTGCATATTGCATGATTATATATGTTACTAAAAGCAGATGTTTTCAAAAATAAAATGAGGAACATATTATATTGTATTTATATGTATAGGTGTAAACGATTCTCTTTAACTAGGAAAGTAACTAATAAATCATTAAATTTTATTCAGAAATCTTAAAAACGAAAGTTGCTATTAACAAATGCCATACACTTAAAAAGTTACTAATTTAACAAAATTATGTGGTGACATACGTCTGGTGTTATACTATATACATAAAAAACAGCAAATTAATATAACTTATAACAATAATAATAATAATATAAATGTAAACACAATTATCATGGATTATTTTTCTTTAATTTATCATACATCATGAGGAACTGATTTTGTAGAAAAGGAAAGAAAACAATAAGTATGAAAATAAACCAATCACTATGATTGGAGAAGAATCCTTGATAAGTAGCACTTGTTTTGTGGCAATAATTTCAGGAGGTTTCTGATTATTTTCATTGGACAACTCCTTATATATGATGTGTTTCTTATTTTGTAAAAAGAAACATTTAGAATCACAACGACACAATCAACCAATGTGGACAAGCACTGCTTTTTAGTCTACCAATTACAATATTACGGATCATGATTGCAACCAAGAATGTGCAAGGCAGTCGGCTGCGGTAGCTCGAAGTTCAGGTTCAAAGTTCAACATTGGTTTTAGGAATTCTGAAAAGGCATGTGCATCAGCGGCATTCCATTCATATTTCTCAGTTAATACTTCAAACATACTCCAGGGCTTCAGTTTTGTTATATGCCTTAACTCTCCTAAAAAAGTATTAAAATTAATTTTTGTGTTAAAGAGTATAAGTAATATTTAAGTAATTTAAATTATAAAAACATGATAATGCATTAGCCTAAGGGAAATGTTTTAACTTAAAATAAAATTTACAGTTACTGTAATAATATGTGCTTTAAATTAAACACATTATTAAGGCTTGCAAACAGAACATGGTTCACCACAGCAAGTGTGTGTGTGTGTGTGTGTGTGTGTGTGTGTGTGTGTGTGTGTGTGTGTGTGTGTGTGTGTGTGTGTGTGTGTGTGTGTGTATGTGTGTGTGTGTATGTAAAATCACCCAAGTAACAACAATCTGCAGTAGACACGTCATTTTAATACATTTTATGATTTTGCCTGTTAAAACAGATTTTAAAAAATTATTGAATATGTGCTGAAATATGTATTGTAAGAAGTTTAATCATTTTTTAATTAGAGGCATCTCCTAAGGGGTACACTTCCAGATTTCTGTAACACAACAGAGAAAAGCATCATTTTAAAAAGAAATAATTTCTTCATTTCTATCTTTCACTTGCTCATACACTACTATACTTACGCCATAATAAAATTTTGACATTATTAAATTAAAAATACCTGAAGATTTGAAGAAGTTTTGAGAATATTTCCCTTTTGTGATGATATATTGAGGGATAGGCCCAAGTAGTTCTACAATGTGTGCTAAATGGTCTTCATCCCTGGTATACTCTTGACCTGAATGAGGTTCAAATAAAAAATCCCCAGTTGCAAGCTCAAATGCCTACAAAAATATAAAAAATTAGCGTTAAATTAACACATAAATAAACCAAGCCTAATACATGTTAGTTGAAAGAAAGTTCAGATAACACAAATATTTATTACAAAAATTATTTTTTGAACAGGAACTGAGTTGTGTTTATGATTATTATAGTGTAAGACCAAAACACTATATTCAATGTGTATTATGTAGTTTTTACACATATATGTTATCTTACATTGTGGCTTACAATTTGGTTACTACTAAGCAATTTAAAAAAATAATAATTTATCCGTAGAGACTATGTGCCTTTAAAGTGAATACTTGTTAATGGCCCTGTTTACTCTCAATTTGATTTCATTGCACCACAATATTTGAATGTAATTTTAATTGAGGTTATGTTTACTGTTTTATTCATATAAATTCAATAATAAACAATTAGTAATAATACTTTACTATATAAATTATTTTTTGTATTGATATAAAAATAATAATAATAATAAACATATCCTCAATTGAAATGATATTTTGTGAAATCAGCTGTTTAGAAAACCTCCACATGCCACATTATTATACTGTAAAAATTTTGTTATTGCATGTAATATTAATGTAATGTTATTATGTATTTTAAAGTGTAGGTAAGTAGCTCTAAAAATAATATTCACTTGTTTCATTAATTTTAACATTTCAAATTTCTAATTCTACCATTATTTTATTTTATTCCATTCTCACCTTTCAATATTTGAACTAAGTATGGTCAAGTCACCTGATTTTGTAAGGAATTTATGAAAGAACTGGTTATCTCAGAGATGCCAGTCAGTGAATTATTTATATGTATATATATATATATATATATATATATATATATAGGTGGTAATTTTATATTACCACTGGCATCTCTGAGATAACCAGCTCTTTTATGAATTCCTTCACTTCCTTCCTTTACACTCAGTTCGATCTCACTGCAATCCAAAATTTGCCATACTGGGGGTAAAAAAGTATATAATTTAAAAAAATATAATTTCTGACATGTTTATGTTGTATATGTTATTTGGAATAAATATTAATTTATAAAATGTAATTTTACAGACTGCCTTAATCCTTTGCACTCAAAAGGCCACTATCACTGACCAAAGCCACTCCCAAGTAACTTGTATTATTTTCTCCTTGCTTAGTTCTCTCAGCTCAAATGACCACATGATAGCCTGCCGCTATTATAGCTGTCAGTTGTCCCTAGCTTGGAACTGTTTTGTTCATATCAACAGGACAAAATGGGTAGACATTTAAAATCAACTAATTAACAAACACAATGAATCACTTCTAAGTAAAGTTTTTTATTCAGTATAAAAATAATGTTTTTGTAGGCTGTTTCAGGTCTAACTAAAATACTATGTTAATTTATTACACTAAAATATTTTAATATGATTGCTCCAATAGCTCATTTTCCAATTTTAAAAAATCGCTTAAATCCCTGATTGCCATCGGGTTTTACTTTTGATTTACCCTTGAACCATAAGTTTTTAATTTGAAGTTTTATATAAGTTATTTTATAAATGTTCATATTTTATCAAATAACTTGAACACTGTATACTACACTGAAAGGTTTTGTTAGAATGTCTTTAGAACATTTCAGAAATAGTGAAATAAAATATAACATTTTTTTGCATTTGCAAAGGTAGGATAGTATGTTGATATTTGTTAGATTGCCTGCAGGTTCCAGCACTGTACAGAAACAAAAATCATTTATAGAGACAATGCCTTGTTTGGCCATTTCCAGTATCCATACTTCTTTCAGTCTGGTAAATATACTTGCACAATTGTGTATAATAGGGTTATCAAGTGTAAGGGTTATCAAACAGAAAAAATTGTCTTATAACCTTTTCAGTCCATTATATATATATATATATATATATATATATATATATATATGCACGATTGTGTACAATAGGTCTGAAAGGGAGATGAACGTTAGTAGCGACCTAGAGAGCTAAGAGTAACATAACTGCTAGAAATAATCCAAGCTGATGCAGAAATGGCGATACGACCTAAGAGGATCATTCTTAAAGGCTGTATGCAATTCCACAGGGTTAATTTTCTAACCTTGTTTAACTACCTGTTCTCAGTGTAGGTTTACTTATCAGGATAGTCTGTTTAGTTTACGTGTACTTACCACTGATGTTTCTAACTTATGATTCCTGACCAATTCTGATGGAATGACACAGCTAAGGTTTTAGACAGTAATCTTACTTGAAGCAGTACAACAAAGAGGAAGTTAGGTACAATACACCAATAATGAACTTTTTTTTGTAAAATGCACATTGGTTTGTATTGTCAGAGTTTATAAACAGTTTTAGTTGGAATCTAAAAACTAAAACTATTCATATTCTAACATTACTGTTACTACTAAATTAGACTAACTTCTATATTACCATGCATGCAGTACTCCATATGTCTGCAGGAGTACTGTAACCACTACCCAACAGCACTTCTAAACTTCTATACTGTCTGGTCTGAATATCTTCTGTGAAGTGATGGTTCTGAAAAAAATGCTAAGAGTAACTATGAAATTTCATAAATAAATTTATGGTTATTTTAATGTTGTTTAGAAAGTATATTAACCAGAGGGCCTAACAATGTATGTTGTAATAGCACCAATTTACTATATCTATTAATACAACAAAGGCTTGCTGATGCCTTACATGCTGCACACAGTTAAATTATATATGTAAATACTAAACTTTAAATCCCCTTGTCTAGCTCATTAACTAAGAAGGATGGTTTTTTCTTAAAATATTATTATTAAAAAATTTGTATCAAGAAACATGGCAGCATTCCGCATTGTCAAGTAACCCAAGATCCTGCAGTGACAATGAAATATACAGTGATACCCTGGCAGGCAGTCAACTTGGACATTGGTCATATTGGACAATATTATATTGTCAGAGTTTATCAAGAGTTTTAGTTGGAATCTAAAAACTAAAACTGAATTCACGGAATGAAAAATGACCCTCATAACAGTTTTGGTTTTGCATAAAGGGCTGAACATATTATAAGAGTATTTTCATTTTATTTAAATTATTTCTAAGTAGATATATAAATATTGAGATAACACTGTGCTGTGCTACAGAAAGAACAAGCTGCTGAGTTAACACAAGCAAGCCTTTGATTGATGGGTGTTGGTTTTTGTAGGGTAATAACTTCCACAATATTTCTTACTTATCTGTTCTCAGAATGCCCACTAATATTCCCTTTTCTGTCATCATACCTTATTTTACTTACTGTGTCGTCAACTCTTTTACTGTGTGTTTAATTTGTTAGCCCATTAAAAAATTTTAACAGTTATAATATTATCATTTTACATACTTTTGATTTTTAAATTTAAAAAAAAATGTCTTTTTGTGCGAATTTCAAATTGTTGTTTAAATCCTGTTTTCAATTTTATTTGTGAATATTAATTAAATGGGTCCTAAAATAAGTACTTGTGCTAGTGGAAATAAAAAACAAACTTTGACTATTGAACTAAAAAAAGCTACAGTATGAACTAAAAAAAAATATAGTAATGACTTGTCCTGTATATATATATATATATATATATATATATATATATATATATATATATATATATATGTGTGTGTGTGTGTGTGTGTATATATATATATATATATATATATATATATATATATATATATATATATATATATATATATGTGACTGTGTGTATATATATGTGAGACAATTATATTTGTATGTATTTAGTTAAAATAAAGTGTGACTTCTTTTCTGTGAATTTTCTTCATTCTTCATTTTTGACATATCAATTATTTATTTATCAATTATAAATTATAATAATATATATATATATATATAATAATAATAATCATAATATATATAATAATATTTATCAATTATTATCAGTGAGACATCAATTATTTTTTCTATGTAAAAAAAAAATGTTTTCCATAAGTCCATTGTAAACCCTAACTTGCACAACAGTCTGCTCAGATAACAGTCTTAGATCTGGAACAAATTAAGACCATTAAGTACCACTGAACAGATATGTATTATAATAAATATACATCAAAAGCTCCTGCACTTAAATATACAGGAGGTGACAATTACCAGGTGTCTGATATCCATAACTTAAAAAAAATCTTCCAAAGTGTTGGTAGTACTATTACCTTCAGGAGCATACTGAAGAGATAAGAATTAAAAAAAGAAATCTGAAAATCAGTAGTCACAGCTTAAAAAAACAATATTTGAAAGTGTCATTTAAAACCATTTTTTTTTCTTCAAAACTTACTCATCTACAGCCTAAACTACTAAACTTATTTTGATCAATGATGTCTTGTTTTATCCATTCTGTTTGCAGGATATTCTTTTTGCATAAAAAATACAAAAAAATATATGGGCTTATGCTTGAAAAATTTTAAAAACTGCAACAAAAATTGGGAAATGTAAATATTTATGAACCTACATCCTAAACTATTTAACCAGTTTTCATTTATGATCATTCACTTTATTCATCATAGTTGAAGTATACAAAATTATAAAATTAATTATGTTTATAATTAATTGCAACATATTAACAAACTGCCAAAACATGTAATGATTTCAGAATTTTGTGTTTTTACTGAACAGCTGATCTATGAAAGATGATTTGTTACTACTTTTATGAAAAATCAAAAACATATCTTTTAAAGTTCTCTACAAACCTAAAAAATTCAACTCTCACAGTCTTAGGCTGTTATAATCAAATGTAT
Source organism: Callitettix versicolor (assembly GCA_022606455.1). Taxonomy (NCBI): domain Eukaryota; kingdom Metazoa; phylum Arthropoda; class Insecta; order Hemiptera; family Cercopidae; genus Callitettix; species Callitettix versicolor. The sequence goes on from CM040182.1 coordinate 41,389,779, forward strand.
GCTTACACTAAACTAATTTCTTGCTTACATAAATAATTTTTTGCGTATATATTTAATTTTCTTTAGCAATTATTAGACAATTTATCATGATCATCTTCCACAATATTTAATACTAATGACTCACCTATAAAAATTATCCCAATATAAGTTAAAAACCACCAAGTATTAAAAAGTTCTCTGCCAAGTCTACAATTAAGAAAGTGGTTAAATCACCTTTGAATTTTTCCAAGAACCAGTCATCTACTTATGCAATTTATTGAACAATATCAACTTCACACTTGGTGGCAATGTGCTTTCTATGCTATCCCTGTACTATACCACTCACTGTAATGACAATAGTGTTCTTCCATGTTGTACCCTACACTTAGTGTCTTGGCAAAGGTATTACTACAGATGTAAAATCATCAGATTATTAATCTTGAATTATGTACTTATTTGAGTTCAAACAATGCAATTCATTCGAAAACCAAAATCATATTATTTAAGGAGGTCACTTACACTGTGAAGACCTATCCGTCCCTTAGTAAATCATATAAAATAAGTTCTACATATATAAAAACTTTAAACTAAGAGATTTTGTGATTCAAGCACATTTTTTTTATTTTACAATAATATTTATCAAATGTATCTGCAACTGGAATCAGATAGCTCTTTTGATTGAGTAGCCAAGTGCAAAGACTGATATTGTTCAGCAAACATCATAAGCAGGTGACTGGTTCTTGGCGACTTTTTCACTGTAGACTTGGCAGGGAACTTTTTATCACCTGGTGGTTTTTCTTTAAATTTATCTTTAGATAAAATATATAAAAAGAAAAACATGTTTACATTTGAAATATCTGGGCACAAATTATACTTTCTAAATTTGTGGACACATAATTTATAAAAATATGTTTTTATATTTTTAGACTACAGCCATTAGCATTTAGTCTAATTTCATTTTATGGAATTTTGTCTAGTTTTCATTTAACATTAAATTTGTATTTTATTTTTGTATTTTTATAATAAATGAACATTTATTATGATTATTTAACATTTCTTTTATACTAATTTTCCTTTTTAGAATTATCCCCATAGGGAGTGCAGTCTAGCTGCACCTATTTAGAGGATTTAGATGTCCCTCACGGTCCCCGAGTCTAACAAACACTTACACTTACAACACTACACTTGCGACTTTAACACTTTACACTCACACTTACATTTAGGGTGGCAATAATAGCCTGAATGTGCTTTTCACCTTAAAATAACAAAAAAAATATATTTTTAGGTTTTGTAAAATAAACGTTTTAAAATAATGGATCAAATGCTTTTCTAGCTTAACTAAAACTTGAACTAATTTTGAAACAGTTTCCAGACTAAAAACAATATTAATATAATATTACTTACCACCCAACAAGAATTTCCAAGATCTGCTATCTTGATATTGATGTTGCAAGTTTGAAATACTGGGTCAGGATTAAGTTCTTGTTCTATTCGGGAAAGAGATCGTCGAAAATTTCCTGCAAACAATAAAAGAATTCAAATATATTAATAGTTTCTCCTCCTACACAAATAGTGAAGACCTACATATATTTTATATTCTCATTATACAAGGTATAAATAAAATATAGTGATCATAAAAAATCTACCTTTAAATTTAATGAATCTATCCATTTTCATGCTCCCAAAATTCAATAGAGTGATTTTTTTAGATTACAGTACCCATTTTTGTATGTGTGTTAGTATCCATTGCAGAGAACTAAACTAGCTGACCTATTTTGATAAACTTTGTTATGTAGGTCTGGTTTTCCCATATTTTGTGATATTTTTTTAATATTACAAAAGAAGTTTTAAAGCTGTTTTTGATAAAAAAATCAGATTTTCTCCAAATCAGGTCTAATGACTTTGATAAAACCTTGCTGAAATATAGTCAATAAGTAATAAAACAAAATGTATGCCAAAAAATCACCTTATAGAGCTATTAAAAAAATATAAAAATCAGCTAATTATAAAAAAAATTCATCACAGCTGATGAAATTTTAGTCATATAAAGACAGAAATTTCAATCCAGTGTACAAAAAAAAAGAAGAAATTTACAGTTCAGTAGTAAATTTAAAAAATACAATAAGTTAGTTCGTCCACAATTTTTTATTTTATTTAATTATTTATTTTTATTTAATGGTACACTAATTTGGGTTACAAATTTTTATGTAAAACTAAACTTTGAGCAGAATCTGATGAAATAATTTTGTGAAATTAGGCTGATTAGGGTTTTTATCAGAAGCTTCCAAATCAGATTTCTGGGAGAAATAACTGAATGTAAGAATTTGTGTAATGTTTTTACACTGTTTATTTAGATTTACGAAAATTTTAAGAGTAAAAATGATGGCTCTAAGACCAAAAAGAAGTATGTATCAGGTGTAACTTCACTGGAAGGAAAAATATTTATTTGTGAAATTTTTTTATAAAATTAATATATAGACATCACATTCAGTTAAATATAATATGTTGTTTGTATAAAATGATTAACTATCATTTAGTTTGTTTTAGTAGTTACAAAATATTTCTTTTATTTTAATTAAAATTAGTTGATATGACTACAGTTACAGTTTAAATTTTTGAGAAAAAAACCTGAAGATGTGTTTTGGGGAAATTAGACCCCATTGGATTTTCTATACAGCAGATGTTCAGATTTGTTATCAGCTCTTCAAACAAAGTTCTAGGGGAGTTAGTGTTTCACACATTTGAGGAAGTTTGTGCAAAATTGTTATTCTATTTAAATTTATTGCCCATAATTACTTGTCCATTTAAGATATATTATTTAGAATAATATATATATATATATATATATATATATATATATATATATATATATATATATGTCCACAAAAAGTGATTTTAATGTTGTAATTAAGTAGTGGTGGTTCGTAGCTAAAATTAGTAGGGTTACAACTCCACAAAATTGTTAGCTTTTGTTTTAAATTGGTGTATAAGGAAATAAACATGTATAAAAAAACTATTCAGAAACTTTATAAAATTTTAAAAGAACAAAATCAAATACGTTTTACTTACTTTACCCTAAATTGTTATAGTTCAGGCTTAATCTAGTCATTTAAAAATGCAATCTATTCTTTTTGTTTTAATTTGTATGACAAAATCAATAACATGAAAACTGAGGAAATTATTCTCCATTGAAAGAACTGCAACCACATTTAGGCTTTCCAAATTCACAGTGCTTCTTAGAAAGTTTTATTCTTTTCAAAAAACAGAACAAAAAATATGAATCAAATAGAATAGATAGAAACAGAACATAATTCTACACTCTATCACATTCAAGAATATGCTACACGGTCTGAAGCATAACATACTCTGAGAAAAAAAGAACTACTTCCACCAGCACGCCAGGGGTCAGCTCTGCGGGATTGACAGTGCTCTCTCTCTCTCTCTCTCTCTCTCTCTCTCTCTCTCTCTCTCTCTCTCTATCTATCTATCTATCTATCTATCTATCTATCTATCTCTCTCTATCTCTCTCTCTCTCCCTTGCATACTGGTGAAACACTAACAACTTGGTGCATACACACCCCAGCTAAACACCTTGCCACTGGAACTGTAAACTGCACAGTTCCATACAAAGATATATGTATTTTTTATAAACTAGATATGACTACTGTTATTTACCTTAAGGATTATATATTTTACAAGTACAAAGAAAGAATTAAAGAAAAAATTCATTGTATTAAATGTTATTGATAGTATCAAATGGAAATTGATTGGGAGGTGCTGCAGTTTCACAGTGCCTATACGTGAGCCACCACTGGTTGTGAGTATGTGTGTCTGTGAACCCATTTACAGACGAAGTGGTAATAACCTTTTCTCTTGTTAGGTTATAACCAAGGGAAAAACAATATACACTTTGTTTATAAATTGATCCGAACAATTTTGATTACATTGAAATAAATGCACAACCTTTGAGTACCTATAAAAATATCTAGATTTATTTTGATCCAAACCTATTTGCATTTTAATAAAAAAGAATAGAAAATGAGAAAATTAAAAAAAAAAATAATTTCATAAAATCAGCTCTACAGATTTTTCTTCATAAATACAAATTTGTGTTTAAAAACAAAAGATTAGTTAAACAAATAAAAGTTATTTTGTTTATGTATACTACGTTAGTTTTAATGACTAAAAATAGCACAATGTTTATAATTAATGTTGAAACAATTTTAAGTAACCATTACCAAAAATTAAAGCATCAAATTTTTATATGAAAATTCAGATGTGCTTATTTACTGAACATGCAGTTGGTACTTGATATAACTCCATGATATCAAGAAAAATTAGAACACTTATATTGTTTCACAAATTTCTTTTATTCAGTGACATATGTTTTGCCATGAGACATCTTCAGATATAGTGAAGGTAAAAATTATAAAGTGTGTGTATATACTAACACAGCTGACGTTAAAACTATAACGGTTAGGTAAACAAAGGAAGGAATGATAACTATGTAAGAATGTCAGTGACCAGCAGGTTGAGAAAACCACTAAACAATAGGCTTGAGTAAAAGAAAGGGGTTAAAGTTAGTCTGTTCATTTAAATTAAATTTGGGTTTTTACAAATGGATGTACATATTTTCAGAATTTCTAAATTATTTAGTTTTACACATTTCTGGTTTTTATTGATAAATAAAAAATTTATCAATAACAATAAAAAAATATTAAATTGATCACATTAAAAGAATGATCGGATTATAATAAATTATTACACAAAATTTGACAAAAAGTTTTTTTTGTTAATGTCCATACTTTATGCCAATTAGATTAATGAGGACAGCAAGGGATTAGTGTTAACGGTAAGGGAAAAGCAACAGGAGCAACTGCGGCTCGATCTAAGCACCTCTATATGCATAGTTCAGAGACACACAGATGACCGGTGCTTTAGCCACATTGACCAACGAGTCCCCTGCCTCATCAATACTAATGTCACAGAATAAAAGCATTTTTGAAATTTTATTATTGTTCTAATTTTCTTTGATTCAGATATGCATTAAAAATTAACAATATATATATATATGATTCTTGTCCAGGGTTAAATAATTTTAATGTGCGTTCTTAGAATTATTAACTTATAATACCTTTGTGAAGGGCAAGTGAAAATGATGCATTACTTGACACAGAAAATGAAGAAGACTTTTTACTTGTTGACGGAGTAACTGAACTGTTGCTATCAAGGTGTGTTCTCACATTATTTTGTACATTTTGCACAAAGTCGTCTTTTGCAGGCTCACTAGAGTTGTAATCTTGGCCAGACACAACCAATTCATTTTTTGAGTCAGTGAAATTCTTACAATTTTCAAAACCTTTAAAATAAATATATATTTATTTATTTATAAGTTACAAATTGTATTATAATTCAATTTTTTCCTAAGTAATTTAAAAATTCCAATCACAGAATAAACAATTATTATTAACAATTCTGTTATTTTACTAAAACACTCAAATTCAACATTAACCCTTTGAGGAGTATTGACATTCTGGAATGTACAGTACCGGTTCTATTAGGGATTGAGGATATGAGATGAAAACAAGCTGAAAAAATAAATAAAATTTTGTTTATTCATTACAAAATTTCATTAATAATAAAATAAATTACTAAAACCATAAAATAGGCTCATCACCTTAAAAACAATATTTTACAATTATTTTGTATATCCACTGTGAGAAGCCAATAAACTGTCTTAGTAGTAAATATAATTATAAACAACTAATAAACTCATATAAAATAAGGTAGACTAACACAATACTGAAAACTAATACCAAATAATAAAACTAAAAAGATATTTCAAGAGTAAAGTGAAGCAAATTACTATACCACAGAAGAAAAAATAAATGTTTAGTATAAATCTTTAACAACAGCAGTTTATGCAATGTAAAAAAAAAAGCAGTACAGAATTAAGGTATGAAGAACAGATGTTTTTAGTGTAGGTTACGTTTATAGTCTGTCACAAAAATGCACCAATTCCTTTTACCTACTTCTTCCTATCTGCCAACTCATAACCCCTCTTCTTCCGCAGAACAAACAAGCTAATTGATTCAATAACCCAAACACTTATAAATGTCATGTCATGTGTTCTATGAACCAAAAAGTAAAGTCATACAAATCTTTGTCAAATGATATTCAAGAATGTCGCTATTTATTTACACGTAAATTGCTGGAAACATTCCAAAACGTCAATGCTACTTAAGCACAAACACTCATAGGCCTACTCGTCAAAGGGATAATAGAATTATAATAATATATTTGAACACAATGATATTAATGAAGTATGAAAAATCACAAAATATTATTACTTAATAAGGTTATTATTTTCTTATGTGACAACAAGTTGTACAAAACATCTGTAACGTTTAGAGAGGCTCCATTTGCCTAACCAGAATTAGTTGCAATTTCAGCAGGCAAAAATCTCATATATTCTTAGCATTTACACACAGAATAGCATACTTAATGGCATTAAAAAACTTAATATCAACCTTTTATTTCAAGCAATTCCATATTTTAAAATTATTCCTTACTTTACGTAAACATTTCTTGCTATTCTTACTATTTTTTTGTTGAGAAGTTTCTACACTGACAATAGTAACAAATAATGATTCGTTACTCTTTTCACAGTTGTCATCTCTTTTGGAACAATTTACTTTGCTATCCATTTCTGACTTAAACATTTCCACTGGATCATTTATAGATGTTATTAAATCTGTATTAAAAACAGATGCATTTAATTCCTGTTCCCTGTAATCATATGAGAGTTTGAGTTTTTACTTTTAAAACAACCACATAATTACTACATTAAAAATAAAACAATAAATTTACATTATTTTTAAAAAATATATAAATCGTTTGCTATTTATTTTTTTCATAAATTATATATCCACACAATTACTATATCAAAAATAAACAATAGACTTATATCTATTAATAAAAGTGCAGTGTAGAGAAAGCTTTCATTATTTATTAATTTTCCCTTAAAATTTACAACTTAAAAATATGCAAATTCCTGTAAGATTAAGAAACAGATCACAACAATAAAATTTCAATCATGAAAATTATAACCAACAGAATCTAGATTGTCAATTATGGGATCCATAAGAATGTTTGAGTTTTTTTTGATAAAACCAAGATTACCTAAACCTACTTACAGTATTAATTAATTTGTCAAATTTATTTTTCATTTCTCCTAAAGCAAGTTTTATTTACAGTGCTTTGTTTTAGTAATAGTATTTTTATGTTTTCAACAAAATAAATTTTTGCACATTTTAGCAGTTTTGTTTTTTTATACAGTGAAATTATTAAGATTAAACATTAGAATTATAAGCGGGATTGTGACAGATAATTGAATAGATGGATAACATAAAAACCTTAAACAATAACTGTTCCCCATATATTGCATATACACATTTACACAATGGAAGTACAAACTGCACATGTATTTTATTTTACAAAAGCAAACAATAAACAAGTCACATTAAGTACAGTTCAAAATAATACTCAAATTTTAAAATAGTTGACATCTTCTTTTACTTGTTCAAAGCTTGTACTTTTGATTATGTTATAGAAACATATGTACTTTTGCATATACTTTACACAGGAAAAGTATCTACAATTTGTTTGTTTTTGTTTTTTGCCACTCATATAAAAACAGTTAAATCTCTGACAACAAATAACATATAGCACCAAACACAACAGCTTTTCAGGTTCACCTGCTACAAAACATGAGTTCAATAGCTAGGTGGCCCAAGAATATAACTCATCAATTGAAAATAATGAGTATTACTCGTGCAATTTCGCTGTTATGTACTGTAATTAATTGTAAAGTAAGGAAGATTTTCATGGAAAGTACAAGTAGGTATAACAAACTTAACTTTTGCTTAATCCAAGTTTCATTGTTCAAAAAGTGACACAAACTTATGGAACAATGTTTTCTCCTATGTTTTCTTTTATGTTGAATAAAGAAAACTATTCACAGTCAATTTATTAAGCATATTTTAACAGCTTAAAAATATCCTGATTTATTTATCGAACAGTTGTTACTAGTTTATTTATTTGACAGTTGTTACTGATTTATTTATTTAACAGCTGTTAATGGTTCATTTATTTAACAGCTGCAACTGGTTTATTTATTTAACAGCTCTTACTGGTTTATTTAATGTTTATTTCAGTGTTACTTACTCATAGTTTTCACATCAAACAAAACAAACCTGTTCAATTTAAAAATAGTGTACTAAATGTGTTGCTTCAGTTTCTCAACAAACATTACAGCATGTGTTTAAGAGCATGCAATGTCATATTCAGTTGTCTCAATTACATTATGGAGCTCACTTTCAACAGTTTTTGTAACCAACTCATAAAATAAAGTATCTTTTTTATCTCCCAATAAGTTTGCCTCACACACTTTGAATGCTATATACCATAAAATAAAAGTACTGTATTACAGGCTATTATAAAAAGTGGTAAGTTGTTAAGAAGTGTAATATTATTTTGATGTTATACAACATTTGTTGGTTAAAATGTCTTTATACAAACAAAAATAGAAATTTATTTTAAAAATAAGTAAAAATTAAGTATGGCTAAAAAAGATTTATTTTATTTATAGAATCCATAATAACAAACACTGTTCAAAAAACAAAAATGAATAAATTAATAAAATTTTGTAGCATTATTAATTCCTATAAGAGGTGATCACACTCATGTGAAGTACTATAACTGTTAATAAATTATGTTATTTCCATACCGATTTATTGTAGCAGGACAAGGCTTTGAGAAAGGCTCCCTTAATGATAATTCATTGGTAGAACTTAATGTTTTAAATTCTTCAACTCTTTCACTTCTCAGTTTTCCTTCTGAGCCTATGACAAGAAAAACAAAATATTTTTAAAGTATGGTATTCAAAGAAGTATTTAAACAAACAATCAGAAAATAACTGTAATGACTTCCCCAGTAGCACACATTGTTGGGATTTTGTCGGCAAAGTTGGACAATGGTTAGTTAATACGCCAAGGAATTACCTTCAATGGCCCAAAGAGCTGTTTGTTTGCTAGGTCAACTGTTACATTCATGAAAACCTCTGCTGTTGGCCCAACATCAATTCTTAGTTGGCAGAAAATATAAGAAATATTTTATTATAATAAATATCTTGTAAATTAAATATGGTATAATTGTTCTAAAAGTTTAAAAATAGTGTCTTATTTGTTAGTATAATAGTATTATATCGATGTTGTAAAATTTACTGCAAAGTGCAAGTTCATGTGATGACTTGCACAGAATTGCCCACAACAGAACAAATTTTTTTTCAGCATAATTGTGAACAGAATAATATTATATCTTTAATTACTATACCAACAATAGTGTTACAATGATTAACAATTTTTTTTTAAATTTCTTATTTTATTTTTACTTAACTATAATCATTTACTATGGATGATTTTATGATGTACTTATTATTTGAAATATTGCCAGTACTGTGGAAAAGTGGAAAGTATGTCCTTTACTCCTTTAGTTCTTTGTTGTCATGCTACAGTTGTAGTTGCACAGTTCTATATGTACAGTACAGTTATAATCATAATCTGGTGCTATGGTGCTTTTTTTGATTTGGCTTTTCACAAGTGTTATTTAAATAAATTTTGTTTGTGTGAATGTTGTCTCTTTTTATAAAATAACCTTGTTTCAGTAACGAAATATGCTATGTTGGTTACTTAACTAACTTTCAATAGTAGGCCTAACCCTACTAATTACCAGTATGTTTAAAATATATTTTATTTAATTGATTAGTGAACTTAATAGTAATCATAACTTCTCTACATTTGCGAACACATTTGAATACTTTTTTTATCAAATTCAATATGTATTCTTACTCAAAATAATATGTACATTATAATATATAATTAAAAATCTAAAGTAGGCTACTTATTAATATATTATTTTGAGTAAGAATATTATACATTTGATAATAAAAGGTATTCAAGTGTGTTCACGAATGTAAAGAAGTTATGATTACTATTAAGTTCACTAATCAATTGAATAGAAATATAACACTTTAAACATGTTGGTAATTAGAAGGGTTACCATTGAAAGTTAATTGGGTAACTGTTGGGAGTAAGTTGGGCCAACAATTTCTTTGTTGGTTTTTGGTGATGTTTAATTGTTGGCCCTTTGTTGGGATTTGGTTCGTTATTAATTGGTAGGCATTTGTGCCAATTAATGTGCCCAACCGTGTGTGAAAACAAAGTACCAACAATAGGCCAACAGAAAATGTTACTGGGGTTTTCAGGGTCTTGTAGCAGTTCAAATTTATAATGACTAGTTAACAATCAGATATTGAAATCACAAGCTCTGTCACCAAAACTACCAACTAGCATACCCCTAACATTAGCTATTAGGTTGTTATGGTTGTTATTGGAAGAAGAAATCAATAAATAATATTTTCTAAAATTATAAAAAGTATTTATATAGTAAATCAGTAGGGGTCTAAATTTTAAATTATACTAAATTAAATTAACTGTATTAAATACTTAATACTTTTTATAAAAAAAACAATATATTGAATTATTATTTGGATGTTTTAACACAGTAACTACACAAATAAATAATAATGTATGATAATGATTGATAATGTTAATACATTAGTAGTTTTTCTAGCCATCAATTTATTATTGACTTAGAAGTTTATTATTGACTTAGAAGTTATAGGAAATATTTTTGTTAACAAAATTTAGAAAGGTAAAATTACATTATATTAATGTGTTGTGTACAAATTATATTACTAAGCATACCAAAAGTAAAATGACGGCTGATTCCCAGGTGATGCCATTGTGAAGCTTCTGAAGCTAATTTGTAAATATAAGCTTCATCTACACACAAAAGAATGTTTTCTGGTTTTATGTCTGTATGGATTATATTACATTTCCTATGAAGGTAATCTAGTCCTTGCAGAACCTATAAAGAGTAACATTTGTCATTTAGCAAAAGTAGAATATTGTGGTGTACAGTAATTTTATTATTAAAAATGAATTTATTAATTATTAAATATTTAAATAAATATTATGAAAAATAATAATTATTATTATTATATCACAAACAAATTCTTAAATTTGTAATATATTGTAAATTGTAAATATTATACAGCCAATATCTCTATTCACATACGGAATTAATATAAATGGATGCCTAAGCCTATGTTAAAATAGATACTTAAGAACTGAGTATAAATACTCAGGGCAGATTCCCTGAGTGATCAAAATATAAATAAAATTAAGACTCTAAAACTAAAAAAAAAATGAAAATAAGCATAATTTTAAAATTAAAAATATAATTAACAATTAAAAAATGAATTTGAGACAGAGAGAAAGGCAAGTGTTAATAACCCAATTAGGTAGGCCCCCTCCATCAAATGTTACCATGAAGGGTCATCAGTAAATTGTTTACTGCTTCTTGAACACATCCTTATTCTAATATGAAATTTGTCAGCTACTGTGCAGCTTTTACATTTGTGTTTACTTGGTGACTTGTGATTTTCTGTTACCACAGAATGACTGTATTTATAATACTAAAAATATGAAGTTGCTATAAATCAGTAATACTTGTAAAAATTACTGCCATGATTTTAAATAATATATCAATTTGTAATACAAAATTTTATTAAAGTTATTTATATCAATGACTGTTGATCAATAGAGAATGTTGATAATATGCTACATAGGTACAACTTACATTTTATCTGTGAGTTACTTTGGCTAAAATTTAAAAAAAATAGTGCAACATTTTTTCTTCCTCTAATTAAATCAAAAAATCAATAATTTAAAAAAATGTGTGTCAGTTTATCAATGTAATTTTGTTTGTACTAACTGAGAACAACAACCTGAACAGATTGACCTGAAAACTCACAAACATTTAGACAATTTTAAATCTTTTCATTACAAACATTACAATGTAAATTGAAAAAAAGAAATAAAATTAGATACACATGATCCAAGAACCTTGATGTTTGTGAGTTTGATATTCATATTTTTCTCACTTATAATTTTCCTGTGAATATGAAAAAAGTATGTTTTTTGAAAGCACTAAATGAACTTTTACTAGTACATTTTTGTTTTACTAGAATAACTTGTAGACTATTCTATTGTAGATATTGTGGGATAGAATACAGTAGATGTAATATCGTGGATATAATCTTAAAATAAATTAAAACTCTTCAGGTTTACTATGAACTAGTAACTTTATTGTACTAACTAGGAGAGCTACATGTTCTCGGTGTGGCGGTCACCGTAGCCTGGCACGCCGTGTGGCGGGATGCGACAACTAGCCACAAGTGGTGCCAACCGTAGGGCAATACAAATACCTATATACTATATTTCTCCACCCTTAATTCGGCGGTATTATATCATATAAAAATTCTCATTAATTTTTATTTATTTAAGAAATGTAAAAATGAATATATAAAAAAAGGTACAATATTAAAGATTTAATTTGTTCGGTTTTGAAATGTTCCGTTTGGGTCTTTCGTTAACATTAAGAGTTATTGGAAAAGTCTTTTTCACTACTGCACTAGCTGGTCGTGGTTTATCAATCATATCATCACCCGCACTTATCGATACATGTTCAGTCACTGACGAGCTATCACTTTGCACAACTAACTTTTCATCTCAGCGCGATTCGTTATCTGAGCCACTTGTATCAATAACATTTGGAACACTTTCTTGTCGAACAGCTGACTCGGTTTCTTGGATAAATTTCGGTACGTGTAGATCATTGGGCACAGGTAATTCTCTCTTCTTGGCAGGTCCCATCAGTTCTCTTGCAAATCCATCGAAGAAGGTGCCTACTTCAATGATCTGATCTAAATGTCGTTTCCAAACCAGTCGTGGATCATCCAAAACTTTGCAGAGGTAATTTCGTGGACCAAGGACCAAATCAATTAGTTTATGTTCGCGACTATAGAGTGCCAAATAAACCAGGGTGGAGAAAAGCCGAGATCGTAGAAGTCCTTGGTCCACGAAATTACCTCTGCTTCTATTTTTCTGAGAATTGTTTGTCATCTCAGCATTCTTGTTCTTTTGAAAACAGACTTTGCTGAGGTGCCCTATTTTATGGCACGTATCGCACTCATACTTTTTGTATTTACAGTCAGCCGACGTGTGATTATCATTACCGCAGCGCCGGCAACTTTGACCCGTTGCAGACCTATTCTTGGAAGACTCCTGTTTCTTCTTATGACCTGAGCGAGTATTTTTGTTTTGGCTTTTAGCGGTCGAAATTCTGTTTACTTCTCTTTCCTCCGAAAAAGCGTTGGCGATCGTTGCTTCTTTTTTTAAAGCCGTCTCGAAGATAGTCTCTAGAGCTGTTGCAGGGTCTTCCTCGATGACGCGATCTAAGATTTTTCCTGGCCATAGGCCGGTCACAAATTTATCTTTTATTTGAGAATTTAGATTTGCACCAAATTCGCAATTCTCAGCACTCTTTTTAACACGCGCATACCACGCACTAACCGTTTCACCAGTGGATTGCTTCAATTCAGAGAAATCTCGTCTCTCCTTGAATACCGAGATTCTGGGGAAAATTGCTTCTTGAGTACTTCGCACAATTCTTTGTATGTTTTATCTCTAGGAAGGACAGGATCACACAAATCTCTTAGCACCTTATAGACCTCCTCGTCCATGCTTGTAATGAGGATCGATGTCTTCCTATCGTCGGCGATGAAATTCGCTATACAATATTGCTCCAGCCTCTCAGCGAAAATTTCCCAATTGTCTCCGATCTTAAATTCTTTCAGGTTTCCAACTGCTGCACAAATATTGACCTTCTGCATCACCGCTGTTGCTTTTTCACTTTGACCGGTCGCCATGTTGCTATTATTTATCGATTCGCACTCTTTGCTATCAACTTGTACAGCACTAGTTGAGACTTTCACACAAATGATATTTCACACAAAAAATAATTTACCTCGTCGCCAATATGTAATATCGTGGATATAATCTTAAAATAAATGAAAACTCTTCAGGTTTACTATGAACTAGTAACTTTATTGTACTAACTAGGAGAGCTACATGTTCTCGGTGTGGCGGTCACCGTAGCACTGGCACGCCGTGCAACAACTAGCCACAAGTGGTGCCAACCGTAGGGCAATACAAATACCTATATACTACAGTAGAGTAATTTGTTTTGACTGAATAATCAAAATTATAGAATCACACAAACTACAGTACTCAGTATACTCTCTCTCAATATAGAGACCTTTTCACTACAGTTGAGTGTTGGCCAAATACCAGCTGTTCATAGAATTCTCATCCTTAGTTGATCTTTGCAGTAATCCTATAATACAGTATTACAGGTCTTATGTAATACCCCACAGGGGGTGCAGTCAAGCTGCACCTATTAAGAGGATTTATACACTCCTCGCGGTAACCGAGTCTAACATACACTTACAACACTACACTTACGATTTCAACACTTTACACTCACATCTACATTTAGGGTGGCGATGATAGCCTTAATGTGCTTTTTGCCTTAAAATAAAAAAATCTTATGTTTTACGTATTATTCAGTTTTTATGTGTAGTTACATTAGCATCAAGTACAATCAGTCAGTTTTTATTATAATAATATTCAGTACGGAAATTATATGTGTGCAGAATTTATTTCTTGTTCCTGCCAGTAAGTTGTTTACCATGTGTGCAGTATTTAGCTGTCATACCAAGTAAGTCTTACATCAGAACAAAATATTAACTGTA